>CM068387.1:43008398-43608398 GCA_034770075.1 Aralia elata | reverse complement strand
GTTGATCGTAGTGTGAGTTATCTTTACATTTTGGGTTTGGAGGGTGAGTTGAGCATCAGTCATAGAGTTTAGGGACTCTATGACCGGAGATGGTTGGGCATCTGGTTCATCAGGGATAGAGTTTTGAGACCCTGTAACTAGAAGTGGATTCCTTCGGTCAAAGATGACCTTATTCCATCTTGGTATCTCATCAAAACGATAGTAATATGGCAATGGAGAGTGATTTAACTTAAATGATGAAGGAATGAAGTATACCTTTTGCTCGTTAACCTGAAATGGATTGTTGGTCAACAACTTCTGAGCAAAGGAGCCAATGTTGGGGAATTCTTGGGCAATCACTTAAATGGCTGGGTAGGTCTTGAAGGCCCAGAACATGTGATCCCAAAAATTGAGTATTAGTGCTTGATGAATTGACATCCTTGGTAAGTAGGCAAATAGGCAGTTATAATTGAAATGCCTTCCTCCATTTCTGCCTTCAGAAATGATTTCTAGGCTTTCATCCTCATTTTCATCATTTGATCCATCATTGATCTCCACAGCCTCACCCTTTTTAGCCATTGTCTCTTCCTCTTCCCTTTCATCAGTGATCTCCACATTCTCTTCGTTCTTCTCAGCATGAGTACTAGTTTCTTCAGGGATTGATGGATCTTCATAATGATCTTCAGATTGCTCCCCCTCAATCTGAGTAGTGACTAGTTCAGGAACATCAGGTGTCTCCCCCTCAATATGAGCATCTCTCTGTTCACCAGCTTCTTGTTGCTCCCCCTCAGTTGAAGCGACAGTTTGATTTACCAGTCTCATTTCTTCTTCTTTGATCATTAGAATTGCTTCATTAAACTCCTTTTGAGCTAAAGTCATCAGCTTCTTCTTTATTTTCTTTGGCTCGGGTTTAGCAACCTTCCCAGCCAATTGTTCATTAATAATAGCCATGGAGTCAGGCTGACCAGCATCTTCAGTTCTTAACTCTACGATCATAGAATGAGGATTCTCAGCGATCGTAGGGAGGCTTTGCTTAGAGCTGCGTTTTCCCTTCTTATGATACA
Organism: Aralia elata; assembly: GCA_034770075.1. Classification (NCBI taxonomy): domain Eukaryota; kingdom Viridiplantae; phylum Streptophyta; class Magnoliopsida; order Apiales; family Araliaceae; genus Aralia; species Aralia elata. Next base: position 43,607,355 of record CM068387.1, on the reverse strand, counting down.
CCTTTAAACTTGGTGATGTTTCACCAAAAGCTTCTTTCATTTGTTTTCTTTTCTTCTTTTCTGCTTCAGAAGAGAGGGAAGGCCTCGATTGAGCAACAAAAGATGTAGGTCCTTCATTTGATGACCCTTGAGGTTCCTCTTCAGTCTGTGATATTTCCTTCTTTTTCCCTTTACTCTTTCTGGTTAGAGCCGGCACCTCCTGATTCACCTCTTCAGTTTCTTTTTCAACTACAGACATATTCTTTATTGAGGGCTTTCTGACCTCACTCTGAGTTTTTTCACTATCTTCTATCTGGGCTGATCTTAAATTTCCAACTGGATTCCTTTTCCAGTTTACAAGCAGCTTTTGGGTGATCCTTTTGTTAACATTTATCACCTATCCTTCATTATCCCCAATTTTATCTCCTAGAGCTTTCTGAAGAATGATGCTTATAAATCTGCCAAAGAACATTTTCCTCGCCCCTTTATTTTTTTCATCATAGGAGACCCAATTGCCAATCCATTCTAGGAGCACAACACCATAGTTGATTTGTATCTTCTTTACTATGGCAGTCATGATTCTCAGCTGAGTGTCGCTGACAGCATCATGAGCTGAGTCCTTGCACAGAATGCATTTACCAACAACATTAGCCAGAAATTCATACTTTTGATGCTTGCAGACGTTCACTGTGATCTTCATACTCTATTTTGATCATTCTGAAATAGCATTAATGCTCATACTTTATGTTCTTCCTTAGAGGTGCTGATTTAGTCTGTGAGTACTGGCAAAGACTACTCTACGATTCTGAGAGTTTGTCTTGCGATGCAGAGACAACCCTATGTTCTGCCGAGAGAGAGCTCTACGTTCTGCCGAGAGAGCTCTACGTCCAGCCGAGGGAGATCTACGTCCTGTCGAGAGAGCTCTACATCCTGCCGAGGGAGCTCTACGACCTGCCGAGGAAGCTCTACGTCCGTATGGCAAAACTTGCGATGGCATACTTTAACTCTGCGAAGTTGGCTGATTACTCTACAATCCTTTACTGGGATTATGGCAGTACTCTACGATCAGCACATAATATCAACCTAATAAGTTTGATCTTTTCTATTCTAAGTCCTTTGTACATCACCTTGAATAAAGGACTTTACAATACTTAATATTACAAATATGCTTAGATCTGATAGATATTTAATACAGCTTAGATCATCCTAACACATTTGATCTTCTCTATTCTAAGTCCTTCTATATATGTCTTTCATTAAGGACTTTATAATTCAACTACTGATACACATACATTAAGAGCACAACTTCAAATTTAAACCATGATTCCTAATAGTTCTAATTTGGCAATGTTTATTTGTTTCTCTAATAAATAGGTAGAGTCAAGTTGACTTGTTGTAATGAAGTTGAACGTAGCTATTTTAAGATTCGTAATATCAAATCATAGTTAATGGTTTGAATGTGAATTGTTAAACTTTACATAAGTTATTATTGGATGATGAAAATATCGTATGAGAGGCAGTGTTTTAGGAATTTAGCTTACTGGATAATTTATTTAGCTAGTTGAATTAAAATGGAACATGTAGAGGAATGAATTTAGTATCAAAAGTCGAATTTTATATTCGCAACTAATGTTTGAGATGAATCATGAAATATACATAATTTTGAGATATAAGTATGAGATGTAAATGTTGCGGATTATGGAATTGAGAAAAGGTTTAAATAACTGAGTTTGAATATCTGTACTGATATTAGTTGTTGCAAAAAGTTCTAAAATCAACAAGTCTTATTAATTATATTATTGATTAATGGCGTTGAGTTAGAATATGGATGTACCGTGACGCATAAGACTCGAGATTCAAGGAACCCAAATTTGGGGGCGTTACATAATAGATGTCGTGAAAAAAAAAATTCTCAAACTTCTTGAAGTTGGTGTGATTTACCCCATTTCGGATAGTAGTTAGGTTCGCCCAATTCAAGTGGTTCCTAAAAAGACTGGAATAACTGTTGTGAAAAATTAGAATGAAGAGTTAATTCCTACCCGAGTTTAAAATGGGTGGAGGGTTTGTATAGATTAAAGAAAATTAAATATTGTAACCCGCAACAACCACTTTCCTATGCATTTTATTAGTCAAATGCTTGATGGTTATTCTTACTATTATTTTTTTGATGGTTATTCAGGTTATTTTCATATTGCAATCGCTCCGGAGGATCAAGAGAAGACTACTTTTACATGCCCATTTGGTACTTTTGCATATCGTCGCATACCTTTCAGACTTTGCAACGCCCTAGCTACTTTCCAAAGGTGTATGGGTAGCATATTTTCAGATTATATTAAGCATATCATGGAAGTTTTTTTGGAAAGATTTTACGATTTATAGAGACTCTTTTGATAATTGTTTGCATAACCTTACACTTATTTTTCAAAGATGCATAGAAACTAACCTTGTTTTAAATTCTGAAAAATGTCATTTTATGGTTGAGTATGTCATAGTTTTGGGTCATGTTATTTCATCTAGGGGAATTGAAGTAGATAAAGCTAAAGTTGATGTTATTCAATCTTTACCTTATCCCACTAGTATACGGGAAGTTCGTTCTTTTCTTAGACATGCAGGTTTTTATCGAAGATTCATTAAGGACTTTTTCAAAATAACATCACCCCTATACAAGTTACTACAGAAGGATGTAGAGTTTGATTTTGACGGGGAGTGTAAAAAAGCGTTCGATAAGCTGAAGGAATTGTTGACATCTACTCTACTTATCCAACCTCCTGATTGGAACATTCCTTTTGAGATAATGTGCGACGCAAGTGATTATGCAGTAGGCGCTGTTTTGGGTCAAAGAGTTGAAAAAGCATCACATGCCATTTATTATGCATCGAGGACTTTAAATGATGCCTAGAGAAATTATTCTACTACTGAAAAAGAGCTTTTAGCTGTTATCTTTGCTTTAGAAAAATTTTGATCTTATTTACTTCAAACTAAAGTCATTATTTACTATGATCATGCAACTCTTCGTTATTTGATGACAAAGAAAGATGCGAAACCAAGATTGATATGATGAATACTTCTCTTAAGTGAATTTGATTTGGAGATTAGGAACAAAAGAGGAACGAAAAATAGTGTTATAGAGCATTTAAGTCGTTTAGTTAATGTGAGTGATGAACTTCATCAGTAAGAAACGTTCCCCGATGAACAATTATTCTTCGCAAATATAACCTTACCTTGGTACGCGAATATTGTAAATTTTTTGGTTACTAACATTTTACCTTCTGGTTTGTCTAAGGCTCAAAGAGAGAAAATCAAAAGTGATGCCAAGTACTATGTGTGGGATGATCCCTACTTATGGAAGCATTGTGCAGACCAAGTGATAAGAAGGTGCGTTTGAAAATAAAATAACTTATATTCTCACTTTTGTCATTTTTCTGCTTGTGGAGGTCACTTTGGATCTAAGAGGACAACGAGAAAAGTGTTATAAAGTGGTTTCTTTTGGTCATCCCTATTCAAAGATTCATATTTATTTTGCAAGTCATGTTATAATTGCCAATAGACAGGTAATATATCCCAACAGAATGAGATGTTGCAAACCCCTACACTATATTGTGAAAATTTTATGTTTGGGATATTGAGTTCATGGGACGGTTTCTTGTATCTCTCTGTTATATTTATATTTTACTTGCTATTGATTATGTCTTGAAGTAGGTGGAAGCTGAGGCCACTAGAACTGACGATTCGAAAGTGGTTGCAAATTTTATTCGGTCTAACATATTTTCTAAGGTTGGCATTCCAAGAGCTCTGATAAGTGATTGAGGGACCCATTTCTGCAATCAAACTATGGAAACGTTGTTGAGAGAGTACCATATGGCTCATAAGGTGTCAATTGCATATCATCCGCATACTAGTGGATAAGCAGAAGTGTCAAATAGAGAAATCAAGGTCATTCTTGAAAAGACGGTTAATCTAAGTAGGAAAGATCGGAGTTTGTGTCTGGATGATGCTTTATTGGCATATAGAATCGCATATAAGACGTTCATTGGTATGTCACCTTATAGATTGGTGTTTGAAAAATCATGTCACCTTCCCGTTAAGTTGGAACACAAGGCTTATTGGGCTATTAAGATTTTCAATATGAAGATGGGTGAAAGTGGAGAACATAAGAAGTTGCAACTACAAGAGTTAGAGAAAATTTGTAATGATGCTTATAAGAGTGCAAGGATTTACAAGGAAAAGACGAAGGCTTTGCACGACAAAATGATTTCTATAAAGGAATTTCAAATTGGTCAAAAAAGTCCTTCTATACCAATCAAGACTTCATTTGTTTCCAGGTAAATTGCGTTCTCGTTGGATTGGACCTTTTGTTGTTACTAATATTTTTTTCTCATTGTGTAGTTGAAATTCAAAGTTTAGTAACTTCTAAAGTGTTCAAGGTGAATGGTCATCAACTCAAAAATTTCTATGAGGGTTTCCGAGAAGAAAAGGTGAACAATGTGGATCTTGAGGATCCGATATATACTAATTAAAAAGGAAAGCTTTGAGTCGAGCCAATGACAATAAACAAAGGCACTACTTAGGAGGCAACCCAAGAGGGGAGTACATTTACTTTTCATTACATTTTACTTTACGTTTGGGACAATGTAAGTTTTAAGTGTGGGGAACATGATTTTGGTTATTTGTTATTTTATTTAGGTTTTAGGTCATATTCTTACTATGTTTTGTTCTATTTTGAATTTTGTGGGTATATTCACTACAAACTCTCACGAGAAAAAACTCATCCACTCGGGATAACATTAGGGTTTAAAGGCTTGTTGTACATGCTAAGTGCAATCATATTTCATATGAAAATGGGGTAATTTTTAGGATGAGTCACTTGGACGATAAGTTAATTTGGATTTTAATTCGTTGCCAATGATAAATTTTTTATTTTTATTCAATAACATTTTAAAAGATTGATAGATATTGTGTAGTCTGAATTTGATTTTTTTTGTTGGTTTTATTACTTGGTTTGAGACCCTTTATTATTGAGCACATATCCATTTATTTGAACTAGTTTTAACTTAGAGGGAATTTATTTGATTAAGTACTTATGAAAGATATTTTTTTGAACTCTATAACTTATTTGATCATAACTTAAAGTGAATATGAAGTATAATATAAGAAAGAGAAAATGATTTAGTTCAATTTTGTTAGGATTATTAAAGAAAAAAAGGGAAAAATAATGATAATAAAGATTCATGTGATGGGTTGAGATGGAGCGTAAAACGCACTCACTTATAAACACGTGATAAGTGAGATGGAGAGTAAAACGCATTCGTTGGTGAGATGGAACATAAAATGCACTCACTTAGGAGAAAAAAAAGCTAGTTAGCAATATAATAATCCTAGTGCAATTAACGTGTGGAAAAAAAACCATTTTGATCTTCTGGTTATGTTTGTATTAATTGAGAGTGATGTGAAAAAATAAGTGTATAAAGTTTTTCTTTTATATTTCCAAAGTGGCATTGATTACGTAAGTTTATCTGAATTTTGATTAGTTTGATATATTTGGATTTACATACACACAAAGGGTTAAGAGTAAAGTAAAATTGACAAATAAGTTGAAATTTTGGATGATGCATTATTTTTGAAATTTTTCGAGAATTATTGTTTAAAATCTTTGAGGCCAATGCTAAAGTTCATATTAATTTATAGCTCAAGTTTGTTAAGTTAGTCAGGTTAGTTGAATTTTTGTATTATAATTTATTTTTGTTTTACCCGAAGACGAGCAAAAGATAAGTGTGGGGTGGCGTTTTGTACACCCCTAGTCCCTACACTAATTCATATTGCTGGTTTGGAAGGAACATTTGTGAAAGATTCTTTGTAGCATGCACTATGCAATATGCAAGCAGGTCTACTTATTCAAAGGAATAAGTTTCCAGTATATCATAACATGCATTATCGGTCAATGTAATATTGTTACATAAGTTATGAAGAAGGGATATATATAATCTAGTAAAACAACACAAAAGGACTACTTATAATGTTGGAGTAAAACACATCTATCTCTTACAGTTCTTAATGGCGTGCTGCTATTAGGAAACCCTTGCACTTGTGAGTTCGAATTGTGCCTCCGCTGTGTGCCGCTATTAGCAAACCCTTACACTTGTGAGTTCGAGTTGTGCCTCTATTGTGTTGATTGCATTGATGACATCCAACTTTCCTGCCATCACAGCTTCATCCATAGGAGTCTTCTCATGGCTACATAAAGACCGAGCATCAAAGTAAATTAATTCAAGTTTCACACAAAGGAGACCATAATCACTAATACAAGAAATGGAGCACAAATAAGAGACCTGTTTAAAACTGATACACTTGCTCCCGCAAGAATCAAGCTCTTAACCACCTAAACAAATGGAAAAAATTTAAACTCACATTCATTCTAGAATTTAGAGATTTGTACAAGGAGTTACAATTATTACCTCGATGTGCCCGTTGAGGCAAGCCCAATGGAGAGGAGTATTCTTCTCCACATTAGAAGCATTAACATCCTGTTTGATAGAGATACCATAGTCATGGATTGTTTCAAATATTAGAACACCAGCAAAGTATGGAATAAACAAAGGAGATAACAAAGTATTTGTAGTTCTTCGCAAACTTGAGAAAGAAATAATTAGTTGAACAGAAAATGGTCGAAAATATACAAGAACCATTTCAAACAGATAATAAATGGGCATGAGAATGTACATCTCTAACATCTCGCTTAATCTTTAACCATATAGTAATCAATTCATTGATTAGAAAATTCTCTCAAGGAATAAGTATGATTGAGAACTATAATGAAAGTATAAATAGAAAGTTGTAGTGTTCAGGCCACTCAAAAGTACAATATAACTCAAACTGCAAACATCGCAACAGATACTGTCAACTTCTTACATTTTCCTACTTCTCTGCTATAACAAAACAAAAAACAAAGCAAAAAAAAAAGGTTTCAACTACACATTTACTAATATAGATAAATATACGCAGCAAACAAACAACTTGAAAGCAGATAGAGTAAAATAATAAGCACTTCAATCTATCAAAAGATGAATCAACCTTCTGATATAATTAACCCAAATATTATTCAGTTTAATTTTAGGCAAAATGTGAAAATGTTTGGTCCCTCACCACTCTATTATTGATAAGATAGTCCACAATATTGAGATGCCCATTAGCTGAAGCCATATGAAGTGCTGCAAGTATTTATTAAATAAAAGCAGGTCAAGCACCGATGAAAAACATGAATAAGTCAACTATATCTTGGAGTATAGATATTGTGTTTGCAAATAATACCATGGAAATAAAAGATCCCTAAGCATAACATGTTGGAGCACAGAGGCACTATTTATGACATGGCCAACTATATATTGCATAGACCTTAGCTTGACAACATAAAGGCCCTTAAACCATGGAAAAAGAAATCAATCTACTCCTCGACTTATTGGACGTTGTGGTGGACCTCTATATAGGATACTAAGAATTATGATGCACCAATTCTCGTGTGACTGAGATTTGGTTTACTAAGTCATCTTCAAAACCATGAGGCGCCTTGCAAATAATCACGACTCCACAACCAGAGATTATGTTACCTAGAATGCATAACCAAGAAGGTGCTATTAAAATCTTAGGCAAAAGGACTTATAAGCCAGGTTATTACTATATTCTTTTATATTTGACTGTAAGTGTTGCTGGACAAGCCCGCGAGACATGGTTGGATAAATACAAAAGACTTTAGAAGCTCATGCCAAAAAATCCAATGAGCAATATTATAGAATTTAATTTTATGAAGTTTATCTTTATATGTAATACGAATACTTATTATATTAGGATTACCCCATCATGCCAAAATTATCCATCAAAAATATAATTATTACATTTAGAATTTAGGATTGCAATTATTGATAGATTCCATGGCACGCTTGCGTGAGTTGGTCGTCGCCCGGATCGGTTCTAGTAAACAACTTTGATGGAACTCTCTCGATACTTTAACCCAACGTTAATTTTTGAGACGAGAATCTTGATAATTTCGATGAAGCAATTGAAGTCGCGTAGTATGGAACACCAACAACACTTAGGCCCTCGTTTAAGAACAAACGATAATCTCCGTATGATTGTATGATACGGTAGAATAACGCCACACACAACTATAGACTGTTGTATGATAAGTTAATTAGGAATCTCAAAGAAAAACTAAGCAAATAGCTTAGAAATTCCTCAAAGAACTAAAAATAGAGAATAATCTTGAATTGTTGTTGAATTACAAGCATAAAACTTATTTATAGTAGCTATGTAATCCTAGAATAATAATCTAGATTCCAACTATAATCTAGAACTATCCTAATTACATTACAAATCCGAAAATATACTGAAAATATCTAATTAATTAAGGAATTCAGCGTCCCAGATTGTTAAAACACGTCTGCCTCAAAAAATGTGCCAACAAGAATTGGCTGATCTCGTCGGGGCGAGAAAAATGAACTGAGGATCTCACCGGGGCGAAGATGGACAAAGCCGAATGGGCCGGGGTGGCTTCAAAACTTGTTGGGGCGAAGATGGACAGAGACGATCTCGTCAGGTCGAGATCAATATGCCTGCTGAACTCTCTAGGCCGAGCTTCCTGGATTCCAAATTTCCTGGCTTTGGTCTGGTACATCGTTTGGATTGCTTTGGCCCATCACTCCAATCATATTCACAAGCTTAGATGACACCTCCAAATCTCCCGAACTCGTTCTTTTCTCTTACCAAGGGCTTGAATAAGAACAAGTAATCCATCCTTGAAACGCTTAGCTCTAGCCCTCGTCACTGGTCCCACCGGAACTTGCACCGGATCCGCTCTATGGTTGGCATGCATTCCTAAGCTAAGGATGTCCACATCATTCCTCTCTTCTTGAGAAGGATTTGTCCTCAAATTGTCACCTACATCAAACGGACTTAGATCAGTAACATTAAATGTCGCACTAACATTATACTCACCAGGTAAATCCAATTGTAGGCATTGTCATTAATGCCCTCAAGAACTTGAAACGGTCCATCTCCTCTTGGAAGCAATTTTGAACGTCTTTGAGTTGGAAACCTTTCCTTCTGCATACATAACCATACCTAATCTCCTGGTTCAAAGATAACTTGATAGCGACCCTTGTTGTCCTGTTTTGTATATTGCTCCGTCCTCCTTTCAATGTTAAGTCTCGCCTTCTCCTGCATCTACTTAACAGATTCAGTCTTTTTCTTTCTATCTATGTTAGTATACTCAGAAACAGGTAATGGTGATAAATCCAACGGTGTCAAAGGATTAAAACCATATACAATTTCAAATGGTGAAAATTGAGTAGCAAAATGAACAGATCTATTATACGCAAACTCAACACGCGGTAAACACTCCTCCCAATGTTTAATATTCTTTTTAATGATAGCTCGTAATAATGCAGATAAAGTTCTATTTACTACTTCAGTTTGACCATCAATTTGTGGATGACACGTTGTTGAAAATAACATCTTAGTACCCAACTTACACCATAAAGTCTACCAAAAATAACTCAAAAATTTAGAATCTCTATCCGAAAAAGTTGTCCTAGGCATGCCATGCAAACGCACAATTTCTTTAAAGAATAAATCAGCAACATGGGATGCATCATCAGTTTTGTGACATGGAATAAAATGTTTCATTTTCGAAAATCTATCCACGACCACAAATATAGAATCATGACCACGCTTAGACCTAGGTAAACCCAACACAAAATCCATAGACAAATCAATCCAAGGTTCACTAGATATAGGTAGTGGTGCATACAATCTATGGAGTTGAACACGAGATTTAGCTTGATGACATGTAATGTATCTATCACAAATTCTCTCCACATCTCTCTTTATATGAGGCCAATAAAAATACTCTTTTAAGTAGATAAGGTTTTTTCAACACCAAAATGACCCATCAAACCTCCCTCATGCGACTCTTTAACCAACAACTCACGTAAAGAACATGCAGGTATACATAACTTATTTTCACGAAGTAGAAAACTATCAACTTTGAAGTATTTACCTACAAGATTCTTTTCACAAGTTTTAAACTCTTCACAGAAATTATGGTCATCAACATATAAGTCTTTAATTCATTCAAAACCAAGCAATTTTGTATCAAAGGTATTTAACAACACATACCTACGAGACAAAGCATCTACAATGACATTTTCTTTACCTTGCTTGTACCGAATGACATATGGAAATGTCTCAATAAATTTCATCCATCGCGCATGCCTCTTGTTCAATTTGTGTTGACACTTCAAGTACTTCAATGATTCATGATCGGTGTGAATGACAAACTCTTTAGGCTAAAGGCAGTGCTGTCATGTCGCCAACGCTCGAACCAATGCGTACATCTCCTTGTCATAAGTGGGATAGTTTAGTGCTGCCCCACTTAACTTTTCGCTGAAGTACACTGCCAGCTTTCCTCCTTACATCAAAACAGCCACAATTCCTAAACCTGAAGCATCACACTCAATTTCAAAGGTTTTAGTAAAATCAGGTAAGACAAGTAAAGGAGCGTTATTCAATTTATCTTTAATCAAATTAAACGCATTTTCCTGTTCATCACCCTATTTAAAACCTACACTATTCTTGATCACTTTTGTTACTGGTGCTGTGATATCGCTAAAGTTTCGCACAAAGCGTCAGTAGAAACTTGTAAGTCCATGAAAACTACGAACTGAACTCACATTTGTCAGACTCGGCCATTCAAGGATTGGACGTATTTATTCCTCATTAACCTGTACTCCCTGTGAACTAATAAAAAAACCAAGGAACATAACCCTATCCGTACAAAACGTGCACTTATCCATGTTAGCAAACAATTTCTCTTTTCTAAGAACTTCTAAAATAGATTTCAAATGCAATGTATGTTCTCCCAAGTTTTTACTATAAATCAAGATATCATCAAAATAAACTACCACAAATTTTCTAATGAATGATCGCAAAACATGGTTCATTAATCTCATTAAAGTACTAGGTACATTAGTTAAACCAACAGGTAACACTAACCACTCATATAACCCATATTTTATTTTGAAAGCAATTTTCCATTCATCACCCTTTTGCATTCTAATTTGATGATACCCATTTTTTAAATCAATTTTAGAAAAATATATATGACCCATGCAATTCATCCAACATGTCATCTAAACGAGGAATGGGATGTCGATATTTTACCGTAATATTATTTACCGCACGACAATCAATACACATTCGTTATTTCCCATCCTTCTTTAGCACTAAGATCACTAGAACTGCACATAGACTCATGCTTTCCCTCACGAACTCTTTCTCCATAAGCTCGCCAACTTGTCGTTGTAACTCCTTTTTCTCCTCAGGATAACTCTGATATGCTGGACAGTTTAGAATGGTAGCACTGGGTACGAAGTCAATCTGATGCTCAATTCCCCAAATGGGCAGTAGTCTTTGTGGAAGCTCCTCGGGAAATATGTGACACCCCCAAATCCGGGCACTTCGTTTCCTCATGATTTGGTGTTTACTATCCAAATAAATCACATCACATCTAACTACCCATTCAAAAATAAATGAAAACTCTTAAATAAAATAGAAAAATAATTAAAGGGTGACAACATCTTTAATAAATAAATCCAGGTCATCTAACCTTAATAAAACATCAAATGCGGAAACATAATTAAGTTTAATACATAAATATCATTAAAGTAATTACAACAAGTCTTCATCACTTGTTTGCTTTTCATTTGCCCTTACTAGTGGACGAGCAGTCAACTCTTTCAACTTTAGCTGCAATGTTATTATGCAAGAGTGAACAATGATTGCCTAGCAAGTACAACAACAACAATAATAATAACATGCGAAATAATCAATGGATATAGAATAATCGAAGATTCAGCTTTTGAGTCAAGAATATAAGACAAGATTCAAAAGAACGTCTAAGGGTCTTAAGACCACGAACTATGTCCCAGGTTATCAAGTATTTCTACTTTAAACCTTTAACAGTCGTAAGACTATATGGACCTTACTTCTCGTACTCAGGGAGATCAACCCTTTGTACCATGTATGTACACAACATCTTAACGCTAACGCGTAAATAAAATCCCCTGTATAAGGGTTGTTCATCTTAGTTTGACATCGGAGTCCGCACCAAAGGAAGTTTGGTTTGGATTTACTTCAATAACGTGTCTAGAATTTAGAACGCTCATCAACTATGGACTAGTCGAATCAATAAGGGATCACCAGTCAATTAAGGTTCAATAAAAATGTAACTGATATTTGAGAATCAAAGACTGAATCTCACAAAAGATACAATTGAATGAACTAGAATTAAGAACTTACTCAAGTAAATAATAGTATTATAAAGCTTGCATGATAAAAGAATGAAGTTCAGGAACTTGCTTAGAAATAATTAGCTAAGGATAAGATACTTGCTTTCAACGAAATAAAAAAAAATTAGGAGTAATAAACTTGTTTTCAATGAAATAAAAGATTAAGGGTAGAAAACTTGTCTTGTGCGTAGATTACAAAATAAAATACATGTTCCTTAATCAACCTATACATCCGGTTTATAAAGCAGTAACAAAATTAGTTACAGTATTATAAACACTTCAGGACTCATTCACATCTAATTTAGATTTTAATATCTAAACTGTTTTCTGGTTATCAATCTCATTTTAGAAGTTGTAAGCTTAATCATAGCAATAAACTTATGAATTCCTAAAACTTAATGTTAAGTTAAGGTTTATTAATCTTTATGATTATAACCAGCGGTATATGCTTAGCATCCAACTCAACATCTTGGTATTCGTTCAACACATTAATCTAAGTTTTAAACATGCATAGGGTGACATAGCATAACTACAAAAAAAGAAAATTTTAACATTTCCTGCACTGAGCTCGCCGGGGCGAGAATTCCTTCACAAAATTTCTCGTCAGGGCGAGAAAACTCAGTTCATTGATCGCGCCGGGGCGAGAAACACGAAATCCAAACTCTGCAGTTCGTGAAGAACGCAGAAAAATGCCAAATTTGGCCAAAGTTTTTCATAATTCACTAATTAAATCACTACCCAATTATCATATATGGTATGAAATCAAAACCCATTCCATAAACAGTGATTTTAACATTATAGATAACCTAAACAACCCAATTAAAGGCTAAAATTTAACTATTTATACTTTATTATCAAGTTTTGATACAGTTAACAAAATTAATCACTATAATTCGTTTGTTAACCAAATCTAACCGTTTAATCATTGTTTTCTCCATTTCTACATGCATAAACATAAGTAGTCATCAATTTAACCGATTAATATGCAAAACAAACATCAATTTCCTACATTCAAACCATGTTCGTATGCAACTACTCTGTAAATTCCAGTACACTAATATAAACATGATTTCATGGATTTAATTACTCTAAATCATATAAAATATATATATACATGCTTTCAAACATTTAATCATCAATTTAGAAAAAAATTAGCCATAGAATATAGTTTACAGAGAACTAAAAAACATACGTTCATGGAAGAACTTCAAGAATATAAATTAAAAACTTAAATTAGAAGAATTACCTTGAATAATGGTTTAGATTATGCAATAAATGAATGGACTTTCTTCTCAATTATCTAATTCCTCTCAATTCTCTCTCTTTTCTCTCTGTATTCTCTCTTAGAAACTGATGAACAATAATCGTACGTGAAAATAAACTGGCAGATTCACCAACTCCCCCTAAGGCCTCGTTTGGCTAATCATTTATTCTTCCTTCTAATTTATTTTAATAAATAGCTTATAATATAGTTCATGTCACATATTTAAATAAAAAAAATCTCATTTAAATCAATTAAATAAAATAGAATAATTCTACATTAAATCACATAAATAAAATTCTCATTTATCAAATATGATAAATTATTAAATCTCTAATTAATTATTAAATTAATTAGAAATAACATTATACTTACTTAAATGATGTATTTAATCAAATAAATTCAATTAAACACATACTTTGAATATAAAAATTTCTTCACATCAATTTAATTAATGTAACACATATAATTAAATTAATCTACCACAAATTCATCAATTAATCAATTAATTCAACAATCAAATCATCGAAAAATATTTATTTAATTCAATAAATATTTAAATTAAATTACAAAATCTCGTTCATCACAAAATACATCATTATAATCCTGCAAAAACGATGAAATAACATTGGGCAATAAAAAATCATTAGCGTTAGTAATCAAAAGCGCTTCCTTATACCGAAGTATAATCATCGGCTGTTTAGAAACCAATACCCTCCTCACATCACTCTTTTTTGTATAGATATTTATTTTCCGCTCATCTTTTCTTTTCTCTTTCTTTTTTTCTCTTATTTTTCCCCTCACTATTTTTTTCCCCTTGATTTTTCTTTTCCTCACACTCTTTTCTTTTTTCATGATCTTTCTGCAAGTGAATTTGATCCTCATGCACCTGTTGTGGTGACATAGGACATAAAGTAACCTTCCTTTTATTGTGAACAAACGAATACTCATTTGTAAAGCCATCATGTTTCACACGCCTGTCAAATTGCCATGGTCGACCAAACAATATGTGACTCGCTTGCATTGGAACCACGTCGCACAAAATCTCATCAACATACCTTCCAATAGTAAATGGCACCAACGCCTGTTTAGTCACCTTAATCTCATTACTGTCGCTAAGATCGCAAAAATATTATGGTATGAATAGTGTCTCGGTAAACGTGCCCTGTGAATAGTAATTTTGCGATTTTTTGTGAAATCAATATATTCACCTTAACGACACAACAACACATAAAATTCAACACATACACATATTCTAGGTTGTAACATAGCCTTTAAGCACATAACACATAATAATATAAATAAAAAGAAAAATTCATTTTATTCACACATAAGCTCGGGTTACAAGGAAATTAAAATTCCCGATCGTTACATTCTCCCCTCTTTATAAGGATTCTGTCCCCAGAATTACAATACAAGGTTAAACAAAAAGTTGAGGGTAATTCTCCTTCATCTTATCTTCCAATTCCCACGTAGCCTCCTCGACATTGTGGTTTCGCCAAATTACTTTATAGAAGGTATAACCTTATTTCTTAATACTTTCTCTTTCTTATCAATTATCTGAATAGGAATTTCTTCGTACGTAAGATGGACAGAGACGATCTCGTCGGGGCGAGATCAATAGGCCTGTTGAGCTCGCTGGGGCGAGCTTCCTGGATTTCAAATTTCCTGACTTTGGTCTGGTATATCGTTTGGATTGCTTTGGCCCATCACTCCTATCATATTCACAAGCTTAGATGACACCTCCAAAGCTCCCGAACTTGTTCCTTTCTCTTTCTAAGCGGCTTGAATAAGAACAAGTAATCTATCCTTTAAACGCTTAGCTCTAGCCCTCGTTACTGGTCCCACCGGAACTTGCACCAGATCTGCTCCATGGTTGGCATGCATTCCTGACCTAAGGATGCCCACATCAATTATCATATTGAATACATTTTTAGGAAACATATTAGATTATTGTAAATATGGTTGTAATTTACTTAGTAAAAAGGCAGTAACTTAATATATATAAATATTTTAGAGCAACAGATTATGTGCTCTATCCCTTTGTCTTCCCAAATTATCCTCAAATCCCTATGTAATTCTAAACCTTAATTTGCTCCCCACACCAAAGCCAAACAGAAACTTAGCGAAACCCTAGCCAAATCATCTTTCTCCAAATCACCCTCCCAACATATTGTCCCAAAATTAGAGTCTTAAACTCATAAATACAAAACCATGACCAATTTTAAAACAATTATTGTATCAATCAATTAAATAATAAGACAAGATAATATATAGAAAGAAAAAAAGGTAATGGAAAAACATGTTAGATTTGCTTGCACATAATATAGTTATAACCTGTCCGGCCTTCAGAATCCTTGGAGTGGAGAGAAATTCCAGCAGAAGCTAAGCTTATCACATCGTCAATATCATCATATCTTGCAGCCTGTTAAACAATTAAACGAATATAACTAGCTAGTAGAATTTACGGACTGTAAATAAATTTCTACGCTAGTGATTGGCTGTTAAGCAAAAAAAAATGTACTTCACCTATTATAACTATGTAAACAAACCAAGGATAATTCTTCCAAACTCAATTCACTTATTTGTACATATAAATTGTCTTCATTTTGGTCAAAATTTAGGGTTAGATCAAATATCAAACATTCAATATTGCTACGTTAAAACTCTATACATTTTTTCTTGAAAATATCAAATATGGAACTTGATGCCTAGTGCATTGCAAATTTTAATCTATCCATCATTTTTGACATTTTTACTTTAAAGCAACAGTCTTAGTTTTACCCTACCTTCTCAGTACTAATGGTTTACACCAGTTTTTAATATTTACTGTGGCACTGTCCTGATGTATGTGTGAAGTGTAAGCAGAGTGGGGAGTCCATAACTGTATTTCCTAAATTTAGGGTTAGATCAAATATCTTTGGTGTTCGTTGTTTGGAGTTTTGTATGAAGCTTGTGAAAGTAATATGCCCTCAAACCAATTATATTTGATGTAATAAGCATTTACTTTGTAATCTTATTCAAATATTAGTAATAGAATAAAAGGCATATTTTATCCATGTTAATTGGTTGAATTAATAAATGTGATGAACCCATAGTTTTCGAGCAATGCTTTTAGAATCATGATGAGATCATGCTAGTGAGATCTAAATTCAAGAAAGCTCAAAACTAAAATGTTCCTAATCGTTGGATCACTAATATTGGGATTACTGATCTGGATAGATTAGTACATACTACGCTTGATCTTTAGAAGATAATGATTGATCTCATAATCATTTGTGTGAAGACACTAAAGCAAGTATGTAGGTGCTTATTAGAGAATAAGTTCACTAAACGTGACTCGCTTAAAGAACCCTAATGGAGTTTTATTCACCTGTCAATAGGGAAGTTCTTAAGTGATAGTTGTACAAGTGATCCTTGGACTTGAGATCATCATAGTACCTTGTGTATGTTAAGTTATACTTTGTCATATTCCTTAATACCTTAGGGTATGTCATAGGGTATGTACGGGTATAATAAAGTATACACGGAGGTAGGTGAATGATTAACAAAGGATCTACCACTTCTGATAAAGGGAGAGAATGTCCTATGCGATTTGGTAAATGACAACTCAAAAATCCCTAGCCAGGGTTGAATGAAAATTAGAAAGGAGTTTCTAATTTACATTAATCGGAGTTGTGCATTCTTAAATCGAAATGCATATGATTAAATAAAATAAGACTTGTCAGTAATTCCATGTCTTATATTTAATCGGGACATTGTATGGTAGAAGGATTGAATTGTACGGTAACTACTGCTGAATAGGTTCTATGTGAGGGTCATAAGTCTACTAAAGGAGGTGCCTGAACTGGAGCTGAAGCGTAAGCCACTCAAGAGGTCGAGGACGAGATCTACTTCGATTGTTGAGTCGGGCAGACAAGCGGGTGAAGATGTATATAAAAAGGAAAGGAGTCGAAACCAGATGGCACGACACCTACTTCAAAGTCTTAAGAAGATCAGAACCTCTCCTATTCAAACATTTCATGTATTAACTGATCAACCTAAGCAAGCTTCCCTTTACGGATAGTCATGATACATTATCGTAAGGTGGCCCTCATGATGTATAATAAATATTATTTATTTATATATGAATTAAAGGAGTTTAATTCATTATAAATAATATTAGAATAGTTCTAATTTATTTATTCTACGACCGACATAATATTGAACCTAAAGGGTCACACCGCAAAAAGAATAATATTATATTGGAAACAATTGGCTTAATGATAATAAATTAAGTATTTTATTTATTAGTTGAATAAATTGAAATGCTTAATATTTATAATGATATATTTGGAGAAATCTTATTATTATTATCATTTAATTCTTAATTAGATTAAGAATTAATTTAAATGAAATGTAAATATCATTTAAATTAAATGCAAACTTGAATTTGGTCATATAATTGCAAAACATGTGTTTAGTGCTTAAATGCAAAACATGTGGGTTAGGAGAATATTGATACTTACATATTATGTAAGTATCATACTTGGTGGAATACTAATTAAATTAGGGTTTCTCCTAATTAACCTAACTAAGCAAACTAAGTTATGAACTAGTAGCCTCCATCTCAAGAACACAAGATTAGAGATCAAGTTGTTGATCAAATCTTCAAAGTGTTCTTCATGTATTGTTCTTGTTATTCTTAAGAGTTAGGGATAAAAGAACTTATTGGATTAGCCATCCAAGATTTGTAAAAATCAAATATTGTTCCATATAATCATTCTTGGTGGATCACCTCTAGAGTGCTTCATACACTTTGAAGCTAGTGTTTAATCCAAGGAACAAAGAAAAGAGGAGCTTGAAGAAATCAACAAGGAGTAGATCTTGTAGCGGTTCAAAGGTTGGATCTATTAAGATATATTTCTTGTTCATTAATCTTCATCAATTAATAGTTATGCATAAGGTTATTCATGGATAAGTTCCAAAAATTTTAATTTCCATTTTTCGTTGCGTATTACAATTAGATTGTGATTTTGCAAACTTACAGTGCTATCAAGAGTCATCCTTATGCGTACTATTAATTGTATTAATCATATATATGTTGATATGTGTTTAGAACAATTTTTTGGGTATAATTGTTAGTATGAAATTATGTTTTTTGGAAAAACATCAAAAGCAAAAAAAAAAAAATGGACACTGTTCACCGCCGGGAACTATTCACCGTCGGACACTGTTCACCGGGCAGCGTCACTGTTCACCGGGCAGCCCGGGCACTGTTCATTTAAAAAAAATAAAATTTGATTTTCTAATTTTACATTTTCAATGTTAAAAATAAAGATGTTTATTTTGGACTTGAAATTGGTTTAAAATAAAGGAGTTTATTTTAATTAATATTGTATCTCAATTTTGAACAAAGATTCTAAATTTTTATAAAGGAGTTTATATTAATTTGGAATGGATTAAAATAAAGGAGTTTATTTTAATTGGATTTTGGATTTCTACTAGTCAATTGCCCATTAAATGATATCAATATATATTGAATGGTTTAGTATTCATGAGATGAATGGTATTTATATATGTTGATATATATATAGGGGATGATTAAAGACTATTGACCAATGTGATTGGATTTAATTTGAATGGATGCTTGAATGAATGGTTTTATTCATAATGGGGTCTGCGTACCTCGCCTATCTAAATTTCTAAATGTAATTTCTATCTCTCTCCTATGTACTTCCCCTTGACTGTTGATCAAGGTTTCTATTTTGTTAAAATGAATGTAACAGGATTTAATAGAGTTACTAGAGAAATTGGAACCGAAGAGCAGGAGCATTGAAGACCCATTTGTAATGAAGCCTGGGTTGAATGTAATAGTTATATTCAAATTTATTCTTGCACCCTAGGTTTGACCTATTGATTTACTCGGTGGCTCGAGTGAATCAAATTAGATTAAGTCCATAATCATCCCATATAGAATATAGTATTCTATGAATGCATGCTTATAATATATATATTAAATATATTATTATTCATGTTGATGAATGTTTAATATGACGCGTATTTATATATATACTTGCATGCGCGCTAAACAAGATGAGACCATTAATAACAAAACCCTCATTTCAAAATATTAAGTTGAATACGTTTAAAGGTATTTCAAAAATATCAAACGTAGACTTCTAGCATGATAAAGCAATAGAGTATTAATTATTTAATATTAGTTTGTTGTGCACACACAAAACTCATATTAAATTTTTAAGATGTTGGCTTTATTACATTAAAAATGTTTTATAAGGAATTGAACAATACTAGTTTTGTTGTGCACACACAAGGACTATATTTTTCTATTCGCTTATATGGAAATGCTAGGTGAAACTTAACTTGGATTATTTTAGTTCGGATGTGCACACACTTGACTATTATAATCTAGGAGGCAAAATACAAGGAGTTACATAGTTGATGTAATTGACAAGAGTTGTCTACCCTTTGAATAAATATATGGTTTGTTGTGCACACACAAGGCTGCATATTTATGTCAATAGGATCCTTACTCACTAAACATATTTTTGAAAATTTATCGAACTATATATGGAGGGTCATATAGTTTGTACAAAATAGTGGGAGACACCCTTTTAATAAAGTCCTATATTAAATTGGTGATTAATAAAATGAATATATGCTAATGTTGTTTAAATAAAAATTCATTTACAGATTTTTACAAATGGCCCATTCACTATCACTGCGGAGCATATTGAATGCTAATAAACTAACCGGACCGAACTACACGGATTGGTTAAGGAATTTGAGAATTGTTCTCACCGCTGAAAAATTATCTTATGTCCTTAATTCGCCTGTTCCTACAACTCTTGCAGAAACTGCCTCTGAGGAAGAGATTGCTACTTTTAAAAAGTGGCAAGATGATGCTATGGTAGCTCAATGCATCATGCTCGCATCCATGAGTAATGAGTTACAACGTCAACATGAGAAAATGGATGCACTGTTGGTCGATTTAGCTATCGATATACACACACGTGCAAGTATACACGGTCAACAAGTAATATATGATAAGATATGAGTCGAACCCACAGGGAATTGTGACAAATAATAACCAAGTACCAATCGTCTATCAAATTGATCTAATTTAAACAATGAAGATTTGATAATTTGTTGATTGGTTGAGTTCACAAGTCAAATAATGAGTAAAATGCGGTAAAATATCAAGATAGAAGGGTCTAAGATTACAATTTCCCCCAACACGTCATTTGAATCTCCTAACTCTCTCTTTTCAGTCAATTATAGCATACGAATTGACAACCGAGAAATCAAAACTACATAAGAGCCTCTGTCGATGGTCAATCACGAATCTTCCTAAGCGGTGCATAGGTATATGTCTATCCTATACACTATCAAGAGACTAATTTCAGGAATGATTTATAGGACACGTGTCACCAAATCTAATTAATCCTCCCTTCCATTACCAACTTTCACCTCGGAAGTCATTAAGACTAGATTCTCAATAGGTTGCATGCGGTAATTAGGTATATATCTATCCCAACTACTATCAAGATACCTATTATTGCAGATAATTAATAAGACACACGTCACTTAATCCGATTAATAACCCACAACAATCTATACTTTCGCATGTTATCATAACTAGGTCTCAACCTATAATCCGTTCGTCAAGTTCATATAGGTTCCCATGGTAATTACGGGCCAAGCAATTAATCTAGAAGCAAAGGTTATGACAATCAATTCACAAATGCATAACTAAAATCAATAGAGAGAGAATTCAACTCAAATTAAGTGTTGGGTTTCCATTGCAATCTTAGAATAGAAGGTTAGTTCATGATAGCTACAATAAACATCATTTTCAATTGATACATTGTCAAATTCGAATTACAAAGGAGATGGAAAACTAGAAATGAAACCACTTTTGAAGCTATTCAGCTGGTGTTCCTTTGGTTGCTGTAGGTTTCTAGCTCTCCTCCTTAGCTTTGCAATTCTTCTTGACTGAGTTCCTTGGCTTTTGGCTTGATTCAGCTTGATTTCCAGCCTTGAGCTCTGTTGGTTGATGTATTTTGTAGCCTCCCTCTCTCTAGATGTCCCTTTGACAAGGCTTCCCTTCTTAGTTCTTTAGCTTTTGCTGAGTTTTCCTTGTATTGCAGCACTTTTTCTCTCTATTTTGATGTTTTAGTCTAGCCTCCCAAACCCTAGATATCTGATATGAAGCTTAGAAGAGATTATATATAGCCTCCATCAAGAAACCCTAGCAAAAATCGGACAAAATGGAGCTCAGATCGCACTAAAACTGTGTCAGATCGCACTCAGCACGGCGTTGGCGCGCCCGCACGCCAGCCCGCGCGCCCGCGCCCAGCGCCTGGGCCGCACGCTGGCCGCACGCCCAACGCCGCACGCCCACGCCGCGCGCCCGCACGCCAGCGCGCACGCCCGCGCCCAACGCCTGGGCCGCACGCCCACGCCCGCACGCCCACGCCTGCTGCCGAGGCCCCGCGCGCGCCAACGCCGCACGCCGCGCCCATGCGCCCGCGCCCAGCGCCTGGCCCCCAGCGCCCAACGCCCGCCGCACACGCCCGCACGCCCAGCGCGCGCCCGCACGCCGCGCCCATGCGCCCGCGCCCAGCGCCTGGGCCGCACGCTGGCGCCCCGTCTGCCGCACGCCGTGCCCGCGGCTTGGTCGACGCCGCACGCCGTGCACGCATTCCAACGCCGTGCACGCCCAACTTCCAAATGTCATCAAATTAAGCCCAGAGCATCGCCAAACATAAATTTTCACCGTGTTAACATTCGGGCACGGATATCTAAGCACGGGCTTGCCCTTGTGGCTTGGCGGACGCCGCACGCCGTGCACGCTTCCCGACGCCGTGCACGCCCAACTACCAAATGTTATCAAATTAAGCACCGAGCGTCGCCAATCACAAATTTCCATCATACTACCATTCGGGCACAGACGTCCAGGCACGGACATTGAGTCAATACAAACAACGATCCGAGCGGTCTTTATTTCAATTCCTACAAACATAATAAAAATACATAAAAACCACATAAAATACCTAAAGACTTGCAAATTATCAAGGCCAAAAGTACCCAAATTGTGTGTATAAAATACACTCATCAAATACCCCCAAACTTAAATCTTTGCTTGTCCTCAAGCAAAACAAACCTAAACTAAAGAATTCAAAAACTTCTAATATAACCTAACTTGAGCAATGAATTAATAAGCTGACAATGGTCTCAAAGGCATCAACACAAAGAACTCAAGAGAACAAACAAGGTGTTGCAAGTCTAAAATTTCAGTTAGCTAGTCATACTTTGCTTAAGGCCCCTTCCGTGTGTGTGTGAGTACCCAATAGCACTAAACCAACCAAGCTCGGATGAACTTGCAACCACATTACCTTATGAAATAATCAAAATAAACCCCCAAAACAACATGCTTAACACATCACTCAATACAAAGGTATACAAATCACAATTCCAAAAATTTTGAGAATCAAGGGCTCTAGGTGAGTGCATTTTATGCTCCATCTCAACCTTAAGCACGCTCATATGGGCGAGTGCGTTTTACGCTCAACCTCAACCCCATGCAAAATTTGCAATAAACAATTTTTTTTTCTTTAATCACAAATATAAGAGAGTGCGTTTTACGCTCTATCTCTCTTACGCATGTGTCCATGAGTGAGTGCGTTTTACGCTCCATCTCAACTCACCACATGACCATCAATTCACACATAACAAAATTGGACACCTTGGTTCGAGTGATGTTTAAACGAGTTCTAGAGTTTATAGATACTCATGGGTAAGTGCATGAAAGTGAAAAGACGCATAAGCAAAATAATAACCAATAAACGATAAGCACAAAGACTATGCAACAATTGTCTACTTCTCATGAGTTAGAATTTCTTCAAACAAGCTATTATCATAGACCATGGATTATAGTTCAAATCAAATTAAAACAATGCTCAAGGGACACATCCTAAAAATAAATAAATTTTTTTTTTTGAATGAAAAGAAAAACATACTTAAATCACACAAAAACTAAATTAAACACACAAATACGCACATAGGAAGTACTACCCCCAAACTTAAATTTGACTACCACACAGCACAACACGACTAGATAGACAAGGATAACTCACTTAAACTACCACACACACACCCCCAAACTTAAAACAAACATAGTCCTCGATGTTTATAATAGACAGAATTAAAATAGAGAACTTCACTGAGGGTAATCAAGCAACATCATTATAGTGTGGTGTCGCTTGGACGCTTTCAGACTAACAAAATTCTTGTCATGGTCTATGATTGGCTTGGACGATGAAGCTTCGCCCCACTTGTTGCTTGGAAGCCATACCAGAACAATGCCTCATGAAGAACAGCCCATAATAGCTAAGAAACTCTCTCAGGCCAAAAATCGAACACTTGGTGTGCACCTCCCAAAATCTTAGTTGTCAATGCATTGGGAAGCAGGGATAGCCCTCCACAAAGTCTTGCAATGGGAGAATTGGAGTGTTCCTGCAATAAAACTCAACCCAAGCACAGTCCCAAGCAAGTAAAATTTGAAATTAATAGACCTTGTTACCTTTTCTTGGAAAACTAATGAAAAGCCATGGAAA
Organism: Aralia elata; assembly: GCA_034770075.1. Classification (NCBI taxonomy): domain Eukaryota; kingdom Viridiplantae; phylum Streptophyta; class Magnoliopsida; order Apiales; family Araliaceae; genus Aralia; species Aralia elata. The sequence goes on along the minus strand of CM068387.1, from coordinate 43,583,158 downwards.
TTCTTCAAAATCTGCTAAATCCTTGTTGAAGTTCAAGTTAGAAGATGACAATGCTGATGGATTGCAGAGATTGGTTGCCCAATTGGAGTGATGGGGCACGAATTTGAGTTTGGGAAAAATGCATGTAAGTTGGCTTTGGAGTGGGAGGAGAGAGATATGAGTTGGACTATAGAAATGAGCTGATGGGTGCATATAAGCTGTTGGTGGCTGTCATGGCTAGCATGCACGCTGCTGAGTGTGTTGCTGCTGTGTTGCTCAGCGTGCTTGTGCCGGTTGCTCAATGTGCTGATGTTGTGCTTCTGCTATAGTTTTCACTGGTGGTCGTAAGCATCAAACTGCAGCAAGAAATATTACACACATTAAACACACTTAAACATAAAATCAAAAACAAAACACACCAAACGTTTTTTTTTTTTTTTTTTTTTTTGAGATTAAAATAAAAATAAAAAAAATAAAAACAAAATAGCTCGAAAAATAAAATGGAGATTTGGGTTGCCTCCCAAATAGCGCTTGAGTTAAAGTCCTCAGCCTGACTAGCTTCCTGTTTCCTTTTAGTCCGGCTCGATTGCAAAAATGACCTTAGCATGCCTTCGTGCTGTCATTTCCTTAATTTGCATGGCATGCATGCATACTAGACGACTCCCAAACTCAGTTTCTTCTATCAGCAAAAAGAAACTTTCTTCATTCGCTTCATCTTTCAGTAGGGGAGAAACATCTGAGGGCATTGCTTCGGTGAGGTCCATCGTCTCAAGCTCACCTAGCTTATTGTTCTTATATAAATCCTCATGTATGAACTGAAAGTAGCTAGGAGCTTGCTCAATTGTGTCTATGAATGACATAGTGAAATTGAGTTTCTCAAACACAATTGGATCCTCATCTATCTTTTCATGAACCTCAACTTCATCACGCCATGGCTCAAACTGTACACTAGCTCCTATGTCACATAGAGCTTTGCCTACGACATGACTACTCAATGGGCACGGGACTGCAAAACCGCCCAGATCCTTGAGCTTTGGAGGAGAAGGTATATGGGATACACTCAAAATTAGCTCATCATCATCATTGGGGCTCAAGGCTAGATCCTCGACCTCCTTTTCTTGTTTCCCACATGTCTCTTCCATATCAGAATCATCATCAATTAGCACGTCTGGTTGCAGCTTCGGCACGTGAAATCCATCAGTTTCGGGAACCAAGTCATTGGGCCGTTCGCCTTGATATCTATCGTTGAAGGCGATAATAAGCTGTCCCATCTGGTTCTCAAGATTTTGAATCGACATATGCTGACTTTTCACAATCTCCTCAATCGAAGTTATGGTCTGGGACCCAAGTTCCTTCACATTTGAATTTTCTTCTTGTGGCAATGAAGGTGGACATGAGAATTCCGGTGCATATGCTGGACTCGGAGCATAGTATTGATCTTCATAATTGTAGCTCCATGTAGAATCTGGGTAATACCCCCAATCTTGGTGATAAGCATCGGAACAGTCATAACTGTTAGAGTAATCGCCAATGTTGCCACCATACCATGACGACTCAAAATTAATGGTGCATAGATGACTCGGATGGTTTCTATCACAATAATCATAATTCACCGCAACACGTTGAGTACGTTGGGCCACTAGAGCGTTAACATTCCTTGACAGCTCCTCTATATGTGCCGCCACCGCATCAATTCCATCCATCCATGTCGCCTCTGATTGGGTCATTCCCGTGTGAGGCCATTGATAATTATAGTTGGCCATGGTGTACCTCGTAACGAAGAAAGCATTAAACAGAAAAATACAAAAAAAAATTTAAAAATAAATTTATATACAAGTTTAAATCAAGATCAATTCGATTGAAATTAATATTGGTAAAATTATTAGAAACAATTCCCCGGCAACGGCGCCAAAAACTTGTTGGTCGATTTAGCTATCGATATACACACACGTGCAAGTATACACGGTCAACAAGTAATATATGATAAGATATGAGTCGAACCCACAGGGAATTGTGACAAATAATAACCAAGTACCAATCGTCTATCAAATTGATCTAATTTAAACAATGAAGATTTGATAATTTGTTGATTGGTTGAGTTCACAAGTCAAATAATGAGTAAAATGCGGTAAAATATCAAGATAGAAGGGTCTAAGATTACAATTTCCCCCAACACGTCATTTGAATCTCCTAACTCTCTCTTTTCAGTCAATTATAGCATACGAATTGACAACCGAGAAATCAAAACTACTACATAAGAGCCTCTGTCGATGGTCAATCACGAATCTTCCTAAGCGGTGCATAGGTATATGTCTATCCTATACACTATCAAGAGACTAATTTCAGGAATGATTTATAGACACGTGTCACCAAATCTAATTAATCCTCCCTTCCATTACCAACTTTCACCTCGGAAGTCATTAAGACTAGATTCTCAATAGGTTGCATGCGGTAATTAGGTATATATCTATCCCAACTACTATCAAGATACCTATTATTGCAGATAATTAATAAGACACACGTCACTTAATCCGATTAATAACCCACAACAATCTATACTTTCGCATGTTATCATAACTAGGTCTCAACCTATAATCCGTTCGTCAAGTTCATATAGGTTCCCATGGTAATTACGGGCCAAGCAATTAATCTAGAAGCAAAGGTTATGACAATCAATTCACAAATGCATAACTAAAATCAATAGAGAGAGAATTCAACTCAAATTAAGTGTTGGGTTCCATTGCAATCTTAGAATAGAAGGTTAGTTCATGATAGCTACAATAAACATCATTTTCAATTGATACATTGTCAAATTCGAATTACAAAGGAGATGGAAAACTAGAAATGAAACCACTTTTGAAGCTATTCAGCTGGTGTTCCTTTGGTTGCTGTAGGTTTCTAGCTCTCCTCCTTAGCTTTGCAATTCTTCTTGACTGAGTTCCTTGGCTTTTGGCTTGATTCAGCTTGATTTCCAGCCTTGAGCTCTGTTGGTTGATGTATTTTGTAGCCTCCCTCTCTCTAGATGTCCCTTTGACAAGGCTTCCCTTCTTAGTTTCTTTAGCTTTTTGCTGAATTTTCCTTGTATTGCAGCACTTTTTCTCTCTATTTTGATGTTTTAGTCTAGCCTCCCAAACCCTAGATATCTGATATGAAGCGTAGAAGAGATTATATATAGCCTCCATCAAGAAACCCTAGCAAAAATCGGACAAAATGGAGCTCAGATTGCACTAAAACTGTGTCAGATCGCACTCAGCACGGCGTTGGCGCGCTCGCACGCCAGCGCGCGCGCGCCGCGCCCAGCGCCTGGGCCGCACGCTGGCCGCACGCCCAACGCCGCACGCCCACGCCGCGCGCGCCACCGCACACGCCAGCGCGCGCGCGCCCGCGCCCAACGCCTGGGCCGCACGCCCACGCCCGCACGCCCACGCCTGCTGCCCGAGGCCCCGCGCGCGCCAACGCCGCACGCCGCGCCCATGCGCCCGCGCCCAGCGCCTGGCCCCCAGCGCCCAACGCCCGCCGCACACGCCCGCACGCCCAGCGCGCGCCCCGCACGCCGCGCCCATGCGCCCGCGCCCAGCGCCTGGGCCGCACGCTGGCGCCCCCGTCTGCCGCACGCCGTGCCCGCGGCTTGGTCGACGCCGCACGCCGTGCACGCATTCCAACGCCGTGCACGCCCAACTTCCAAATGTCATCAAATTAAGCCCCGAGCATCGCCAAACATAAATTTTCACCGTGTTAACATTCGGGCACGGATATCTAAGCACGGGCTTGCCCTTGTGGCTTGGCGGACGCCGCACGCCGTGCACGCTTCCCGACGCCGTGCACGCCCAACTACCAAATGTTATCAAATTAAGCACCGAGCGTCGCCAATCACAAATTTCCATCATACTACCATTCGGGCACAGACGTCCAGGCACGGACATTGAGTCAATACAAACAACGATCCGAGCGGTCTTTATTTCAATTCCTACAAACATAATAAAAATACATAAAAACCACATAAAATACCTAAAGACTTGCAAATTATCAAGGCCAAAAGTACCCAAATTGTGTGTATAAAATACACTCATCATGCACCTGCTATATTGTTTTACCTGCAAGAGTTGTATGGTGAACAATGTAGGTCTGCAAGATATGAGATATCTAAGGAGCTCTTCCGATCTAGAATGACCGATGGCCCTACAGTACAGGCACATGTCCTCAAAATGATCAATTTGATTGAACAATTGGGACAACTGGGTTTTGTAATGGATGAAGAGTTGAGCCAAGATTTGATCTTGCAGTCACTCCAGAACTCCTACTCACAATTTGTAGTGAATTTTCACATGAACAAGCTTGATGTCAGCTTGCCTGAATTGCTTAACATGTTGAAAACTGCAGAGAGTCACTTTCCATCCAAGAAAGACCAAGTCTTACTGATAGGTGACGCTTCCAAGAAAAGGAAGTGGCCCAAAGGAGCTTCTGCTAAGAAGAAAAATTCTAAGAAGGCAAAAGGAAAGACAGTTGATAAAGGTAATAAGAATAAAACAAATGCGGATAGCAAAGGAGTTTGCTTCCACTGCAATAAGCCTGGACATTGGAAGAGAAACTACAAGGATTACCTTGCAGAGGCAAAGCAGAAAAAGCTTGTTGAAGCTTCAGCTACGGATACAGGTTTATTCATGATTGAAATAAATATTTCTGTAAGTCAAAATTCTACTTGGGTATTAGATACCGGTTGTGGTTCTCACATATGCAATTCATTGTAGGGAATAAGCAAAAGTAGAAGGCTAAACAAGGGAGAAGTAACTCTACGAGTGGGAAATGGAGCAAAGGTTGCTGCATTAGCTGTGGGGACTTATTGTTTAGCACTGCCTACGGGAAAATCTATCAATTTAATAAATTGTTATTATGTACCTGTTCTCATCAGAAACATTATATCTATTTCTATGTTGGACAAAGAAGGATTCGTTGTTATATTTAAGAACAATGGTTGTTCTATTTATAATAATAATGATTTGTTTGGAACTGGTAGCTTAATTGATGGACTTTACTTACTTGACTTACATGAAAATATTTTTCAAATTGAACAAACTTGTAAAAGAAAAATAGATGAAGTAAATCATACTTTCATTTGGCACTGTAGACTCGGTCACATCAATGAAACAAGATTAAACAAGTTGCATATTGATGGTCTTTTAGAACCATTCGATTTTGAATCATATCCAACTTGTGAATCATGTCTCATGGGTAAAATGACTAAATCTCCATTTAGTGGACATGGAGAGAGGGTTGCAGGGTTGTTAGAGTTGGTACATACAGATGTATGTGGACCTATGACAACAGATGCTAGAGGAGAGTATTCGTATTTCATTACATTCACTGATGATCATTCAAGATTTGGATATGTGTATTTAATGAAATACAAATCCGAATCATTTGAAAAGTTCAAAGAATTAAGAAGTGAAGTAGAGAAACAAACTGGCAAAAGTGTTAAGATTCTTCGGGAGGAGAATACTTGAGCAATAAGTTTGTTAATCATCTCAAAGAAAATGGTATTCTCTCTCAATGGACGCCTCCTGGTACGCCACAATTAAATGGTGTTTCTGAAAGGAGGAATCATACCTTGTTAGACATGGTGCGGTCCATGATGAGTTTCACCGACCTTCCAATATCATTCTGGGGTCATGCCCTAGAAACGGCTGCATATCTGCTTAACAAGATTCCCTCAAAATCCATCCCCAAGACTCCATATGAGATGTGGACAGGGAGGAAACCCAGTCTTAAGCATGTTAAAATCTGGGGTTGTAACGCTTATGTAAAGAAGTTACAAAGCGACAAACTTGAGGCTAGATCTGACAAGTGCAAATTTATGGGGTATCCTAAGGAAAGTTTAGGATATTATTTCTATAATCCTACCGAGCAAAAAGTGTTTGTTGCCAAACACGCTACCTTCCTGGAAAAGGAGTTTATCCTTAAAGGGGCTAGTGGGAGGAAAATAGATCTTAAAGAAATTCAAGAACCACAAATCACTACAGATCAAGTGGATGAACATGTTCAAGTAGATATAACTTCTGTACCACAACCTAGTCGTAAATCTAGAAGAGTGCCGAAAATACCTAAAAGGTATACACTCATCATAGAAGATGATGATGAGGTACGCATCATAACTGATGATGATCTAGTAACATACGATGAGGCTATGAGTAGTAAATACTCTGAGAAATGGCAAATAGCCATGAAATCCGAAATGGACTCCATGTATGAAAACCAAGTATTGACTTTGGTTACTCCACCTGAAGGCATTGTGCCTATAGGGTGTAAATGGGTCTTTAAGAAAAAGACTGGAGCATATGGCAAGGTGGAGACCTATAAGGCCAGACTGGTTGCAAAAGGTTTCAAACAAAGACAAGGAGTTGACTATGATGAAACCTTCTCACCAGTAGCCATGCTCAAGTCCATCCGGATTTTACTTGCGATTGCAGCTTACTATGACTACGAAATCTGGCAAATGGACGTGAAAACGGCCTTCCTCAATGGGAAACTAGATGAGGATGTATATATGATACAGCCAGAGGGTTTTGTTTCAAAGGTTGGAACAAATCAAGTGTGTAAGTTACAAAGATCCATTTATGGATTGAAGCAAGCTTCTCGAAGTTGGAACATCCGTTTTGATGAGACAATCAAAGAGTTTGATTTTATCAAAAATGAGGATGAACCATGTGTGTACAAGAAAGTTAGTGGGAGTGCTGTGACATTCCTGGTATTATATGTTGATGATATATTACTTATAGGGAATGACATACCGATGCTACAATCAGTTAAAATTTGGTTATCTAAACACTTCTCCATGAAGGACTTGGGAGAAGCATCCTACATATTGGGGATAAAGATCTATAGAGATAGATCAAAGAGGATACTCGGCTTGACCCAAGGTGCATACATTGATTCGATGCTAAAGAGGTTTAGCATGCAAGACTCCAAGAGAGGGCTCATACTGATGAGTCATGGAGTAAATCTCTCTAAGAACTTATCCCCAAAGACACCTGAAGAGAGATAACGTATGAATCAAATACCTTATGCTTCGACAATAGGATCCATAATGTATGGAATGATATGTACCAGATCAGATGTTGCTTATGCACTTAGTGTAACAAGTAGATATCAGTTTAATCCTGGAGAAGAACACTGGAAAGTTGTGAAAAACATCTTGAAGTACTTAAGAAGAACTAAAGATGTGTTTCTAGTATATGGTGGGTCTGATTTGAAACTAGAAGGCTTTACAGACTCAAGTTTTTAAACTGACCAAGATGACAGTAAATCCATGTCAGGGTATGTATTTACCTTGAACGGTGGAGCAGTGAGTTGGAAGAGTTCCAAACAGCAAACAGTTGCTGACTCAGTGACAGAGGCAGAGTATATAGCTGCAAGTGAAGCTGTGAAGGAAGCTGTTTGGATGAAGAAGTTCATTTCTGAACTCGGGGTAGTTCCTAGCATTACTGGACCCGTTCCGGTTCATTGTGACAACACTGGAGCTATTGCACAGGCTAAGGAACCCAGGTCTCATCAGAGATCCAAACACGTGTTGCGGCGATTTCATTTAATTAGAGAAATAATTGAAAGAGGAGATGTCACCTTAGAAAGAGTGGACTCCCAGAACAACATTGCAGATCCATTTACTAAAGCATTATCGCAAGATCAATTCAATCGCCATTTCGATAAAATGGGTATTAGATACCAAGGTGATTGGCTTTAGTGCAAGTGGGAGATTGAAAGTAATATGCCCTCAAGCCAATTATATTTGATGTAATAAGCATTTACTTTGTAATCTTATTCAAATATTAATAATAGAATAAAAGGCATATTTTATCCATGTTAATTGGTTGAATTAATAAATGTGATGAACCCATAGTTTTCGAGCAAATGCTTTTAGAATCATGATGAGATCATGCTAGTGAGATCTAAATTCAAGAAAGCTCAAAACTAAAATGTTCCTAATCATTGGATCACTAATATTGGGATTACTGATCCGGATAGATTAGTACATACTATGCTTGATCTTTAGAAGATAATGATTGATCTCATAATCATTTGTGTGAAGACACTAAAGCAAGTATGTAGGTGGTTATTAGAGAATAAGTTCACTAAACGTGACTCGCTTAAAGAACCCTAATGGAGTTTTATTCACCTGTCAATAGGGAAGTTCTTAAGTGATAGTTGTACAAGTGATCCTTGGACTTGAGATCATCATAGTATCTTATGTATGTTAAGTTATACTTTGTCATATTCCTTAATACCTTAGGGTATGTCATAGGGTATGTACGGGTATAATAAAGTATACACGGAGGTAGGTGAATGATCGACAAAGGATCTACCACTTCTGATAAAGGGAGAGAATGTCCTATGCAATTTAATAAATGACAGCTCAAAAATCCCTGGCTAGGGTTGAATGAAAATTAGAAAGGAGTTTCTAATTTACATTAATCGGAGTTGTGCATTCTTAAATCGAAATGCATATGATTAAATAAAATAAGACTTGTCAGTAATTCCATGTCTTATATTTAATCGGGACATTGTATGGTAGAAGGATTGAATTGTACGGTAACTACTGCTGAATAGGTTCTATGTGATTAAACGTTGATTTCATATTATACGGATAGTCATGATACATTATCGTAAGGTGTCCCTCATGATGTATAATAAATATTATTTATTTATATATGAATTAAAGGAGTTTAATTCATTATAAATAATATTAGAATAGTTCTAATTTATTTATTCTACGACCGGCATAATATTGAACATAAAGGGTCACACAGCAAAAAGAATAATATTATATTGGAAACAATTGGCTTAATGATAATAAATTAAGTATTTAATTTATTAGTTGAATAAATTGAAATGCTTAATATTTATAATGATATATTTGGAGAAATATTGAATTATAAATTAATAAGAGAAATCTTATTATTATTATTATCATTTAATTCTTAATTAGATTAAGAATTAATTTAAATGAAATGTAAATATCATTTAAATTAAATGCAAACTTGAATTTGGTCAAATAATTGTAAAACATGTGTTAAGTGCTTAAATGCAAAACATGTGGGTTAGGAGAATATTGATACTTACATATTATGTAAGTATCATACTTGGTGGAATACTAATTAAATTAGGGTTTCTCCTAATTAACCTAACTAAGCAAACTAAGTTATGAACTAGTAGCCTCCATCTCAAGAACACAAGATTAGAGATCAAGTTGTTGATCAAATCTTCAAAGTGTTCTTAATGTATTGTTCTTGTTATTCTTAAGAGTTAGGGATAAAAGAACTTATTGGATTAGCCATCCAAGATTTGTAAAAATCAAATATTGTTCCATATAATCATTCTTGGTGGATCACCTCTAGAGTGCTTCATACACGTTGAAGCTAGTGTTTAATCCAAGGAACAAAGAAAGGAGGAGCTTGAAGAAATCAACAAGGAGTAGATCTTGTAGCGGTTCAAAGGTTGAATCTATTAAGGTATATTTCTTGTTCATTAATCTTCATCAATTAATAGTTATGCATAAGGTGATTCATGGATAAGTTGCAAAAATTTTAATTTCCATTTTCCGTTGCGTATTACAATTAGATTGTGATTTTGCAAACTTACAGCTTGGGTATGTACTGCTACTAAGCTTGCAGAGGTGGTTGTTAATATGATTTAAAATGTTTGGTGGTAGCAAGATCTTTGAATCTTTTGGTGTGCATGTTTTGCCATTACCTGGAGTCTTTGGAGTGACAAGAATTTAGAATTTTCAGAGATAATTCTCTCTATTTCTCTGCATTTTTATGGGATAGGGTGTCTTATTTGGCCTAGTTTTTCCATAGGACCCTTTATAGGGATAAACTGATAGATATTCTAGTTTTGCATAGAATTTGGAGGAGCACCTTGGTATAAGGACTTTGTATGTTCTTCTGCATTGTGTTTTTGTTGGTCTACTGCGTATCCACCTTTTTGTTCTTTCTTCATTCTATTATAGTTCTATTTTTAAAAAGTATTATAATTAAGTACTTTTTATTGCATTAACAAATATCAATTTCCTATAAAGGAAAACCTTTGGTAAATTATTATGTATTAGTAGTTCTACTTAAAACTCATTTAGAATTTATGTAGTTATTACTATTATTGTAGTTATTTTAATTTTCTTTGTGTGTCTAATTTATTGATGTAGATCTCTCTTGCATCATGAACTTCAGGTTCCAAAACCTCCTCGGAGCTCCATATAGAGGAGGGAATGCTAGTATAATTAACAACACCCTCATAATCTCACCCGTCGGTAACCGTATCTCCGTCACCGACCTCATAAAATTCAAAACACTAACCTTACCCTGTCAATCTTACGCCAACATCACCCGTATCGTCACCTATCCGGACGACGTCTTCCTCCTCTTCGTCGATGAGAACAACCGTTGCCTCTTTATCAACCTCTGTCGTCGTGCCGTCCTCCATCGCATCTCCTTCAAGAAGCCCGTCGTTGTCATTAAATTCAGCACCGATGGAACCCTAATCGCCATCGCCACCGAAAATCTGGATCAAATTTGGTGATCCCCATGGTTTAGAAAAGAGTTTTTTCTCTTCGAATTGGTTCAAACTTTTGCAGATTGCAATGATAAGATCACTGCTTTGGATTAGAGTTCGGACTCTAGTTATGTGCTGACGGGCTCGAAGGATCTTACTATCAAGTTATTTTATTTGAAAAAGTTAAGTGATTTAAATAAGCCCTTTCTGTTTTTGGGTCATAGAGATATAATTATTGGTGTATTATTCGGAATTGATAAGAAAACTAATAGAGCTTCTAGGGTTTATACATTATCTCGTGATGGGTCCATTTTTAGCTGGAGTTATAATGGCATGGATGGTACGTTTGATGAATTGGAGTGGAAAATTTTAAACCTTCGTCTCTTTGTGCACTCGATCAAACTACAAATAGTGATGTAAATGGTGATGTGAAGAAAAGGAAGAATATTGAGGGTAATGATGGTGATTTTAATGAAGAAAGTGGCCATTTATTGCACAAAGATAAATGGGAGTTGTTAAAGAAGGATTATTTTATGCATGCACCAATAAAGTTGATATCTTGTGATTATCATAGGGTTTTGATCTTGTTGTTGTGGGGTTTTCAAATGGAGTGTTTGGACTCTATCAGATGCATGATTTTGTTTGTATTCATTTGTTGTCGATATTTCGAGAGAAGATTACTACTGCTTCCTTCAATGATCTTGGGAATTAGTTGACATTCGGTTGTGCAAAACTTGGCCAGTTGCTTGATAATATCTTGAGAATCCCCTGATACTTCTTGAGCTAAGCTTAAATTTTAGTTCACACTTGAAGGCTTATCCTAGTCTCTTGAATTTATTAATAAAATTAAACTGCCAAGTAAATAAGGGGCACTACCACCATTTCAAACATCAAACTCTTATATCAATCATTTGGGATTACCAAGCGCTATATAGATCCATCCTGCTAATGTGTCTGCTATGACTACACTCATCATGATTTAGTTATTTGGTTTATACTAGTTACTCGTGGTTCAGCATCTAATAAATATGAGAATATGGATTTTTGAGGGTTCAAAGTCTGGATTTTCACCCATTTATCTACCTTCCATAGGTGATGAAGTGGGTCCTTACAAGTACGGAGAAAAGTCCACCTAATTCTTGAGCTTATCTGGATTTGGATACCTTTCATTCAAAACATATGACACGAGTATTAAAAGATTATTAGGTCACTATTGTTAGTATCTCAATACACTTTGGATCATGAGTAGTATTTTGAATGTTTGGTGTGATTTTACAGGCTTGGTCATTACACGGTTCCTAAGGAGATGGATGGGGTCTGCAATTAACTACACACTAGGCTGAAGCTTAAGGGGTCATACTGATTACTGTCGCGTGATATTTAAGGTTCAAATTTCAAGTATTTTAATTAACTTATTTTAATTTGTAACTTGTTTTATTTTTGTTCTAAAATCCTATAAATTGTTCAAATATACCCCAAACATTACTATCTGTTCAATTAAAGAAACGAATATATTTATATGCACACCCAATTTAAAATGTACAACCAATAATAAAATAGTAGTAAGTGTGAAAAGTGAAAATGTAATATTCCGAACTCTAATAAGATTTGTATATGTAAATTATGTGTTTATTAAATAAAATTTCTTATTCTGACTCTGTGTTATGTAATGATATATTCTGATGAACGGTTGTTCAGGTAATCTTTGAAAACCTAATACGATTTGAAAACATTATCGTATACGTTTAGAATTAGAACGTATAACGTAAAACTAGATATCGAGAAGTTTAAAACCTTAAACCCTAATGAGATTTGAAGTTTGTAACATATTTGCTTAATAAAGATTAAAATGATATTTCGAAGTAGGTGTTTTGTGATTATATTATGTAAACGATAAATTTGGTCAAATAAAAATTTTTAGTCAAGCTGCTTAGTCGTGCTTACATTGACAAAATGATTTATCGTCCTTTCCACGATTTCACCAAAAAGCATCCTGACAAATTATTTTTAGTAAGCTGTTGTGTGGTGCTTAAACTGATATAGTGCTTTGTCGTGCTAACGCTTTGTCGTGCTTACGCTGACAAGCTGCTTTGTCGTGCATACGCCTGGCACATGCCAGCTTATGGCTGGCACACGCCAGCTTACGCCTGGCACGCGCTAGGTATTAAAGTGTAATTAATCTAGGTACCAAAGTCTAATAAGTCGGGCCCCTAACGTGTAATTAGTGAAACTTGGTTTTTCTATAAATAGCAAGCTCAGTTCATTCATTCATTACTATTTTTCAAGAGCAGTTCAAGAGCAAAAACACTCTATATTTATATTCTGAGAGATATTGTGAGATAAAAATTACTTTTTAAGCATCGAAGTGCTGCACGATTGGAAGTAAAGCTAGCAACTACAAGAGGTATTACTCTAGTGGTTATTATTTTCATTTTTCTTTATATATATTTACTAAAAATATACTTTTACAAGCAGTTATAATGCCCAAATTATTTTAAGTATATAGTACAAAAGTCCTATTTACAAGCAGTTATAATGTCCGATTTATTTCTTTTATATATTAGAAAATATACTTTTATAAGCAGTTACTATGTCCGAATTTCTTCAACTATTTAGTAAAAATATTCATTTTATAAGTAGTTATAATGCTGAAATTTTCTCAATTCTAATAACCGAATATTCATTTTATAAGTAGTTATAATGCTTAATTTATTTTAAATATAATTGAAAAATATTCATTCTGTAAACAGTTATAATGCTAAAATTATTTCATATATTGTAAAAGAAGTCTAATTTATATGTGGTTATGAAACCCGAAATAAAACTTAATCGTTAAACGCTTATTTGTCTACATAAACTTATAATCGTGTAGGATTTACGACGAACGTTTAAACTATTATATTAACTGTAAAAGATATACAAGGAAAATCTTCTAACCTTGTTACATTTAAACAAGTCTATTACATCTTGCTATCAATTATTGTGAAATTATTGCTTCTTGTTCAGCATAACTTAAAAAATGCATCATTATTCATATATTGTTTATTCGAGCGTAAATTATTGTGTCAAACCAAATTGTTTTGGTACGACATCTTATATTGAGAAATGGAACACCTTGATGTAAGGTGAACTGAAACACCTTGATATAAGGTGCCGGTAAATGTTGATTATATATCGACACAAAATTGTAGGATGATATGCATACTCCTAGGATATTGGTTAAGCTGATCCCCTACCAGATATTCGAAATCAAACGGTTCTAAGTCATTGAAGACTGATAGAACTAATTGAAATATATGGTTCATGTACAGAACGCTCAGTTATACATCATTGACATCTTTCAAATCAAACACATAGTGTTTACGTTTTCAAATGAACTTGCTGAGCATTTGTAGCTCATTCTTGCATATATCTTCTTTTGTAGTTTTAAATGATAATTCCGGCACTTCTGGGACAGACAAAGGAAAAGGACATGTTTACTAGTTTTATTTACTATTTTTGAATTATCCAAGTCTTTTATAAGGTTTTGTCGTAATAACTTAGTATTGAGAACGATATAACCGAACTTAATGATATGTAATATATTATCAACCTTTATTACATCGAATGTGTTATACTCTGATCTTTATTTTCTTTAGCATAGTTGTACTAAGTAAATACAGTATCTATACGAACTATACATCTGAATGAGGGTATTTGAATGATATTGAAAGTCCTATAAGCTCTGAGGTTACACTTATTGAGCGCCGGTAAAGTGCCATCTTTATTGGAATGCGCCCCTCAGTTCTATGGACAATCTTATCGTTAATACTGTGAATGTCAGATAGATAGAGAATATCGATATGAAAGAGGTATTCATAAGATATGAATCTATACATCCAAGTGAGGGTATCCAAACACAGATAACGTTCTGGTAGGAATTATCATCTGTTATGGGATACTGTGAACTTTGGATAGATAGAAGTCATATTTTATTGAATATTTATAGTTGTATAGTTTCACGTGAGCACCAGATCTGCTACAGGGAAGTGTAGAGAATTTGGGGGCGTCACAAGTTGATATTAGAGCTGTAAATTATAGCTCTAAAGTAGTTAGGAAATACCTTAGGATATAGTCTTTGAGTCCGTAAAATACTTAATTATACATAATATAATCTTAAAAGCTTTATATTATGTGTAAATTTGCTTCCCCATAATACTAAACAAGTAAAATTCTTCTGTAGGATGTCAAAGACCAACTGGAACGACCTTCCATTGATAGATCACCATATGGGACCATGGGTGACACATAGTGAGCTAGAAGAGGAGCTAGAGGAGATATATCTCGCACTAGGGATACCAGAGGAGGAGGACCCTAAGGAGACTGAACATCCTATAGATGGACAGCTAGTAGATCCTGATCCTGATGAGGAGGTTAAAGCGAGTCAGATGATGAGTGTCGATAGACACGAGGAGATAGTTTCGGGGTTAGTACAGCAGGCAACCGAAGACCTAGAGGCTGCCAACTTTCGAACATATGTAGCTGAAGGTTTGTTGGAGAGTGATAGGGATAACACTCGTCGTCTTAGGACACTCCTCCAGAGTGCTCAGAAGGAAAGGCAAGATGCACAGATACATTTATACCGAGCTGACAAGAGATGTCAGGATACATTTGAAGGCTTAGAGCGTCGGGTGCTTAGGTATCCCGTAGAGGAGAGGAAGGTAGATTATATGATAGATAGATCAGTGGTCTGTCATATGGTCCAGGATGCTTATAAGGAGACACGTAATCGTTCAGTCTAATTTAGTACTTAAGTTTATTTTTTGTAGTTTGTATTATAAAGATTTTGGGTTGTAAACTAGGGAATCTTCTGTACTAACTAGTGGTAGTATAAACCACTAGTCAAATATGTAAACATTCTATATGTGATATACAAATTGTGTTTGTACAATCAAATTGTTAGTTCTATGTGTAATATATCCTTGTATTTATACTTGGTTTTTTTTTATTTTAGAATCATGGCATCAAGACGAAGAAACCAGATTAGAAATGAGACTAATGAACCCAACCCCACCCAACAAATAGTATACTTACTATTAGGAGCTTTACAAGGTCATCCACCACACCAGCCCAACACAAATAACCCACATAGGTCAGCGTTTAAAGACTTTAAAACAGTCGAACCACCTGAGTTCAAGGGAACTGTGGATCCAGTTGAAGCTGGAATGGAAAAGTTCTTTACTGTAACAAACGTAAGTGAGGAACAAAAGACAATCTTTGCTACCTTTTTCTTAAAAGGTGAGGCAAACTTCTAGTTGGAAACAACAAAAACTAGGGCCGATGAAGGGATAATTCCTTGGGTAAGATTCAAAGAACTATTCTTTGAAATTATTTTCCACAAACCATGCAAGACCAAATGGAGGTTAAATTTTTAGAACTAAAACAAGGGGAAATGACTGTATCTCAGTATACAACCAAGTTTAACGAATTGTCTCGTTTTGCCCCACATCAAGTAAACTCTGAGACAAGAAAAACTAGGAGATTTGAGGAAGGGTTGACCTCAGATAAGGAGTAGGATATCAATCTTCCAGTTGAAGACGTTTTCAGAAATTCTTGAGAAGGCTATTCTCGTCGAAACTGAGAATGAAAATCTTCTCAAATTTCATAGAGATAAGAGAAGCCAGAATGAAGGGGGAAAGTTTAAGGGAGAAGTCAGTACAGGGGGTGGTAATAACAACAAGAGGAAGTGGGATACCACTTTCTCTACTAACTTTGGGGAGAAGGGGAATAATTACAATAATAACAATAACACCACCAATAGAAACCAGAATAACAAGATGGAACGTTGTGTCACATGTGGAAAGAACCATCTAGGAGTATGTCGTAGGAAGGTGGTTACTTGTTACAACTGTGGTCAGGAGGGACATTATTCCAATGATTGTCCCAAGAAGAGTACTAATAACACCAATCAGGGCAATCAGAATTATAAGTGTTATAATTGTGGCGCAACAGGTCATATATCTAGAAATTGTCCAAAGAATAGAAACCAAACCGGGCGAGGAAATCAAACCACAAACAACACCCTCAAACCAACAGTAGCAGGAGCTGGAGGTCAGAGTCGTCCAACTGCCAGAACATTTAATATGACGATGAGGGATGTTGTTGCTTCACAGGACGTGGTAACAGGTGTCATCCCTATCAACACTTTAAATGCATATGTGTTATTCGACTCTGGTGCTAATTGTTCATTCGTGTCTAATAGCTTTGCTAAAAACTTGAATATGCCATGCGAAGACTTAGATATACCTTTCAATGTAGAAATTAATTCCCGTTAAAACTGTATATAAAGATTGTAACATAGAGATTAAGGGACACAAGTTTCTTATGGACCTCTTTCCTATACATCTAGGGGAATTCAATATAATCTTAGGCATAGATTGGTTGGTTAATCATAATGCAATGTTTGACTGCCATCGGAAGTGTGTAAACCTAGTGACTGCATCAAAGTCAAAGGTAGTGTTCAACGGTGGTTGCTCACCTAAATGATCTCGATGTCTGACAGTAATGCAAGCGGAGAGATTGCTTAGGAAGGATTGTACATGTTATTTGGCATATATAGTAGATACTCGAAAGGAAGGAGCAAAGCTAGATCAAATACCTGTAGTTAGAGAATTTCAGGATGTGTTTCCCGATGACTTACTAGGTCTTCCTCCAGAGAGGGAGATCGAGTTTGTTATTGATTTTGCACCAGGTACGACGCCAGTTTCAAAGACACTATACAAGATGGCACCAGTGGAGTAGAAGGAGTTAGTTGTACAGTTACAGGAACTCTTAGACAAAAAGTACATACAACCCAATGTTTCACCTTGGGGAGCACCAGTATTGTTTGTCAAGAAGAAGGATGGAACTTTAAGGTTATGTGTTGACTATAGAGAATTAAATAAGTTGACCATAAAGAACAAATATCCTTTACCACAAATTGATGATTTGTTTGACCAGTTGAAAGGGGCCGAACACTTTTTGAAGATCGACCTATGATCAGGTTATCATCAATTAAAGGTAAGAAAAGAAGATGTGTCGAAGACAGCGTTTAGGACATGCTACGGACATTATGAGTTTCTTGTGATGTCTTTTGGATTAACAAATGCGTCGGCAGCATTCATGGACTTGATGAACCGAGTGTTTAAACCATGCTTAGACAAATATGTCATAGTGTTCATCGATGATATTTTAGTATACTCGAGAACAAAAGAAGAGCATGTTGAACACTTGAAGCGTATTAGAGATGTTACGTAAGGAACAACTTTACGCAAAGTTTTCCAAGTGTGAGTTCTAGTTGGAAAAAGTCCAGTTCTTGGGTCATGTAATTGATAAGAATGGAATAGCGGTGGATCCAGCAAAGATAAAGGCGGTTGTAAATTGGGAACAACCAACAACTCCAACAGAAGTACGAAGTTTTCTCGGTTTAGTAGGGTACTATCGACGTTTTATACAAGATTGTTCAAAAATAGCAACCCCGCTAACCAATTTAACTCGAAGGACGGTAAAGTATGTCTGGACAGATAAATTTGAAGAAAGCTTCTGAGAGTTGAAGAAGCGATTGAGCATGGCACTAGTGTTATCTTTACCAGATGATACAGGAGGTCTTGTCGTTTATAGTGATGCATCACACAAGGGATTGGATTGTATGTTAATGCAACATCGGAAGGTAATTGCATATGCATCATGACAACTCAAAGATTATGAAAAGAAGTATCCTACGCATGATCTTGAGTTAGCCGATGTAGTATTTGCCTTGAAAATCTGAAGGCATTACTTGTATGGGGAGAAGTGTGAGATATACACAGATCACAAAAGTTTGAAGTATATTTTCACGCAGAAGGAGTTAAATATGAGGCAGAGGAGATGGCTAGAGTTGATAAAGGATTTCGACTGTGAAATTTTATATCACCCCGGGAAAGCCAACGTCGTAGCAAACACATTATGTAGGAAGAACCAAGAAAAGTTGAATATAATAACCAATAACGAGGTACTGATAAAAGAGTTTGACAAACTTGAGATTGAGATAAGAGTTCCAGCTAATTCTACCTAGAAGTTATTCGTTGTGGAGAGTGGTTCAACTTTGTTCGAGAGAGTCAAGGAATTACAGGAGACTGATGCAGAATGTCAGAAGTGTAAGACTGAAATAACCCATAAGAAGAATGACAAATTCAGAGCGGACAAGGATGGGGTACTGAGGTATGAGGATAAAATTTGGGTACCCATAGTATAAGAACTAAAAGATGAAATACTGAATGAAGCCCATAGTTCTAAGTTCGCCGTGTATCCAAGTAGTACAAAAATGTACAAGGATTTAAGCCAACACTTTTGGTGGTCGAACATGAAAAGATAAATAGCGGAATGGGTAAGTAAATGTTTAACATGTCAAAGGGTTAAAGCCGAACATCAGAAACCTAGTGGATTACTGCAGCCCTTAAAAATTCCAAAGTGAAAATGGGAACATATTACCATGGATTTCGCAGTGGGTCTCCCAAATACCCAGAAAGGTCACAATGCCATTTGGGTAATTGTAGATCGTCTTACCAAATCAACTCATTTTCTACCCTTAAAAGTCAACTTCAGTCTTAACCAGTTAGCCAAACTTTACATCAATGAAGTTATTTCTAGACATAGAGTCCCTACTTCTATAATATCAGACCGAGATCCCCGATTTACTTCACATTTTTGGACAAGTCTCCAGAAACATTTAAGAACTCAGTTGAGATTAAGCACAGCTTATCACCCACAAACTGACGGTCAGAGTGAGAGAACAATTCAAACATTAGAGGACATGTTGCGAACTTGCACCATGGACTTCAAGGGAAGTTGGGAAGATCAGTTACCTTTGGTAAAGTTTGCCTACAACAATAGTTATCATGCCAGCATAGGAATGCCACCATTTGAAGCTTTGTATGGAAGGAAATGTAGGACACCATTAAGTTGGGATGAGGTCGGTGAACGACAAATGCTAGGACCAGAAATAGTTCAACAAACCGCTGAGGTAGTTCGAATTATACGAGGAAGATTGCAAACGTCTCAAGATCGACAGAAGAAATATGCGGATCAACATAGGAAATTACAAGATTTCGATATCGGTAGTCACGTATTTTTAAAAGTATCTCCGTGGAAAGGAAAAATCCATTTCGACAAGAAAGGAAAATTGAGTCCGAGATTCATTGGACCATTCCAGATATTGAGGAGGATAGGTGAGGTAGCTTATGAGGTAGCCCTACGTCCTAAGTTAGAACATATTCATAACGTGTTTTATGTGTCCCTATTACGACCATACAAACCTGATTATAAACACGTTATAGATTACGAGCCTATTCAGATCGAGAAAGATTTATCATATGAAGAAGTTCCTATTGAAATAATAGATAGGAAAGAACAAAATCTACGGAATAAAGCGATACCTTCAGTCAAGGTTATTTGGAGAAATCAAAACATAGAGGAAGCTACGTGGGAACTCGAGAGTAAAATGTGAGACAACTACCTACATTTATTTTGTAACATGTACTGTAATTTGGAGGACGAAATTCTTATTAGTGGGGGTGAATGTAATATTCCGAACCCTAATAAGATTTGTATATGTAAATTATGGGTTTATTAAATGAAATTTCTTATTCCGACTCTGTGTTATGTGATGATATATTCTGATGAACGGCTGTTCAGGTAATCTTTGAAACCCTAATACGATTAGAAAACATTATCGTATACGTTAAAAATTAGAACTTATAACGTAAAACTAGATATCGACAAAATGATTTATCGTGCTTTCCACGATTTCACCAAAAAGTATCCTGACAAATTATTTTTAGTAAGCTGTTGTGTCGTGCTTAAACTGATATAGTGTTTTGTCGTGCTTACGCTGACAAGCTGCTTTGTCGTGCTTATGCTTTATCGTGCTTACGCCTGACACACGCCAGCTTACGCCTGGCACACGCTAGGTACTAAAGTGTAATTAACCTAGGTACCAAAGTGTAATAAGCCGAGCCCCTAACGTGCAATTAGTGAAACTTGGTTTTTCTATAAATAGCAAGCTCAGTTCATTCATTCCTTACTATTTTTCAAGAGCAGTTCAAGAGCAAAAATACTCTATATTTATATTTTGAAAGATATTGTGAGATAAAATTTACTTTCTAAGCATCGAAGCGCTGTGCGATTGGAAGTAAAGCTAGCAACTACAAGAGGTATTACTCTAGTGGTTATTATTTTCATTTTTCTTTATATATATTTAGTAAAAATATAGTTTTATAAACAGTTATAATGCCCAAATTATTTTAAGTATATAGTATAAAAGTCTTATTTACAAGCCATTATAATGTCCGATTTATTTCTCTTATATATTAGAAAATATACTTTTATAAGCAGTTACTATGTCCGAATTTCTTCAACTATTTAGTAAAAATATTCATTTTATAAGCAGTTATAATGTTGAAATTTTTTCAATTCTAATAGCCGAATATTCATTTTATAAGCAGTTATAATGCTCAATTTATTTTAAATATAATTAAAAAATATTCATTCTGTAAGCAGTTATAATGCTAAAATTATTTCATATATTGTAAAAGAAGTCTTATTTATATGCGGTTATGATACCCGAAATAAAACTTAATCGTTAAACAATGGTTCGAAGTCTTAGACTACGAACGGGTTTGAGGAGCAATCCTACAGAAACAATGGTTCGAAGTTTAGTCCAGGGAAATAAAAAAATGTGGATGCATGCTAAAGCTGTAACTTTTGTGTTTTTTAACCTGTCCCTGTAAAACAGAAAGTTTAGTAATCCTTTAATGCAATAACAAATGCTAAACATGATTTTATTAAGCTCCCCAGCTGTTCCCTGTAATACATAGAGGTTAGTAATTTCTTTTGACAAAAAGGGAGGCATATATGAATGAGATCATGACATTTACGCGTGAATGTAAAAAGGCATGAAGAGACTTTTCCTGCGCTGGGTTAAATTGAGGCTGACCTATCCTAGGGTTACTCTCACGGGCTTTTCGGCATGAAGGTTCCCAAATCTTCGCAATCTACTCGTCTGAGTCCTTTCGATTGGAGCGGATTTGGGTGGTGCGTTTCCTTAGCCATATCTGGGGAGCAGCCCCTTCGAGTCCAGTAATAAGCAACCGACAGGTTCGCCTCAAGAGGAGGTACTCTCTCAACATACATTCACATTCATCGTCCTCACCGTATGCAAATGATTACTTAAAAGTAGAGCAATTCCATTCAAATATTCACTTATTGGACAAAACACACATTCACACAACAAAACGTACGAAAGATCAAAATATCGCATGCACACACATATTCATGAATTTTAAAGGCTAGGATAGCATCAAGACATGTACGCGGCTTAAGCCCTCTAATGCATCCCCAGCAGAGTCGCCAGCTGTCGACGCCGGTTTCTCTCGCCTCTTTCGCGATATTGTCCTTTTCCGATTTTAGCCTTTGATTGAATGATTTTTGGAAAAGGTCGGCATTGATGTCGACGGGGTTTTGAAAGATCATTTTTTATGATGAGCCAATTAACCAGAGTCGCCAGTTGGTATATTTGAAATGGATGTACCAACTCATCCGAGTTTCATTTTTTCGTAAATCGCTGGCTCGTGTGTGACTCCGAATTAATTGGTCTGCGAACCGAGATTCATAGAGTTCGGGGGCTTGTTTAAGCGAGGGGAAGGTGTTAGGCACCCCCCGACTTCCGTGAAACACGGTTACCGCAATCTTGATGCTTTTCCTATCCTTTAATTCTTGAATGTGTGTGTGTATGTGCGTGTGTGTGTGTGTGCCTATATGAATGTTGTGGTGAGTTTGTATGAAAGAATCATTTGGAATTTTAGGGAAAGTCGTGCTTTAATTTGAGAACGTTTCGGAATGTCTTTTCGGCATACACGAGAAAGCTTTATTTCTTTATGAGAAAATTTTGATTTTGATTGTCAAAACTATGAGATTTTTCATTAAGTGTTGTTTTGGCAAAACATGAATTTAGTAAACCTTAGTCAAAATAGGAATCGAGATTTATACGTTGCTTTCATAAATGATGGGCAATTTCTAGGATCTCTTTCGCCCTATATATCAAGGTTTAGTAAAACATTTATTTCTTTTTATAAAAACCATTTTTGTGGCATTTCAGATAGATAGGAAATATCGATATGAAAGAGGTATTCATGAGATATGAATCTATACATCCAAGTGAGGGTATCCAAACACAGATAACGTTCTGGCAGGAATTATCATCTGTTATGGGATACTGTGAACCTTGGATAGATAGAAGTCATATTTTATTTAATATTTATAGTTGTATAGTTTCACGTGAGCACCCGATCTGCTACAGGGAAGTTTAGAGAATTTGGCGGCGTCACAGAAAATGTGGTGGAGAGAGGAAAGAGGGTGTTTTCATTTTCTCAAGTATTTCAATTAACTTATTTCTAATTTGTAACTTGTTTTATTTTTGTTCTAAAATCCTATAAATTGTTCAACTATACCCAAAATGTTACTATCTGTTTAGTTAGAGAAAGAAATATATTTATATGCACACCCAATTTAAAATGTATATCCGAGTGTAAAATAATGTAAGTGTGAAGAGTGTAAATATTGTAGAGAGACGAAAGAGGGTGTTTTCCTTCTCAATAAAACAAGTGAAAGAAAGAAATTAAAGAAATTTGCACTTTAATAGGAGTACCTATTAAGAATAAAATATTAATCTGACAAGTCATCTTCATCTCTCAAGCTTGGATACAGTTCAAACCATTTAAGTTATCCATCAAAATTTCCATGAGCTTTTGAGCTTTTAAAAAGTAATATAAGTATATGAATCAGAATTTAGAAAATACTGATATATTCATTACTATTATCAATCAGGCTGTCACTAAGCCATGGTAGATTGAGTAATTAATATATAATGCTAAATCAATAGATAAAGATGACAAGGCATTTTATGAACCATGCATGATCTGAGTGCAAAATTACTGTCTAAACAAATCACTAACAACCTACATGAAAAACAGTGATGCATGATAGCCAAAGTAGTTCTTGATTTATTGGGCACACCCAGCAATATCTTACCTACATTTGAAATTGCATGCTCATGTGGTAGTCGTGTGAGTTGATTAACTAAAGATATGTATTTCTCTTCGAGCAAAGAAAGTTATGTGCGTCATATGTGGCACTGATAGTTAATATAGCTTTTTTCTATAATTAGGACAACAGTGGAGTGGGTGTATCACTAAAACTAAATCCCAAATCTAAATAGTAATGGAAGTCAAACTTTGTTTTATCTGTATGTAATTAGTTAGTTCAGCTAAAACAAAAACTACATCGCCCATACAAAGAAGAAACACTTTGTGGTCCAAACAAAGCGAAATAAGACAGACACTCTATCCCAATACCCCTCTTTCTCTCTTTTGGATAGACAATATAGTAAACATCTTTTGAATTTCTCAGAACAAGCAAGACAAAATATACCTTGATATTATTGATCAATCTTTGATTTAAATCACGATTTAAACCTACACCATTGTCCCATCTCCATTAAAACGCAAATGTCGCTTCGGTAATAAATATATTTCTACTTTCATGTTACTCTTGCTCTTGTACTGTTTTTTCCTTTTACCTTTTCTCATCACTAATCCGCATAATTATCTTCAATATCTTTTTGTTGGTTTGAGAGGAAGGATCCGCGATTTCCTTGGTTTTTGTGCATCTGATCAAGATCTATTCGGTCTGCGGGTCTTTTTCTTCTTGATTTCGATTCTTTAATTCAAAATATATATATTTTTTCATTCAATGGTCTAAAAAAAATTCCAAATTTTCTTTCCGGTGATGGTTTGTCCTTATTGAAATTTTCATTTATATTAAAATAAAAGAAGTGACTATGCTCCTAAGGAAATCTCTCCAAAAAGAAATCCCGAAAAGAAAACACATGTAAGATCATTAAACTCATTTTGCAAAAGTATAACTCAAAATATGATACGCGGAGAATTAACTTCTCCTTGCTCTCCAAGTAACAAATTTTTCTCTACCTCCACAGAGTTCACCATAAGGCATAAACAATATGGAGTCCCGTCTGTTTCCTCTGCTAATCACTTCTGAACCAAGTCAACTCTCAAACCCCCAAGAAGTCAAATAATGATCTCAGAATCACCTATATGACTCCGAAAGTGAGAACACAAGTTGCCAAAGGTCCCAAACCAAATCACGATGAAATAATAAGTGATCAAACCAACTCACTGTCTTTTTTTGTACATGTAACACCAATTAACAATGAACTTCCCTTTTCTCTCAGACTATCATATGTCAAATTGCGCCTAAAGTTGTTGTACAAGCAGAAAATGTGACTTTTTCAAGGTGGTTTAACAAACCAAATACTCCACCAAGAGACATTTCCACCACCTCATGATGAACTAATAAGTAGTCAAACCGACTGACCATCTGTTTTGCACATGCAACACCAGTCAAAATGAACTTTCCATGTCCCATTCATCAAAGCATGTGAACTCCACCACTAAGGAAATCAATCTCTACCAACAACATCAATAAGGCATGTGCCTCGTCCAACTACCAGTCCTCAAGAAACTCAACCATTGGTGGTCGAATATTAAAAGAGAAATAGCATAATGGATAAGTAAATGTTTAACTTGTCAAAAGGTAAAACCGAACATCCACAACCTAGTGGGTTACTACAGCCCTTAGAAATCTCCGAGTGGAAATGGGAACATATCACCATAGATTTCATAGTAGGTCTCCCAAACACACAGAAAGGTCATAATGCCATTTGGGTAATTGTAGATCGTCTTACCAAGTCAGCTCACTTCCTACCCATAAAAGTTAACTTCAATCTTGATTAATTAGCCAAGTTTTACATCTATGAAGTTATTTCTAGATACGGAGTCCCTGTTTCTATAGTATCAGACTGAGATCCACGGTTTACTTCAAACTTTTGGAAAAGTCTCCAAAAACACTTAGGAACCCAGTTGAGATTAAGCACAGCTTATCACCCACAAATAGACGGTCAGAGTGAGAGGACAATTCAAACATTGGAGCACATGTTGCGAACTTGCGTCATGGACTTCAAGGAAAGTTGGGAGGATCAGTTACCTTTAGTAGAATTTGCCTACAACAATAGTTACCATGCCAGCATAGGAATGCCACCATTTGAAGCTCTGTACGGAAGGAAATGTAGGACGCCATTATGTTGGGATGAAGTCAGTGAGCGACAATTGTTAGGGCCAGAAATAATTCAACAAACGGCTGAGGTAGTTCGAATTATACAAGAAAGATTGCAAGCGTCTCAAGATCGACAGAAGTACGTAGATCAACACAGGAAACGACAAGATTTTGATGTCGGTAGCCATATATTTTTGAAAGTATCTCCGTGAAAAGGCAAAATACGTTTCGGCAAGAAATAAAAATTGAGTCCGAGACACATTGGACCATTCCAGATATTGAGGAGGATAGGTGAGGTAGCCTATAAGGTAGCCCTACCTCCTGAGTTAGAACATATTCATAACGTATTTTGTCGACGCCGGTTTTTCGTCTCTAATGCGATATTTGTCCTTTTCCGATTTTGGCCTTTTGATTAGGTGATTTTGGGGAAAAGGGTCGGCTTGAGTGTCGACGGGGTTTTGAAAGATTGTTTTGTATGATGAGCCAATTAACCAGAGTCGCCAGTTGGTATATTTGAAATGGATGTACCAACTCATCCGAGTTTTATTTTCGTAAATCGCTGGCTCATATGTGACTCCGAATTAATTGGTCTGCGAATCGAGATTCATAGAGTTCGGGGGCTTGCTTAAGCGAGGGGAAGGTGTTAGGCACCCCCCGACTTCCGTGAAACACGGTTACCGCAATCTTGATGCTTTTCCTATCCTTTAATTCTTGCATGTGTGTGTGTTTGTGCGCGTGTGTATGTGTGTGCCTATGTGAATGTTGTGGTGAGTTTGCATGAAGAAACCATTTGGGTTTTGATGAAAAGTCGTGCTTTCTTTTGAGAATGCTTTAGAATGTCATTCGGCTTATACGAGAAAGCTTTATGAGAAAGGTTTGATTTTAATTGTCAAAGACTTATGAGATTTTCATTAGGTGTCGTTTTGGCAAAAAGAAGAATTTTCTAATCCTTCGCAAAAATAGGAATCGAGATCTATACGTTGCTTTCGTAACGCAAATGATGGGCAACTTCTAGGATCTCTTTAACCCTATGCACAAAGATTTAATAAAACGTTACTTATTTCCATACAATCAATTTTGTGATGTTTGAAAACGATTTTTTTCTTTAGCCTTCTCGTTAAATAGAAATCGACATTCATTAGCAATTCCCATTTATTATCCTCGTGACGCTAATAACCTAATTTGATTGATTTTATGAAAGTCTTCATTGTTTAGCTTCGAAATCAATTTTAATATTGTAAATCAAATAAAGCATTAAAATGCGTAGGGGCTATTCATGGGCATGTAAGCCATCAAAATAACCCCAAACGCCCACAATCACATATTTCACTATTACGGGGCCTTAAACCCGATTCTCGCCTTGGCGTCGTTTTAAGGCCCGACAATTACATATTTACAGTAAAGGGTAGATCAGCTCTATTACATACATCCAAAAATGTCCATCATCGGATTTGGACCACGGGGTCGCGTTCCTAGGCTCACATCCAATTCTTACACACCCCTAAAATGGATATTACAAAAATTAACAAGCTAAAATTCACCAAATGGATATCATCGGGTCATTAGGAAGAATTTTGTTCCATTGGAACCCTCACTAATAATCCCTAATCCATGTATTTTCAATAATATACAAAAAAACTACATTTAGTATAATCCAAAATGATAAAAATTTAACAAAATGATATAACAAAACTGCTATAAAAAGAATTCTTTTTCACCTTGCAAATGACACCACGATGCGTATAAACTCGTATATTAATTAGAGTAGAGAATATAAGTGATACAATCTCACAAAAGAGATATAATTCCTCACTATTTTCTCTCTTTTCTCTCCCTAATTCACTGTTCGCTCTCTGTAATGATCGACAGCTATGTTGGGCTCCTTAGCCTTTTGATTATTTCTGCTGGCCGATATGCCGTTGTCCCGCATTATATCATCCTTGTATATGCTCATGCACGTGGATCATTTGGATGTCGAGGCAGTGATAGTCAGTATTGGGGAGAGGCCCAATGATGGGAAGTTCTGTGCAGCCTCAGCTTCCTTCCATTTCACGATTCTGAACTGCCCCTGCCTTGGCGCGTGTCGCTACCAAGAATTTCTATCGAAAACTCGCGATGTTGACCGTGCTGAGTTATCCACATCTCTGTAAGATCCTGCACATCAGATGACTAACAAATGCCAAAACTTGAAGGCTCGGGCCGTTAGTATTAGTTCAACACAAAGATATTATAATCTCGACAAAAGAGTAAATGCAGTTAAAGCACATGAAATTGAATATTTATTGATCGCACAATCTAGCAAGTTGTGAACCATGAATGTACCAGATTGGAAGTTACTTTCACTCCCTCGTGAGTTGATGATTTTCTATTTAACGAGTTATGAAATTGTAAGAATACCTTCAAGCATTCATGGTCATTGTACGTGAGTACGGTCGAATTCAAAAGAACTACCCTCCCTCGTCAAAGGTATCCTGTCTCCATTCTCGACATCGTTCTTAGCAGGATTGACGTCATATGACAAATGCACTATGCGATGTAGCATTCAGTAGGGGTTTTTCCTCCATGACTTCTTGTTTAATGTGACAACCCGGATTTTTGAGAATAATTATAATAAGAATTTAATATAGAATAATTCTTATTATGAGTCGCGTTTGAATATATATGTGTTATATATATTTATGTGATTAAATAGATGAGCTTAATATGTATATATATAAATGTGAAATATATACATAGATTCGGAATGAATGAATTAATAGTTAATTATTATAACGATCGCGAGTCATGGGTAGCTTGATAATTCGAGCTTATGAATATTATTGAATAAAATAGACTTTTATTGATAATATTATATGGTAAGTGTTTAAAGGTTATATTATAACCTAGATTATGTGTAGACGATGATTAGTATATATGAAAGTTTTCGTATTAGCTAATTTGGCGGATTTGAGAAATATCGCTAGAGTACTATTTATTGGATTAAATAAATAGTTAAAGGATAATATTATTGGACGAGTTATTTATTGTAAAGACGCCAACCCAAAATATGGGTGAGATATATGTACATTGATGTATATGATTATGGGGAGTTAATCGGAAAGAGTAACGATCGCGAATCGTGAATACCCTTGTAATTTGGGTTTATTAATAGTATTAACGGATTAAATATTATTTTTATGCGACGTGTTTTAAGGTTATTTTATAACCTGGATGAGGTCAATGTATGAATTTTTATGCGTTGTTGAACCGTACGAGCGAATAATTGATTTTGCGAAAGATCGCAAAATCACTATTCACGGGGCACGTTTCCCGAGGCACTATTCACGCCCGAATATTTTTACGTCTTTTTCGATTTCTATAAATTTCATTAAGACGTGTATGCGAAGGAATAATTTTTCCAAGCGTCAGAAAATTTATTCGAACAGATACGTGATTTTATCCCTATCCGAAATGTATTATAAGACTGTTCCGAATAAATGGACAAACCCCGTAATAATTATTTTTATGTATCCCAATATTTATGGTAATGCCCATTTTAATTTTGGGTAGAGTTATTTACCAGTTTTGGTACATAAGTGGGAGTTTTCGGATATATTTTTGGTGCTTTCAGGTATTTATTTTGGCTTGTTACTCCAAGTGGGAACCACCCAACCACATTAGACCAATCAAATGAGAGCAAGGAGGGAGTTTGCTGGCAAGCTTAGAAAATTTGGCCAACCTTGAGCACCAAACCCACTTCTCCCTAATTCACTCCTCCACTCTCCCATTCCATTCAAACTATTCCATCTCTCTTTCTTGCATCCCATTCAAACCATCTCACCAGCTGATAGAGAGAGAGAGAGGGAGAGAGAGCTGCAAAGAGGAAGAAGAAAGAAGGAAAGGCCGCCAGAAAAGTCGCCGGAAAAGAAGGTCGCCGGAAAAAGGAAGAGTCGCCGGAAAACGAAAGGAGGAAGAATAAGGCACGGGTGGAGGAAATCCAAGCAAGGAGAACCCCAAAACAAAGTCTAACCGAGTTTCTTAATCATCTAGGAAGGATTTATAGAGGTAAACACCAATCAAATCCTTTCCATTCGATTTCTTATTGAGTTTTTCAAGTTTTTCTTAGTTTTGAGCTCTTAAGCTTGTGGGTCGGATTTGTGGCGATTCTTGGTGTTTTTGTTTGTGGTGATTGTTTGTAAATGTTGTTAAGAGGTTATATAAGCCATTAATAACATCAAAGTGGAACAAAAACGCAAGAAATTTGTACCTATGCTTAAGGAGGATGAAGAACATGAAGAACAATGAACTTTGGACATGAACTTGGACATTTGGACGATTTAGAGGACTTTGTAGCTATGATTTTGTGTTTGTTTAATTTGTTTGTTTTTATGATATTGTACTTCCATGGGTTATGAGTTTAACCCAGTTGGAATGGAGTAAAAAGGGATTAAAACGAAGTTTTGGTGATGATTTTGGTGAAGAACACCAAGAACACCAAGAACACGAAAATATAACATGAGTTGATACTTTGGCCTAATATTTGGCCATGTTAATGTTAATGGATAGCTCTGAATTTTTGATATGTTGTAGCCCTATGTCTTAGGAGTCCATAGAGTCCGAAACGGACCAATTTGAACGTGTATTGAGAGAGTTATGGTGGTTGGAAGCAAGATAGGTCTAGAACACCAAAACAGAGCATTCCGGGAAGCAAAACGCGTTGGGGACTCAGGCCTAGCGCCAACGGCGCTTGGCTGGGCGCTGTAGGCGCTGGCCACAGGGCCAGCTACTGCATAGGAGCGCTGTAGGCGCTGGCCATAGGCCATTGTGAGCGCCAACGGCGCTGGTAAGGAAACTGGGCAAAACTGCTCCAACGTCCTTTAGTAAAATGGGCATAACTTTCTCATACGAACTCGGATTGAGATGATTCAAGATGATTCGGAAAGAGAATGAGTAGACCTACAACTTTCGTTCTTTGAGTTTTTCAATTTGAGGTCGGGATCAATTCCCAAATTGACCATTTGTGTGACTGATGTGTTTTTGGAGGCAATCGGAGAGTGTCGGGCTTGCGCGTAAGCACTCGTAATGCTCCCGACAATGTTAAATGATGTTCTAAGTTTTATAACATGAATGTTATGATTTATAATGATATTTAACATTAACCAATGAGTATTAGATAAATTGAATGGGCATGTTAGGCGTACGCAAATGCATGTCGCCTAGGCGTTCGAATAATCAAGTTTAGCGTATAGACGAGCAAGCGTCGTAACGTCGTAACTAGTGTGTATAATCTTGTTTAATATTTTGTTTCTACTAATAATGAAACATGATAGTGTGTTATAAACTAATGCATGAGCATGCTAAGCACATACAAAGGAGGCGAATTAGGTGTGTGACGTGTAAACGTCGAAACGCCGTGTAAAGTGTTAATGAACTTGAATAATGTCTCGATTCAAATGAAACGAACATTATAAGATATGGGATGGGGTTAATGTAACCAATAAGTATTGATGGTGATAAGGGTCGTAACGTTTTCAAACGACGCGACGCCGAGTAACGTTTTAGAGTTAATCGCATTATTAATTTATAATGCGCGAACAATATGAGATAAGAGTTGTTATATTGTAAACCATTATATGAAGCCTTTTTAGTGGCTAATTGGTATTTTATTGTTAAATAAATTGTGTAGGATATTTGAAGGACGAGCCATCAGAATTTGGCAAGGAACGCTTAAAGGCAAGTTCTTTCAGTAACTTGTTGACTTATTTAAATGTATTGATGTACATGACTTGATTACTAAATCTTTCACTGTTATCTGAATTATACGCGAGCATGATTAAAGTGTGCACAATGTGAAACTATGTGACTATATTGTTCTATGTGGAACTTGAACTATTGTGAATATACAATGTGAGATGCATGAAGTATGCTATGAGATACATGATGCATGTATACAGATGAATTGCATAAGATTTATAATGCATGAGTAAGATGCATAGTATGAGAATCATGATCCATGGATAAATGCAAACTTATGTGTTACGTGAAGCATGAAATGTGAAAACTGTTAGTTCTTGCTGAGCCGTCGTGCTCATTCTTGCAAAAATAAAACTTTTGCAGATTTACGATGCAATGCAATTATCTTGATATCGTGATGATAAGGAGTAGAGGCACAGGGATTCAAGAAGGTTGCAAAATTGTTTCCTTATTATAATTATTTAGCTGTGAGGACAGTGTATGATGTACGTGAATTTGAATATCTAAACCTTGAGTTAAAGATGAAGGTTATCCATTATAGTATTTATGATGTGATTATGTTAGTTACTTGTTATAGTAAACTAGAAGGATGACGATGATGTATAAAGGACATTTTTATAACGATTGTTTGGTTATTGAATAACCTTGCGTATATTCAGGGATCGAATAAGTCAGAATTTGAACCTTGCGTTCACATATGAGATATTATAAAGGACCATGGTATTTACTCGACCTTGATCATAAGTGTAGTATTTAAAGGTTACGAAATCTGGATTTGTAATAAAGAGTGTGATGGTAAGTTTTAATACTTATTGTTGTATAGTACTGTTATGTACAACATGAATAAGCGTTATATTTGTGATGATTATTAAATAAGTGTTTTATTTAAGGTCTTCGTGCCTGGGATTAGATGAGGATATGTTGTTATATTATTGTAATTACATATTTTTAGTAAGCCTATGTTGTATGGGTAGTACCGTGACGCACCGGACCCGGGTTCAAGGTAAGACCCGAGTTTCGGGGGCGTTACATTTAAGGCCGAGAGTTTTTTCGTATTATCTTTTCTCCTTGCCCACTTCACTTGTCTCGTTTTCTTAGGCTATTCAAAGTTACCCATTTAACGAGTTTTGGACCAATGACTCCCAAACCAGATGGTTTTGGGGCATTAGGTGTACAGACACCCCTTCGGATTTATTTACTCGAGTAACAAAGGCCACGGTTCGAGACAAGCTGGTGGTCTGCACCATTCATTATTTGCTTGACCTTGCGCAAGATTCGTTTTCTTAGGCTTGATTTACCCATGTAGCGAGTGTTAGGCCGGTGACTCCCAAACCAGACGGTTTTAGGGCACCAGATGCAGAGACACCCCTTAGGCTTAATTACTCGAGTAGCCCATGCCACGATTCGAATCTGCTCGGGCCTCCTCTACTGTAATGCTCATTTTCTTAGGCTCTGAGTTACCCATGTAACGAGTGTTGGGCCAGCGACTCCCAAACCAGATGGCTTTAGGGCACCAGGTGTAGAGACACCCCTCGGGCTTAATTACTCGAATAACCCAGGCCACGATTCGAGACATTAGCTTGATAATCATTTATCGTCTGACTTCTTGATATTAGCTTGATAATTATTGACTGTCTGACTACATGTTAATTGCCATCATCGTCGTCACAGTTTTATACCCCACACTGAAAGTTTGTGCAAATGCAAAGTGAAGGCTGTCATATGAGGTCGATTCTGTCGCAAACACTGCTTTGAATTAAGGCTTTTTACCCGATCAAAAGGTTGAATAGCCTTCTTCGTCTAATCATACTCACAATCGTGCTCCACGGTTGCTTGTCAGAATTAATCCGATTCCTATCAGGCCAAATAAAATCCCCCCTTCACGCGGATCATCGTATCCCGGGAAAACTATGCTTGACAAATGCCAGATGATCATACCGTTGAAGATTGAAGACATGAGGTAGCATTTGACGATGATGGTGCATGTTGATGGGATTGTCGCATGGGGCCAATTTGCACGTCATCATTTCCCGGGTAGTGACAAATGCCCTAGTGTTAAGTTATTTTTCTTGTGATCTCCCTCGTACCGGTCGCATCGGTATCTCGCTAGGCTAACAAAAGATCCGGTCCTTTGACTTCTTGAAAGGTTTGGGGGATTTTTTGATTTTTATTTTTTTGAGATTTTTCTTTTTCTTTTTTTTTATTTTTTTCTTTTTTTTTCTTTTTTTTTGCCCCTACTCCGGGTTCCTTATGACCGTTAGGGGTTCTGATGTTTGATGGCGAAGGTTTGGTTTAAGTCGGTTTTGGGTTTACCTTCGACCCATCCTTTGATCTCGTCAAGCGTATTGTCGATATCTGTCTCGTCCTGCTCAATCGCCATCAGGTCGAAATCTAGCTTTATACCAAAATCGTGATCCTTCTTCAAATTTGGCCTATTGCTTGTCAGGCTAGAATGCCTCAAATCGGGGTACTGCCATAAAATAATAAATGCTTGTCATATATATAAAACATTTCAACACATGATCTTCTTTTTGGATAACATGACAAAACGACATGAGCGTGCAGGGATTTGAAATAAAACTCAAAATTTTAAAACCCATTGATCCTCTACTGGCCGGGATTCACTGCCATACTCCTGGATTTACCCCTT
Organism: Aralia elata; assembly: GCA_034770075.1. Classification (NCBI taxonomy): domain Eukaryota; kingdom Viridiplantae; phylum Streptophyta; class Magnoliopsida; order Apiales; family Araliaceae; genus Aralia; species Aralia elata. Next base: position 43,549,074 of record CM068387.1, on the reverse strand, counting down.
CCCCATCATGCTTAGGTAGAGGATAGACTTTAACAGTTGGGTGACCCTGGCTGTTCCACCATGATTTCCCCACTATCAATCAAGTCCTGAATTTTGTGCTTCAGCGTCCAACATTCCTGCGTATCATGACCAGGGGAACCTGAGTGGTATGCGCATCGCTTGCTTGGGTCAAACCTTCTTCCATTCGGGTCACTTGGGGGTGCCAAGTCGACTATTTTCTTCTGGGCTATTAATACCGCCAAAATCCGCTCCAGAGGATCCCCAAGTGGGGTAAATACTCGAGTTTTCGAGGTCTCGAATCTCCTTCGCCCATCCGCCCTCTGATCAGTGAAGTTAGGCTGTCGGGATGGCCCCCCTCTCCGCGCCCGTACTAGAGGATTGTTTTCTGCCTTTCTGGATGATCCCTGCAGGATAAGGGAAACATCTTCCTCCCCTTTCTTTTGGACCCTACGGGAAATGCTGTCATAGTTTCCACTTTGGATTTGCTCTTCAGCTGTTTCCAAAGCCGTGAAATCCCGAATTTTACCAGACCTCAACCCCATATCCACCATTTCTCCATGTTTAATCATTTCAGCAAAGGGTCTTCCAATCCCTGAGATGACCCGCACATAATACGGTGCCTCTTGAATGTCTACAAAGGTCATCACCATCTCCGACTCGCTCATCGGGGGATTCACCTGTGCGGCCATACCCCTCTATCGTTGCGCATAATCCCTGAAGGATTCCCTGGGTTGCTTCTTAACTTTTGTCATTTGGTATCTATCCGGGGCCATTTGTGCCTGGAAGCTATACTGTGTTAAGAAAGTATGGGCCAACTCTTCCCAATTATGGATTCGGGCATTGTCAAGACGGGCGTACCAGATTCTCGCTTCTCCCGTCAAACTCTTTTGGAAAAGTTGCATCCTTAGACCCTCATCCTCGGCGTAAGATCCAAGCTCCCCGATGTAGATTTTCAAATGTGTGTAAGGATCCCCCTTCCCATTGTATTTTTCAAATTCGGGGATTTTAAATTTCTCCGGGTATCTGGCTCCGGGGAAGATACATAAATCTGAATAGTTAACCCTGCCTAGGGACCCTATGCCCTTCATAGATTGGATGGTTTCCTCCATTTGTCTCATTTTCTTTCGCAGGTCATCCGTATCTCCCTCTTCTGGGATAGTAATCACTGTCTTGTTTGGTACGGGAATGGCCTTTGGGAGGACTGGCTTGCCCTTAAGTTGAGGTGGATCTTCCTTAGGTGGATCCTGTCTGGGCATCAATTGCTCCTTTAGCATTATGGCCATTTCTAACATCTGCTTCTTAAAGTCATCAAATTCCTCCCTGGATATGGAACCGGAATTGGTAGATGGAATATCAACCATTTCAGATATAGAGTTCTGGGATCTTTTAGATTGCGAACATGTTTGAGGAGCAATCCTACAGAAACAAGGGTTCGAAGTTTAGTCCCGGGGAATGAAAAATGTGGATGCAAGCTAAAGCTGTAACTTTTGTGTTTTGGGGTTTTTTAATCTGTCCCTGTAAAACAGAAAGTTTAGTAATCCTTTAATGCAATAACAAATGCTAAACATGATTTTATTAAGCTCCGCAGCTATTCCCTGTAATACATAGAGGTTAGTAATTTCTTTTGACAAAAAAGGAGGCATATATGAACGAGATCATGACATTTACGCGTGAATCTAAAAAGGCATGAAGAGACTTTTCCTGCGCTGGGTTAATCTGAGGCTGACCTATCCTAGGGTTACTCTCACGGGCTTTTCGGCATGAAGGTTCCCAAATCTTCGCAATCTACTCGTCTGAGTCCTTTCGATTGGAGCGGATTTGGGTGGTGCGTTTCCTGAGCCATCTCCAGGGAGCAGCCCCTTCGAGTCCAGTAATAAGCAACCGACAGGTTTCGCCTCAGGAGGAGGTACTCTCTCAACATACATTCACATTCATCGTCCTCACCGTATGCAAATGATTACTTAAAAGTAGAGCAATTCCATTCAAATATTCACTTATTGGACAAAACACACATTCACACAACAAAACGTACGAAAGATCAAAATATCGCATGCACACACATATTCATGAATTTTAAAGGATATGATAGCATCAAGACATGTACGCGGCTTAAGCCCTCTAATGTATCCCCAGCAAAGTCGCCAGCTGTCGACGCCGGTTTTTCGTCTCTAATGCGATATTTGTCCTTTTTCCGATTTTGGCCTTTTGATTAGGTGATTTTGGGGAAAAGGGTCGGCTTAAGTGTCGACGGGGTTTTGAAAGATGGTTTTTTATGATGAGCCAATTAACTAGAGTCGCCAGTTGGTATATTTGAAATGGATGTACCAACTCATCCGAATTTCATTTTCATAAATCGTTGGCTCATATGTGACTCCGAATTAATTGGTCTGCAAATCGAGAGTCATAGAGTTCGAGGGCTTGCTTAAGCGAGGGGAAGGTGTTAGGCACCCCCCGACTTCCGTGAAACACGGTTACCGCAATCTTGATGCTTTTTCTATCCTTTAATTCTTGCATTTGTGTGTGTATGTGCGCGTGTGTATGTGTGTGCCTATGTGAATGTCGTGGTGAGTTTGCATGAAGAAACCATTTGGGTTTTGATGAAAAGTCGTGCTTTCTTTTGAGAATGCTTTAGAATGTCATTCGGCTTATACGAGAAAGCTTTATGAGAAAGGTTTGATTTTAATTGTCAAAGACTTATGAGATTTTCATTAGGTGTCGTTTTGGCAAAAACAAGAATTTTCTAAACCTTCGTCAAAATAGGAATCGAGATCTATACGTTGCTTTCATAACGCAAATAATGGGCAACTTCTAGGATCTCTTTAACCCTATGCACAAAGATTTAATAAAACGTTACTTATTTCCATACAATCAATTTTGTGATGTTTGAAAACGATTTTTTTCTTTAGCCTTCTCGTTAAATAGAAATCGACATTCATTAGCAATTCCCATTTATTATCCTCGTGACGCTAATAACCTAATTTGATTGATTTTATGAAAGTCTTCATTGTTTAGCTTCGAAATCAATTTTAATATTGTAAATCAAATAAAGCATTAAAATGCGTAGGGGCTATTCATGGGCATGTAAGCCATCAAAATAACCCCAAACGCCCACAATCACATATTTCACTATTACGGGGCCTTAAACCCGATTCTCGCCTTGGCGTCATTTTAAGGCCCGACAATTCAATATTTACAGTAAAGGGTAGATCGGCTTTGGACCACGGGGTCGCGTTCCTAGGCTCACATCCAATTCTTACACACCCCTAAAATGGATATTACAAAAATTAACAAGCTAAAATTCACCAAATGGATATCATCGGGTCATTAGGAAGAATTTTGTTCCATTGGAACCCTCACTAATAATCCCTAATCCATGTATTCTCAATAATATACAAGAAAACTACATTTAGTATAATCCAAAATGATAAAAATTTAACAAAATGATATAACAAAACTGCTATAAAAAGAATTCTTTTTCACCTTGCAAATGACACCACGATGCGTATAAACTCGTATATTAATTAGAGTAGAGAATATATGTGATACAATCTCACAAAAGAGATATAATTCCTCATTATTTTCTCTCTTTTCTCTCCCTAATTTGCTGCTGTTGTTGCTGTTTTTCCCTCTTCTCCCGGTGCTGCCAACCTCCTGGATGAAATGAAGAAACTGAGCTGAAATAGGCTGGCCTAGGGCAGCCGCAGATTGATCTGCGGCTTGGCCGCAGATTGATCTGCGGCTGGCTGGCCCACCCGCCACTCAGCCTGGTTTCGAGTTCCGTGTTTCGAGTTCCGTGTTTTCAAAAGGCGCACTCATTGGCCGCAGATCAATCCGCGGCTGGCTGGCTTGACTTTCTCGATTGTCGTGCCATGCCTCGACTTTCGTGCCGTAACGTCGGTTTCGCTGACAGGCTTGTATTCTGCAGTCCGGGAATTTCCGGGAGACGTGCCACCTTATTCGGGAATGCCCGTTTCGGATGGCCTTATCGTCACGTCATCTTTGGTCGCCAATCATCGCGGTGGTGTTGAGCGTTCGCCCTTGTCCATCCTTCGCTCTCGCAGGCCGGTTCATTTGCCGAATTTGCCCTCCTGTCAGGGTTAGTATACGAAGTGCAAAATTTGGGTGTCTACATATTTCATGTGTTTGTGTTACGACCATACAAACCCGATTATAAACACGTTATAGATCACGAGCCTATTCAGATCGAGAAAGATTTATCATATTAAGAAATTCCTATTGAAATCATAGATAGGAAAGAACAAATTCTACGGAATAAAGTGATACCTTTAGTCAAGGTTATTTGGAAAATCAAAACATAGAGGAAGCTACGTGGGAGCTCGAGAGTAAAATGCGAGACAACTACCCACATTTGTTTCTGTAATCTGTATTGTAATTTCGAGGACGAAATTCTTATTAGAGGGCGTGAATGTGATATTCTAGACCTTAATAAGATTCGTATATGTAAATTATTTGTGTATTAAATGAAATTTCGTATTCCGACTCAGTGTTATATGATTGTATATTTTAATAAAGAATTAGGTCGAATAAATTTTTTTTCGAAGCTACTTAGTCGTGCTTACACTAACAAAATGATTTGTCGTGCTTTCCACGATTTCACCAAGAAGCATCTCGACAAATTATTTTCAGCAAGCTGCTGTGTCATTCTTGGGAATGACAAAGTGATTTATCGTGCTTCAAAGTTAATATAATAGTATATTAACTGATAAAAATCTAAATATGTTAATATGGGTTAAAAATGATAAATTGAATTATAAACCCTAATTGGCAATTGTTAATCGAATTAGCAAACTAAAACCCTAATTAGTGCACAAGAATTCTAATTGGTATAATTAGATCTTAAGTAATGAAGCATAATATAAATTATGAATCATTAAACTTAAAATTAAAACTTAATTGGAGGATTAAAACCCTAAATTATAAATTAGAAAACCCTAAACCCTAAGTAGGAAACCCTAACCCTAATTCAGAAACCTTAATTCTAATTATGAGATTCCTAAACCTCAATTATGAAACTTAAGCTTAATTAAGTTATTACTAACCTAATTAAGTTATCCTAAACATGAATTACAAAACCCTAATCAAGATTAGTGTGAATTAAACCTATATTAGCAAACTAACCAATTGCAAATCTTGTAGGAGTGTGCTAGCTTGTGCACAACACATTCCAACACACTCCAGCACAAGCATGAGGCCAAGATCAAATCAGAAGTAGCACAAGTTTAGTTGCTAGATATTTGTGGAGGCAAAAATGTGTGAAAAGTCCATAAAACCCTAATTTTGCACTTCTATAAGTAGCCCAAGCCTCTGGCCATTAAACCTACGAATTCACAAGTTCAAACACTTACAAATATCGTCTGAATAAACTCCAAGTGAAGTCTCAATCAGATCCTAAGCATCAGATCAAGAATTAGCTCAAAAATGTGTAAAACCCTAATTTTATGCTAGATCTTTAAAGCTTTGTTAGATGTTATGTTTTAGTGTTTAGGAATGCTTAATAATATGTTATTAAGTGATCTGGGTTGTTAAATCATGTTTCCATAATATCTAGATATGAGAATTAATCAAAATTATCAAACTGTTCAAGACAGTCAAGAACAGTCTAACAAGCTACTTTATCAGACCTTTTGATCCCCTTAGGTTGTTAGTTTGATGTGTTTTGATGCATGTTATTATAGTCTACCATGAGGTTTATAAGTTAGAATTAATATAACACTAAAACAATCCTTGAATTAGAAGTTATTAAAGATCAAAACCCATTGACCAACCACGAGCGTTCTGTTTCTGGGCAACCCAGAAAAGCGAAAAACAGCTTTGACAGGTTACTGTCAAGGTTTGACCGACCTAGATCTTGTTCATGTGTTACAGTTAAGGTTATATTAGTACATGTCGTTGTTCTTTGCCATGTAGACTACAAGCATAAATCAACTAAACACCAAAACAGTGCATGAGATGAAAATTAAATCAACCCAAATGTCCCTATTTGACTATATGACCAATGAGTTTCTGGGTTACCCAGAAACTCAAGAACAGTTTGAGAAGGGTAGTTTGACCAAGCTTAATCTCATATCATATGACGTTGTATAATCCAAACCAATACATGTCGCTATACTATGCCATCTAGACTCAACCTAGAAACAAAAATTAAAACCAAATGATTAACCAACAAAGAATTAAATTAAATCAAACCTTCCATATCGACCATGACCAACTGTTCTTCATGAAATGAAGAACAGTTGTAGCAACGGATAAGCGTCGCTATAGACCCTTTAGCAGGCAATCTCCTTCCGGTTCATCAAGAACATCTTTAGCGACCCCAGATTGTCGCTAAAGCCTTTTAGCGACGGAAACTAATAAAAATAAATAATAATAATTAAATTAATTAAAATAAATATTAAATAATTATTAATAATTAATAGTTAAGTTTTAAAATTCATTTTAAATTATTTTTATTAACTTTTAATATTTTGACATAAATTTAATTAATAATTTAATTTAATTAAATATTAATGATGATAAATTATTTAATAATTATATTAAATAAATAAACTAAAAATGATATTAAGGTATTAAAATTATTTTAAATGATAAATAAATCATTTAAATAATATATTAACTTTGTAAAAGTATTATAAATGATAAATAAATTATTTTAAATAATGTACTACCTTTTTAAAATTATTAAAATAATATATTAAATTTCTAAAAATATTATAAATGATAATTAAATCATTTAAATAATATTTTAAATTTCTAAAATTATTTTAAATGACAAATAAATCATTTAAATAATATACTAAAATTCTAAAAATGTTATAAATGATAATTAAACCATTTAAAAATACTTCTAAGCTTGTAATGTTTTTTTAAAAATACTACCAAGCTTGTGAAAATTATTTAAAAATAATATTACGCTTCTAAAAATATTATAAATGATAATTAAATTATCTAAGTTAATATTTAAGCTATTAAATAATTTTTTTTGATAAACCTACGTGTTTAAGTGTCTAATAACGCTATCGAAAGGTCGAATCAATGTCGAACCTTAACGATACTTGACTAGTTTAATTCAATACGTGTTATTATAAATTCTAACACTTATTATTGATATAAATAGACTACGTGACATAGATAGACATTGTAAACTAAACGTACTACGCATAGGTAAGTCTCCAAACCTTATTACCTTTATGCAAATATTATACATCGTGCTATCAATTGTTGTGAAGTTATTGCTTCTTGATTCAGCATAACTTAAGAAATGAATTATTATTCATAAATTGTTTATTCGAGCATGAATTGTTGTGTCAAGCCAAATTATTTGGTACGACGTCATATAACTGAGTATACAAACACCTTATATGGGTTGTTATTGTCAATAATATATTAACGTCTAGTGCATGTTGGGCACGATTAGGATGGTATGCATTCTCCTAGGATATCTCGATTAGGCTGATCCCCTATAAAATATCTGAACAAGCTTTTCTAAGTCATTGAAGACTGATAGAACTGGTTGGAACACATAGTTCATGTATCGAACCCTCAGTTGGCAAAAGCTTTTGAACTTCTTTCAAATCAAACACATTGTGTTTATATTTTTGACATAAACTTGTTGAGCATTCTGTAGCTCATCCTTGCAGAAAACTTTCCTTTGCAGTTTTAGATGGTAATCCCGGAACTTAAAGGACGAACAAGGGAAAAGGCCGTGTTAATTAGTTTTATCTTACTGTTTTGAATAAATTCAAGTCTTATAAGACTTTGTTGTAATAAGAACATAGTATTGAGAATGTTGTAATCAAACTTAAAGTTATGAAATATATATCATCTTTTGTTATATCTCTTGCGTTGTATTTACATTCTTAGTTAAGTTAGAAAGTATCATTTGATCTAGTACAGTATCCATATGAACTACACATTTGAATGAGGGTATTTAAATGATATTGGGAGGTCTATAAGTGCTGAGGTTACACTTAATGAGCGCTGGTAAGGTGCCACTTTTACCCGAATGCGCCCCTCGGTTCCAAGAACAATCTTATCATTAATACTGTGAATGTCAGATAGATAGAGAATATCGATATAAAAGAGATATCCATAAGATATGAATCTATACATCCAATTGAGGGTCTCCAAACATAGTTAACGTTTTGACGAGGACTATTATCTGTTATGGGATACTGTGAATGTTGGATAGATAGAAGTTATATATTATGGAATATGTATAGTTGAATAGTTTCACGTGTGCACCAAATCTACTACAGATACTGTAGAAAATTTAGGGGCTTCACAAAACACAAGAGATCTAATAGATCTATATTGAATTTATAAGAAAGATTGAATATTTCTCCTTGGGGAAGGAGATTTGACACTTCCTTGTTCTCAAATGTATCTATATCTAGCTAATCTAGTATAAAATTATACAAAACTAGTGATTTATGCCCAAAATCCGAGCCCCTCTATCTAAATTCCACACTTTCTCTCTTTAAGATTCCTCTGTTTTTAAAAAAAAACTATTGAAGTTTGATATTTATAGGCTTCTTTGCACCTGTGGCTGGCTCAGGTGAGGTCTACGTGCCTCGAACTTCGTACCATGTCGTCGGTTCATCACCTCGTTCGTTAGAAAGTTCGTATCTTTCAATCTGGGAAGGGTTAGGAGACATGCTATACTATTCCGGAAAGCTCTTTCCGAGAGCTATGCAATGACATTTGGTTTGGCCAATTCCGGATTTGGGAAGATAAAGCAAAATGTAGAAATAAATCTTCTCGTCAGTGCCAGTTGGTCAACCGTCACGTCTTAAGAAGCTTGTCACCTCGTAGTCGTTGAGATGGCTTCGTGCCGATTGATTTGAATCCCAAAATTCTCTGTTCGGATGTCCTCTGGTAAAAATGACTATTTTGCCCTCCTGTCATGGTTAAAAAATATATACAAAATTTCGGGTGTCTACAATTGTCCCTCTTTGTCATTTTATGCAATGCAATGAAATGAGCATGACAAAGATATAGACACCCAATGCATGACAAGATGTATCGATAATGCAAGGTAATCATAAAAGGGATACAAGTTAATCACCAAATAATGTCATGGTGCAAAATATTTTAAACTTCTGATGTTATGATTGTTTTGCCGGGGAAATTGTCATAGTTTGGACATTACATGGTCTCGCCTCTGATTCCTTTGTTAAGTCTTGTCCTTAACGGGCATATCATTAGGTCTTGTCCCCGACACTTTTTATTGTTGAGTCTCGCCCCCAACAGATTTGATCACCAGGTCTCGTCCCTGATATTTTTGTTCTTGAGTCTCGTCCCTAACGGCTTGATAACCAGGTCTCATCCCTAACATTTTTGTTTTTGAGTCTCATCCCCAACGGATTTAATTATCAGGTCTCGTCCCTGACACTATTTTGAGTCTCTTCCCTAACGGATTTAATCATTAGGTCTCGTCCCTGATATTTTGGTTGTTGAGTCTCATCCCCAACGGATTTGATCATCAGGTCTTGTCCCTAACATTTTTGTTGTTTAGTCTCATCCCCGACGGATTTAATTATCAAGTCTCGTCCCTTACACTTTTGTTGAGTCTCGTTCCCAACAAATTTAATTATCAGGTCTCGTCCCTGACGCTTTTTTATTGAGTCTCATCCTCAACGGGTTTATTACCAGGTCTCGCCCCTGAAATTTTATTTGTCGAGTCTCATCCTCAACGGGTTTAATGGAGGGTAGGTTTTCTCTCGCGCTTGACCCGTCTTTGATATGTTTTTACTATTTTTCTCATTCCTGATTTGTTTTTGTCAATTTTTGCCAATGGATATCTAAAGATCCTTTGGTACCAGATTTCAGTTTTTTGCGAGCGTTAGTGCCCGAATTGATCTTCTTTATGCTCTAAAAGGGTATTTTTATTCGTGGTTACAACTATTAGGGCTGAGAAGGACACATTTTGACCTCGTATGCAGCAAACTAGGAGGAGTGGGACCCACTGGGCTTGGCCGCAGGTATACCTGCGACTGGCTGCAGCAAGTATAATCCAGTCGCGCGACTATTTTCCTTCATTCTTCTTGTGCTCTCTTACTTCTTCTTTTCAGATTCTCTTGTTTTTCCACGTGTATTTCTGCACATTCTGCTCTGTGGGATCTAATTCTGCTATTACTGACTTTGCACGTTCGTTCATTTGCTCACAGATACCATTTTTATACCAATCTTAATCATTTTTTATTTCGTTTCGCTATCTTATGGGCATTAGTCAATAAATGCAATGTATCATCAATGTATGCCTTAATGACTTGATAAAAATATTCTGCCTCAATGAATGCATATATTTTAATATTCTGAACCCGCAGATGTAAGAATTTTAATAGCATGAGATCGTTCTTCGTCGCACATTTCGGATAAAATTGTTTATTTAAAAATGCGAAAGTCGGTTTCTAGTGCAAGTTTCCTATTTTACTATAATATATATTTGCTATTATTCGCCCTTGCTTGTCGAAATTGAAATTTTAAACTGTGGGAAGTCGTATGCCATATATTCTTCTTGTGTTGTACCTTAGGGACCTATAAGATGGTCATGCATACACGCTTGTGCTGGCGGTTAGTCTATATTTTAGGGGAGGTTTTGCTGAAATATTTTCAGGAGCTAGATGACTAAGCTAGGTATGTAGAAATTAAAACACAAGATTCCCCCCCCCCAATGCTCGTGCAGAATATGCATGATGCTATATTCAAATGCATTTAACTTTCAATATAAAATTTAAGGAGTGTGTACCTTGTGTTTAGAGAGTTGATCTTTGTCCAGTTATGGATCTTGGTAGCTCTTCGTCACATCGAGCTTCCTCAGAGGTTCGCCGTCATAGGGCATCCGCCATTCCATGTCCTCGTGATTCTAGACAGCCTCGACATCTGGTGGAGGCCTGTGTTCATATGATTGCAACGGATCGAGCCGACGATGCTACTGTGGAGGAGGATCTTCCAAGTGTTGACGAGGTTGCACCGCCTGTGCATGGTCACCCAATTCTCGGCGCTCATGTGACCATTCTAGATCTTTTGGGACTCGATTTGAGTCGACATTCGTCGGCATACCTGTGCATTAATGAGGTATATTTACGAAGCCTTTGAGTCATTTTGGTTTCCTGTTGTAGCTGTCTTGAAATTCTGGTATTGCAGGCCCCGGAGGAGACACAGCCTCAGGGTAACTGGTTTAGTGTCTATTCCCTCTATGAGACCCTCCATTATCATTATAGAGCACAAGTACATTCCTGGGGTTTCGAGCATTTCTTCACTATAGCTCCCCGACGCTGCCCTTGGGGTTACCTTCGCACTTTATTAGAGAGGTGGTTCTACAATATCTAGTCTCTTCATTTACTAGACTGTGAGGTGATGATGACACCTTGGGACTGGCGATACATTACCGGAATAGAGTTTTTCGGCCGTCAGGTTTCCCTTTAGCCCACTATCTCTCCTACCGCCGTTTGTACATTGCTGGGGTTCTTTCATCGTGACGGGGTCTTTAAGGCCCGTAGCATCCGTTCTGGAGCCTTGGCAATAGATGCCATCGAAAGAGCTCTATCTGAGCTATTTCTTGAGGATCCTATTCAGCATGATCGGCTTCTCCGTCGTCTCTTCTTGATCAGTATGTGGGGTTGTTTCCTGTTGATCAACTCTTCCACCGTTCATTTTAGCATAGTGGGCGCCATTCAAGATATAGATCATATCAAGGAGTATGACTGGGGACCGTTTACTTTTGCCTACTTCCTCCAGGGTATGCGCCTCTACTTGGAGGGACAGACTGATGCTTAGCTGGGCTTCTTCCCTTTTCTCTTGGTAAGCATCCCTCCCTTTTTGATATTAGTGCTTCTTTCTGCTTTTGTCATTTTGATTAACACAGTTGTTGTCGTTCTTTCTCAGTTTTGGGCTTATGAGAGATTTTTGTATCTTCGCCCAGTCACTACTTTAGGTTTGAATACATATCCTTGGGGTCGCCGATGGCATCAGACCATTATGGAGGAGGTCCTAGTTTATGATAGTTTTACCCATTGTCGGCTTCAGCTCGAGCTGCTTACTCCAGCTGACATGATTTGGGTCTCGTACATCTCTGAGCATCTGGTCATGGGTTTTGAGGGTGGTTTCCCGACTGGGCCAAAGTTTACATTGTCTACTCATCGTGTTTCCCTGTTGACCCTCGGAGGCTGGGAGCTTTATCTTAGGGAGCGAGCATTCCGCTGTGTTTCAGGGGAGATTTGCATCCCTTTCCATCCTCCTCCCCAGAGATCATGGCCTATTGACGCCTAAATTATTGAGATTCCCCTTGATGGCATGGATGCATTTCTGCTATCGGATGGTCCTAGCGGTTTGGAGGATTTCGTTATCGGGTGGAGACCTCGGACTATTGGTGCCCAAACCCGGGCAACACATTTCTTGGGGGATCTCGTGCCTGGATCGGTAATGATGTATGACTGGATGTCCTGTATTCGCGAGCCTACCTATCAGTCCCATTGCCAGCCTAACTCATTAGGTGGATCAGTTATGCTTTTTCATTCGTCAGCTGGGTAGGGATCTAGTGGAGGCTTACACATGTGATCCTGTTGGCTTAGGCACTGGTTCATCACCCAGCCCCCGTGCTGCTAATATTCTAAAGGTAGGGGGCTCGTCCTTTTACTGCCCTGATTTAAACTTTGACGTAGATGCACCAAACCAGGATGCTTTAGCCCCCCAAGTTGGTCGATTTGATGATGATACTACTTTCATAAATGATGTAGATTTCATTTAGCAGACTTGTATTTAGCTATTGGGCGCCTATGCCCCTTTTCCCTATACGTTTTATTTTTTTTCTTTTCGTTTTCATGTATTGTATAAAGGAAATGATGTAGATATTTTATGTACAATTCGCAGTTTCATGTGTATGGATGTTTTTATGCATGATTATTCATTTCATTTATTTCGATGTATGCTTATTATCTAAAATGTATGAAATTGACCCTTGTGTAGTCTTTTGATACTGATTTTACAGATGGCTTCCTCTTCGGTTACTCGCTTGGACCATTACTCCGCATGTAGTATAGCCGCAAGGTTGAGGCACTAGTTTAATGATTTGCCTGCTGAGGATCGATCGACTATTGGCAGACTCCTAAGGCATTCGATGTCGTTTCTGTCCTTCCAGGTGCCGGAGGGGTTTGTTGAGGCTATGATATGCCACTGGGTTCAAGATCGCCACATATTTCAATTTGGATCCTTGGAGCTTACACCGACTCTCGAGGAGTATGCTCGTTTCACTGATTTACCCTTGGTGGGGCCTTGTGCACGGGTTCAGGTAGGTCACATGCGTTGTCAGTTTATGACTGTTATTGCCTTGAGGCGAGTAGTGGTGTTATCTGAGGTCACTGCCGGTCATGTGGTGTCGTTGGACTTTTTAATTGATAGATTTGGTTCTTTGGAGGGCTTTACATCCTACAGGGAGCACTTCGTTATATCCAAGGAGAGATGGAGGTCTGTACAAGCAGACATTTTGATGATGTGTATTGTCTCATTTCTGTATATGCCGATCTATGGGGACCACATGGATGTTGGGGTTGTGATGGCAGTGAGGGCCCTTTGAGAGGATCAGACTATTTTGCCCTTGATATTGGCTTAGACCTTCATATTCACTACCTATTGTTGTACTTTTGGGGACAGAGAGTTTCACGGTTGTTCAGTTTTGCTATATGTCTGGTTTATGACCCATCTGAGGCCGATTGGCAGTTATCACCGGCACGGTTTCTACTTTAGTCACTGCATCGCCATGAGCTATTCTTTTTGCCCCTCCTGTTGCATGGATATGACATCTTGGATGACTTTCTTAGAGTCTATTGAGGAGCCGTTCTCGATATTTATGTACTTTGGGTATTGCTCACCTTTCAGCATCATTACCCATGTGGCTGACTTTGATTTCATTCCCCTAGCTGGGATGAGTGGTGTCACTACTTACCATCCATTGGCGGTGATGCGTTAGTTTGATCTTATGCAGGATCTTCATTCTTTTGACAGTGTTGATGAGTATAGGTTTCCTATTTTGTCATCCACTGAGGCGGATTTAGCTAGAGTGTATGGATTCTGGGATCATCGTGTGACGACAGAGTTTCGTGGTGATCATCTAGGTCAGACATCTGAGTAGTTGGCTTGGTTAGAGGCTGATTTATCACCACTTTTTACTAATATTGATGACAGCTCATCTGGGGAGGAGCCTTTGGGGGATGTTCATGTCGAGCCTTCCGAGGATGAGTTGATTGTTGATTTGACGGTGGTATTAGCTGGAGATGCACCCCCTTCCTCCGGGTCTATAGACACACCGAGGGCAGTATTGGAGAGTCGTGTTCGCAGCCTTACATTTGAGCGAGACTAGGCTCGTGCACTGATGATGACCGTAGTGGCTGGCAGGGACGCTGTATATGCCGAGAGAGATGCTGCTTTAGTTGTTAGAGATGTGGCCTCTTCTGAGAGGGACACTTATCATGATTATGCGAAGGAGGTTGTTGACCCGGCTCGTCGAGTTTTAGACGATCAGGATGAGACTGTCCGCACTGTGCTTGCTTTGTTGAGGCGGGTTGAGGTGGTAAAACAGGAGCTTCGTTCTGCCCCTAACACTCTAGAGATTACAGTCTGTCTATCTCTTTTAGCCTCTTTGACTTCAGATTTGTAGCTTGTGTCGACGCCGGTTTCTCTCGCCTCTTTCGCGATATATGTCCTTTTCCGATTTTAGCCTTTGATTGAATGATTTTTTGGGAAAAGGTCGGCATTGATGTCGACGGGGTTTCGAAAGATCGTTTTTTATGATGAGCCAATTAACCAGAGTCGCCAGTTGGTATGTTTGAAATGGATGTACCAACTCATCCGAGTTTTCGTTTTTTTATAAATCGCTGGCTCATATGTGACTCCGAATTAATTGGTCTGCGAATCGAGATTCATAGAGTTCGGGGGCTTGCTTAAGTGAGGGGGAGGTGTTTAGGCACCCCTCGACTTCCATGAAACACGGTTACCACAATCTTGATGCGGTCCTATCCTTTAATTCATGAAATGTGTGTGTATGCGCGCGCGTGTGTGTGTGCCTATGTGAATGTTGTGGTGAGCTTGTATGAAAGAATCATTTGGATTTTTAGGGAAAGTCGTGCTTTAATTTGGGAACGCTTCGGAATGTCTTTCCGGCATACACGAGAAAGCTTTATGAAAAAGGTTTGATTTTAATTGTCAAAACTAGGAGATTTTCATTAGGCGTCGTTTTGGCAAAAATAGGAGTTTATTAAACCTTTAGCCAAAATAGGAATTGAGATTTGTACGTTGCTTTCATAAATGATAGGCAATTTCTAGGATCTCTTTCGCCCTATGTATCGAGGTTTAATAAAACGTTTCGTTCATTCATAAAGCCGCTTTTGGTGATGTTTGAAAATGATTTCCTTTGGCCTTCTCGTTTAATAGGAATCGACATTTATTAACACTTCCAATTTTTAGCCTCGTGATTCTAATAACCTAGCTTGTTTGATTTTAATAAAAAAAAACCTCATCGTTTAACCTTTGAAATCATTTTTGTGTCACAAAATCTAATCAAGCCTAAACATGCGTCGGGGCTATTCATGGGCATGTAAGCCATCAAAATATCCCCGAACGCCAACAATCACATGTTTCACTAATACGGGGCCTTAAACCCGATTCTCGCCTTAGCGTCGTTTTAAGGCCCGACGGTTACATGTTACAAAACGAGCATCTTGAATCTATCACATACATCAAAACGTCCATCATTGGATTTGGATCACGGGGTCGCATTCCTAGGCTCACACGAGATTAATACATGCCCACAAAATGAATACTACATAACTAACCAACCCGGATTTATCTAATACACCATGATATCCGAAAATGACAATCTAAATAAATTACACCCAATGAATCACCATAAACAAGCTAGAAATTTCATCAATTGGATATCCTCGGGTTATTAGGAAGAATTTGTGTTCCGATGGAACCCTCACTAATGATCCCTAATCCATGATTGTTCAACAAGATACATGAAAATTACATATAATTTAACCAATCAATATGATATAAATTGTTAGAACAAATAGGAATTTTCACCTTGCAATTGATCTCAAATGGATGTGAACTTGTGTATTTGAATAGGATAAGGAGTGTATTTGATACAATCAAAATCAAAAGAAATAAATCCTCTCTTTTTTTTCTCTTTTCTTCCTATTTGATTGCAAAATTTCTCTCTTTTTCCTCTCTATTTCCGTGCTTCTTGCTGCTGAATTCTCCTTCTTCTCCCCAAAATTGCAATTGACGATTTTGCCCTCCTGTCACGGTTAGTACAAGGAACGCAAAAATTGGGTGTCTACAGCTTGTATCTTATTTCTCTGCATAGACTATGTCATTTTGTCATTTCATCATAGCAAACCAATGTATATCAAACAATTAACAATTAAATATATAAAGAAAGCATTTACTTTTGGATGTATCAACTTCCCCTTTTGATGTATCTTCCCCCACTTGTTTGATTTGCCGCTTCTTTCGGATGATTATGAGCCCAACACACTATTGATTTACCAGTTGAGGGTCCCGCATTGGATTTGCTGGGGGACGCGCAGATGCACTCTGATCTCATTGGAGTGGTGGTTGATCGGGTTAAAAGGTTTAGGCTTGTTTGAAAAGTTTGGCATAAAAGGGTTTGTACTTGGGACGGGTATTTGGTCGATCGGTATATGGATCAGATGGTCCATTGATAAGTTTATCATGATTGGCAGATATTTGATATTTTATGAGGATTAGACTGCACCAAGAGACGGCTCCGGGTTGTCACATCCTTCCCTCCTTATAAGGATTCCATCCTCGGAATCAACGAAACCTCCCTTACTCGGTTTTCACTAAATCTCTTTCACAATTATCGTTGAATAACTTAACACATCACCTTAGTGTTTGTTTTATTTCATCACCTTCACTTAAACTTGGAATACTTCAAGTATTATATATTCTTTAACCCTTTAACGCATTCATTTCCTTTCTCTAAGGATCATTGCATATCATACTCGTAATCATAAAATATCTTGATTTAGCATCGTATAAATATTCGGAATATCATAGTTATGCCCTAGAATCGGCTGCATACCTACTTAACTAGGTACCTACCAAATCTGTCCCAAAGACTCCATATGAGTTATGGACAGGGAGGAAACCAAATCTTAAACATGTTAAGACTTGGGGTTGTCCAGCTTATGTCAAAAGGTCTGAGCATGATAAGCTGAAGACTAGATCCGATAAGTGTAGATTCGTGGGATACCATAAAGAAACATCAGGGTATTATTTCTATCATCCTACTGATTAAAATGTGTTTATTGCAAAACACGTTGCCTTCTTGGAAAAGGAGTTTATCTTTGAAAGGGTCAGTGGGAGTAAGATATATCTTGAAGAAGTTCAAGAACCACAAAATAGTACGGATCAAAGTCAGGTACCTGACCAAGTGGAAGAACCTAATGTACCACAACCTATTCGTAAATCTGGAAGAGTACCGAAGATACCTGATAGGTATGGATTCATCATAGAAGATGATGATGAGGTACGCATCACAGATAATGATGATCCATTGACTTAGGAAGAAGCTATGAATAGTAAAGACTCAGAGAAATGGCTATAAGCCATGAAATCCGAGATGGACTCCATGTATGAAAACCAAGTATGGACTTTGGTTTCACCACCTGAGGGCATTAAGCCTATTGGGTGTAAATGGGTCTTTAAGAGAAAGACTGGAGTGGACGGCAAGGTAGAGACCTATAAGGCCAGACTGGTTGCAAAAGGTTTAAACAAAGACAAGGAGTTAACTATAATGAAACCTTCTCACCAGTAGCTGTGACGCCCCCAAATCCGGTTCACCCGAACCACGGACCTGGTTCGTCACTATCAAATACATACGTCATACAATTGTTAACTTACAACGGAAATAAAGGAATATTTATATTGATATAACATAAATAGTCCTGTCCTAACTCTCGAAACCAAAACTTCTACAAAACGTAACTTAATACATAAGAGTACATAAGTCTTAATACATGACATCAAATAATAAGTCTTTATACATCGATGATTCTAGTACAATTAAACAAAACTAATCAGTAGCTTT
Source organism: Aralia elata (assembly GCA_034770075.1). Classification (NCBI taxonomy): domain Eukaryota; kingdom Viridiplantae; phylum Streptophyta; class Magnoliopsida; order Apiales; family Araliaceae; genus Aralia; species Aralia elata. Next base: position 43,530,938 of record CM068387.1, on the reverse strand, counting down.
GCCCTTTCTCTTATCCTTTCCCGAGCTCTCGCCACGTGTTGCACTAACTGAAAAGTTTTAAGGAAAGCAAGGGTGAGCAAAAAATTTGCCCCGCAAGTAAAATAGCAATGAATAATCACGTGAATAACTTTATAGCTCATAGGAGTTAAAAATGAGATAGCTTAAGGAAATAAACAACTTCTTTATCACCATTACAGTGTTCACTGTGGACCGAAGGATTTTCTAAAGTATCCAAGGATTTCAAAATTTCCCAAGGAAACGAACTATTCAATACTAAGGGTGCACTAAGGCACAAAACTCTATTCTAGAATTACCGGAAATTCATCCGATAATCCACAAACAAACGGTACAATAGGTGATCAGCCTAGAATACTTGGCGTTATGCATAAGCCTCACTTAGTAATTACGCGCGTGTGGGTTCCTGACATTTATACAATTTCCCCTACTATGATGGTTGTTCTTCTCAGCTTTACATGGGAATCCGAGCCAAAAAAATTTAATCGGATAGCTTTACTTAACAGTAACAATAGTTTGAGGACTTAACCTCACTTCAATAAATAAATCGATAAGTGTCTAGCCGAAGTAATTGGCTTTAAGATAGCTTTCAACCAATTTATGGAATAAAAAGCTTTAATGCTCAACAACATGCACTATAGCATAGGTAGATAACTTGAACGAATGTCAAATCATTTGAATAATCATAAGAGTACTCGCACAATGAAATAAGTTGCGGAAGTTTAGAAAACTAGCTCAATTAAAAATAGTTGAGTAATGAATTTGCAATAATATACAACATTCGTATAAAATAGGAAACTTGCCCAAATATAAGAGTTGAGTGAGTTTAAGAAACTTGCATTCATAAGAATAAACTCGCACAATAATAAAAGTTGTACGGATTAGGAAACTTGCTTGGTGCGTCTGCTACAATATTACAACACGCTCCTTAATATCCTACACAATTAAGTACATTTTCACATAACAATTAGTCACATACGGATACCAAACATTGGTTTATAATACTCTATAATGTCTCATTCATATTAGAAACAAAATATTAAACAAGGTTATGTCCACTAGTTACGGCGTTACGATGCTTGCACGTCTGTGCGCCAAACTTGATTATTCGAACGCCCAAGCGACACGCCTTTGCGTACGCCTAACACGCCCATTCGATTTATCTAATACTCATTAGTTAATGATGAGTATCTGTAGACACCCAAATTTTGCACTTCGTATACTAACCCCTGACAGGAGGGCAAATTCGGCAAATGAACCGGCCTGCGAGAGCGAAGGATGGACAAGGGCGAACACTCAACACCACCGCGATGATTGGCGACCAAAGCTGACGTGACGATAAGGCCATCCGAAACGGGCATTCCCGAATAAGGTGGCACGTCTCCCGGAAATTCCCTGACTGCAGAATACAAGCCTGTCAGCGAAAACTGATGTTATGGCACGAAAATCGAGGCGTGGCACGAAAATCAAGAAAGTCAAACCGTCCGGCCGCGGATTGATCTGCGGCCAAATAGTGCGCCTTTTGAAAACACAGAACTCGAAACACGGAACTCGAAATCAGGCGAGTGGAAGGCAGGCGGCCAGCCAGCCGCAGATTGATCTGCGGCCCCAGCCTATTTCAGCTCAGTTTCGTGCAGCATACAGGGGTAGAGAGTTGGAAGAAATTTTGGAGAAGAAGGAGAATTCAGCAGCAAGAAGCACGGAAATAGAGAGAAAAAAGAGAGAAATTTTGCAATCAAATAGGAAGAAAAGAGAGAAAAAAGAGAGAATTTAATTCTTTTGATTTTTGATTGTATCAAATACACTCCTTATCCTATTCAAATACACAAGTTCACATCCATTTGAGATCAATTGCAAGGTGAAAATTCCTATTTATTCTAGCAATTCATATCATATTGATTGGTTAAATTAGATGTAACTTTCATGTATCTTGTTGAACAATCATGGATTAGGGATCATTAGTGAGGGTTCCATCGGAACAAAATTCTTCCTAATAACCCGAGGATATCCAATTGATGAAATTTCTAGCTTATTTATGGTGATTCATTGGCTGTAATTTATTTAGATTGTCATTTTCGGATATCATGGTGTATTAGATAAATCCGGGTTGGTTAGTTATGTAGTATTCATTTTGTGGGCATGTATTAATCTCGTGTGAGCCTAGGAATGCGACCCCGTGGTCCACATCCGATGATGGATGTTTTGATGTATGTGATAGATTCAAGATGCTCGTTTTGTAACATGTAACCGTCGGGCCTTAAAACGATGCTAAGGCGAGAATCGGGTTTAAAGCCCCGTATTAGTGGAATATGTGATTGTTGGCGTTCGGGGATATTTTGATGGCTTACATGCCCATGAATAGCCCCGACGCGTGTTTATGCTTGATTAGATTTTGTGACACAAAAAATGATTTCAAAGGTTAAACGATGAAGCTTTTTTTATTAAAATCAAACAAGCTAGGTTATTAGAATCACGAGGCTAAAAATTGGAAGTGTTAATAAATGTCGATTCCTATTTAACGAGAAGGCCAAAGGAAATCATTTTCAAACATCACCAAAAGCGGCTTTATGAATGAACGAAACGTTTTATTAAACCTTGATACATAGGGCGAAAGAGATCCTAGAAATTGCCCATCATTTATGAAAGCAACGTATAAATCTCGATTCCTATTTGGGTTAAGGTTTAAGAGAATTCACGTTTTATCAAAATGACGCCTAATAAAGATTCATAGTTTTGACAAGTAAAATCAAATCTTTCTCATGAATGAAGGAGCTCTCTCGTACTAACGGAAACGACGTTCTAAAACATTCCCAAAATAAAAACACGATTTCTCAATAAAATGCCAAATGTTTCACCTCTCATGAAAGAACTCACCACAACATTCACATAAGCACACACACACACACACGCACGTATACACATTTTACGAATCAAAGGATAGGAAAGCATCGAGATTGCGGTAACCGTGTTTCACGGAAGTCGGGGGGTGCCTAACACCTTCCCCTCGCTTAAGCAAGCCCCCGAACTCTATGAATCTCGGTTCGCAGACCAATTAATTCGGAGTCACATATGAGCCAGCGATTTACAAAAACGAAACTCGGATGAGTTGGTACATCCATTTCAAAATATACCAACTGGCGACTCTGGTTAATTGGCTCATCATAAAAAACGATCTTTCAAAATCCCGTCGACATCAATGCCAACCTTTTCCAAACATCATCTAATAACAAAGGCTAAAATCGGAAAAGGACAAAGAGAGGCGAAACCGGCATCGACAGTATCATTATACTTCATAACATTTATGTTTTAGAACTTAGAATAACATTTTACATTGTCGGGAGCATTACATGTGCTTACGCGCATGCTTGACACCCTCTGATTGCCCCCAAATACACATCAGCCCTATAAATAGCCAATTTAGGCCATGTTACATACCTCAAATTGAAAAACTTAAAGAACGAAAGTTGTAGGTGTACTCGTTCTCTTTCTGAATCATCTTGAATCACCGCAATCCGAGTTCGTATGACAAAGTTATGCCCATTTAACTAAAGGACGTCGAAGCTTTTTTCACAGTCTCTTGCCCAGCGCCTTAGGCGCTCAAAATGGCCTATGAGCAGTGCCTAAAGTGCTCTCTCACAGTAGCTAGACTCGTAGCCAGCGCCTTAGGCGCTCGGCCTGAGTCTCCAACCCGTTTTGCTTCCCCGAATGCTCTATTTTTGGTGCTCTAGACCTATCTTGCTTCCAACCACCATAACTCCCTCAATACACGCTCAAATTGGTCCGTTCCAGACTCTATGAACTCCTAAGACATTGGGCTACAACATATCAAAAATTCAGAACTATCTATTAATATTAACATGGCCAAATCTTAGGCCAAAGTATTAACTCATGCTATATTTTCGTGTTCTTAGTGTTCTTCACAAAAATCATCACCACCTTTGTTTTAATCCTTTTTTACTCCATTCCAACTGGGTTAAACTCATAACCCATGGAAGCACAACATCACAACAACAAATAAATACAACAAACAAGGAATCAAAGCTATAAAGTCCTCTAAATTCGTCTATAACAGTCCATAGTCCATTTTTGTCCATTGTTCTTCATGTTCTTCATCCTTTATGCATAGGTACGGATTTCTTTGATGTTTGTTCCACTTTGATGTTATTAATGGCTTACAAGATGTCTCGGTAATGTTTTTAAACAACCACAACCCACAATAACAACAAAAATCAACTACAAATCATCCACCAAGCATAAAAGCTTGAAAACTCAGAAAACTTTGAAAAAGTTAATGAAATCAAAAGGAAATCGTTTGAGTTTGAAGATTTACCTCTGTAAATTTGTTATGGAAGATAGATGAGCTAGCTAAGATTCATTAGAGGTGATAGAAGCCCTTCTTTTTCTCCTTCTTGTGCACCCGTGCTTTTCTTTCCTTCTCTTCTTCCACACTTCTTCTTCTTCTCCTTCTTCTTTGTTCTTCATCCTCCCTGCAGATTTTCTCTCTCTCTTTCTCTCTCTCTCTACTTTCTATTACTGAACCAACTTGGAATGGGAGAGGAGGATGGCTGATGGTTTTGGGAGAGTGAAAGGGCTTCTCCGGGAGAATGAAAGGGGAGCACTTGGTTGCTCAATACATTTGGTCTAGCACCAAACCCTCCCCACCAGACCACACCTTAGTTCCTTAATTCTCATTGGTCTAAAATGGGGGCTTGGTTACATGCCAAAATAAGTACCCAAATACAGAAAAATATACCCGAATACTCCCACTTTTGTAGTCAATTTGGTAAATAACTCTACCCAAAATTAAAATAGGTACTCCCATAAATTATTGGGACACATAAAAATAATTTTTATGGGATTTGTCCAATTATTCGGAACAGTCATATTATACATTTCGGATACCGAATAAAACACGATTGGGCTCAAAATGAAAATTTGACACTTGGAAAAACTATCACTTTGTACACGTGTATTATTGAAATTTATTAAGGTCGAAAAAGACATAAAAATATTATAGCATGAATAGTGCCTCAATAGGCATGCCCCGTGAATTGTTATTTTGTGATTTTTCGCAAAGTCAATATATTCACCCTAACGACACTACAACACGTAAAATTCAACACATACACATATTCTAGGTTATAACACAACCTTTAAGCACATAACACATAATAATATAAATAAAAATAAAAATTCATTTCATTCATACATAAACTCGGGTTACAAGGAAATTAAAATTCCCGATCGTTACATTCTCCCCTCCTTATAAGGATTCTGTCCTCAGAATCACAATACAAGGTTAAGCAAAAAGTTGAAGGTAATTCTCCTTCATCTTATCTTCTAATTCCCACGTAGCTTCCTCGGCATTGTGGTTTCGCCAAACTACTTTTACAGAAGGTATAACCTTATTTCTTAATACTTGCTCTTTCCTATCGATTACCTGAATAGGAATTTCCTCATACGTCAGATCTTTCTCTATTTGGACGGGCTCATAGGATATCACATGCTTATAGTCAGGCTTGTATGGTCGTAACACTGAGACATGGAACACGTTGTGGATATGCTCTAGTTCAGGAGGCAAGGCTGCCTCGTACGCCACTTCACCCACTCTTCTCAACACTTCAAATGGTCCTACGAACCTCGGGCTCAACTTTCCCTTCTTTCCAAATCGTATCTTCCCTTTCCAGGGAGATACCTTCAGAAACACGTAACTGCCGACGTCGAAGTCTCTCGTCTGGCGATGTTGATCTGCATACTTCTTTTGTCAGTCTTGGGCTACAACTAATCTTGCCCTGATCACTTTGACCACTTCTGCTGTTTGTTGCACCAATTCTGGTCCCAACAGTCGTCGTTCGCCAACCTCATCTCAGCTTAATGGTGTTCTGCACTTCCTTCTGTAGAGGACTTTATATGGCGGCATCCGATACTTACATGATAGCTATTGTTATAAGCAAATTCCACAAGTGGTAAATGGTCATCCCAATTTCCCTTAAAATCCATCACACAAGCTCTCAACATGTCTTCTAGTGTTTTAATTGTTCGTTTGCTCTGTCCGTCAGTTTGAGGATGGTAAACAGTACTTAGTCGCAAATGTGTTCCCATTCTCTCTTGTAAGCTCTTCCAAAAATTTGAATTGAAGTGCGGATCTCGATCTGAGACAATTGACACTGGCACTATATATCGTGAAACAATTTCCTTTATATACAACTTAGCTAACTGGTTCAAATTAAATCTGATCTTTATCAGTAGAAAGTGTGTTGATTTCGTCAATCGGTCCACGATAACCCAAATGGCATCATAACCCTTCTGTGTAACTGGAAGTCCTACCACAAAGTCCATAGTGATGTGCTCCCATTTCCATTCCGGTATATTCAGTGGTTGAAGTAACCCACTCGGTCTCTGATGTTCCGCTTTAACTTGTTGACAAGTGAGACATTTACTGACGTACTCTGCCACTTCCCGCTTCATGTTGGGCCACCAAAAATATTGACGAAGATCCCGGTACATTTTCGTGCTTCCTGGGTGAACAGAATATGCTGAATTATGTGCTTCATATAAGATCTCATCTCTTAATTCAGTCATGGCTGGCACCCACACTCGCTCCTCGTATCTCAAGATACCATCCTTATCCATTCGGAATTTCTCTTCCTCATTTTCTACGATCCTTTTCTGTATCCTTTCACATTCTTCATCCTTTTCTTGTGCTCCTTTCACTTTGTCGAGTAACGTCGGACGAGCTTCAATTACGAATAGCTTCTCTGCTGCCTCTACCGGACTTTTCACTTCAATTTCCAACCTCCCCATTTCCAGTATTAACTCCTCATGAGTTGTCAACATAAACAATTTCTCGTTCCCCTTTCTACTCAATGTATCTACTACTACGTTTGCTTTTCCCGTGTGATAAAGAATTTCGCAGTCGTAATCTTTGATTAATTCCAACCCCATCCTCTGTCGCATGTTCAACTCCTTCTGTGTGAAAATATATTTTAGACTCTTATGATCCATGTATATCTCACATTTCTCCCCATAAAGGTAATGTCTCCAAATTTTCAATGCAAAGACGACAGCTGCTAATTCCAGGTCATGGGTAGGGTATCGCTTCTCGTAATCGTTCAATTGCCGTGACGCATATGCAATGACCTTGCCGTGTTGCATTAACACACAACCAAGACCCTTGTGTGATGCATCACTATACACTACAAAACCTCCCGTATCATCTAGCAAGGACAATATAGGCGCCTCACTTAATCTCTATTTCAACTCTGAAAACTGTCTTCGCACTTTTCAGACCATACAAACTTCACCGTCTTTCTCGTCAGATTGGTTAGTGGGGTTGCTATCTTCGAAAAATTCTGGATAAATCTTCGATAGTATCCCACTAACCCTAAGAAATTTGCACTTCTGTCGGCGTCTTTGGTTGTTCCCAGTTATTAACTGCCTCCACCTTCGCAGGGTCCACTGAGATACCGTCTTTGTCGATCATATGCCCTCAAAATTGCACCTTTTCCATCCAAAATTCGCACTTGGATAATTTCGCGTAAAACTTCTCCCTTCTCAGTGTCTCTAGCACTTTGGTTAGATGATCGACATGCTCTTCTTCGGTCTTTGAATAAATCAAAATATCATCTATGAAAACTACCATGAACTTATCTAAATATGGCTTTAGAACTCGGTTCATTAAGTCCATGAAAGCTGTCGGCGCGTTAGTCAAACCAAAAGACATCACCAGAAACTCGTAGTGATCATATCTCATCCGAAACGCAGTTTTAGGTACATCTTCCATCCTTACTTTTAGCTGATGATATCCGGTCCTCAAATCTATCTTTAAGAAGTGTCTGGCTTCTTTTAGTTGATCGAACAAGTCGTCGATCCTTGGCAATGGATACTTATTCTTGATCGTTGATTTGTTCAATTCTCGGTAGTCGATGCAGAGCCTCATTGATCCGTCCTTCTTCTTGACAAACAAAACTGGGGCTCCCCATGGGGACACACTTGGCTGAATATACCCATTGTCCAGTAATTCCTGAAGTTGTATCAACAATTCTTTCATCTCCACTGGTGTCATACGATACGGAGCCTTCGAAATTAGTGTAGTCCCTGGCACTAAGTCTATTGCAAATTCAATTTCCCTGTTTGGCGGAAGACCGGGTAATTCACTTGGAAACACATCTGAAAACTCTCTTACTATTGGTATATCCTTAATTTCTACACCTTCTTTCTTTGTATCTACAATATAGGCTAAGTAGCCTTCGCATCCTTTCTTTAACAATTTCCAGGCCTGCATCATCGTGAGACAACACGAACATCTCAGTGATGTACTACTATAAAATACTACCCTCGACTAGTTTGGGGTCTAAAGGTTCACACTTTTCTTCTGACAGTCGATCACTGCCGCATGATCACACAACCAATCCATTCCCAATATTACATCGAACTCTCCCAACTTTATTGGGATCAAATCCAAACGAAAACTATATCCCCTAATCTCAGCGCAACAATTACGAAGAATAAACTCTACAGGAATTACCTCGTTATTCGCAATTTCTATACTCAAAGGATTTTCTAACTGTTCTTGGGGTAAATTCAACCGTTTAGCAAAATCTTCAGACACAAATGAACGGATAGCACCCGAATTAAATAATGTGCAGGCATTTATATTATTGATTGGGATAATACCTGACACCTCGTCCTTAGCAATCACTGCATCCTGGATGGTCATGTTGAAGGTTCGGGCAGGGGTTCGGTTCGGCGGAGTCGGCCCTCCAACCATTACTTTGTTGCCTCCTCCTCGGTTATCGCTACCACCGCTGCTTCCTTTCTTCGGGAAATCTCTGAACTGATGCTCCTTTGATTCACAAGAATAGCATCCAAGGTTCTTCATTGGGTTTGGGCAATGCGGTGCTATATGCCCTCCCTGGTTGCAGTTGTAGCAGATATTACGTCCCTTCCAGCACTCTCCCATATGATTTTTCCCACATTTTAAACAGGCTTCAATCTTCTTCTTAAATCCTCCCTGATTATTCCCCGTCTGATTAGTGTTGGTGTTGTTGTTGTTGCTGTTACTGTTACCACCATCCCATTTTCTTTTTTCCGAGTTGCTTCCACCATTACTGCCACCTCCACGGTAGTCTCCTCCACTCTTCTTATTCATCTTGTTTTGATTCAGGGCCTCAATCCCTCCTTCTGCTATGATGGCTTTTTCCAGCAGTGCACTAAAAGTTTCAATCTGAAGAACGGTTACCTTGTTATATATCCACGGTTTCAGCCCTTGTTCAAACCTTTGCGCCTTCAGCTCTTCAGTACTTACTTGAAGCGGTGTAAAGCATGCAAGTTCATTGAATTTGGCAGCGTACTGAGCCACCGTCATGTCTCCCTACTTCAGCTCCAAGAATTTTAGTACCATTTGCCTTTCCATGCTCTTTGGGAAATAATTCTCGAAAAATAACTCTTTGAACTTGTCCCACGATATCACTCCTCCGCTTCCTCGTTGTTGGTTAGCTTCCCACCAATAATTTGCTTCCCGTTTCATCATATAGGTGGCGAATGCTGTTTTCTGGTCATTCCCCACGCGTGCAATAACGAAAGCCTTCTCCATTTCCTTCACCCAAGACTGGGCTTCAATCGGATTAGTCGTTCCCCCTAACTCTAGTGTCCTACGCTTTTGACGTCTTTGAAACTTGTTACAAGTACTGCCAGTGGGTTGGGATTCACGGGTACCGCATTTCTCCTTTCCATTCTCTCTAGTATATCCGCTAATCGCTGCATGGGGTCCGTCGGACCTCCTCCATTGTTAACCGATCCCTCAAGTGTTGCTGGGGGTGGTATGTTGCGTCTGGGCGGCATTTTCTGCTAAACGTAAGAAAGCTTAATGTCAGCATCTCATCATACAACGAGAATATCTATCATGAGTACTACAAGTAGACAATAAGCAACATACTCTATTAGTAACTCGTAATGAGATATAGCTTCATTGTAAGGAATGTAAATACCTTTCACAACTCTCTAGGACGCGTCTAACTAAGATCGTCCAAAACTCTACATGAGTTTTATCTACCTTTATCCTCTATACATTTCCTAAGGTTATAGCCTAAAGACCTCTCTAAAGGTTTATAACCTAAGGCTCTGATACCACCCTGTGACGCCCCCAAATCTGGTTCACCCGAACCACGGACCTGGTTCGTCACTATCAAATACATACGTCATACAATTGATAACTTACAACGGAAATAAAGGAATATTTATATTAATATAACATAAATAGTCCTGTCCCAAGTCTCGAAACCAAAACTTCTACAAAACGTAACTTAATACATGAGAGTACATAAGTCTTCATACATGACATCAAATAATAAGTCTTGATACAACGATGATTCTAGTACAATTAAACAAAACTAATCAGTAGCTTTGCCCTTTCCCTTATCCTTTCCCGAGCTCTCACCACGTGTTGCACTAACTGAAAAGTTTTAAGGAAAGCAAGGGTGAGCAACAAATTTACCCCGCAAGTAAAATAGCAGTGAATAATCACGTGAATAACTTTATAGCTCATAGGAGTTAAAAATAAGATAGCTCAAGGAAATAAACAACTTCTTTATCACCATTACAGTGGTCACTGTAGACCGAAGGATTTTCTGAAGTATCCAAGGATTTCAAAATTTCCCAAGGAAAGGAACTATTCAATACTGAGGGTGCACCAAGGCATAGAACTCTATTCTAGAATTACCGAAAATTCATCCGATAATCCACAAATAAACGGTACAATAGGTGATCAGCCTAGAATACCTGGCATTATACATAAGCCTCACTTACTAATTACACGCGTGTGGGTTCCCGACATTTATACAATTGCCCCTGTTATGAGGGTTGTTCTTCTCAACTTTACATGGGAATCCGAGCCAAAACAATTTGATCGGATAACTTTACTTAACAGCAACAATAGTTTGAGGACTTGACGGCACTTCAATAACTAAATCGATAAGTGTCTAGCCAAAGCAATTGGCTTTAACATAGCTTTCAACCAATTTATGGAATAAGAAGCTTTAAGGCTCAACAACATGCACTATTGCATAGGTAGATAACTTGAACGAATGTTAAATCATTTGAATAATCATAAGAGTACTCGCACAATAAAATAAGTTGCGGAAGTTTAGAAAACTAACTCAATTAAAAATAGTTGAGTAATGAACTTGCAATAATATACAACATTCGTATAAAATAGGAAACTTGCCCAAATGTAAGGGTTGAGTGAGTTTAAGAAACTTGCATTCATAAGAATAAACTCGCACAATAATAAAAGTTATACGGGTTAGGAAACCTGCCTGGTGCGTCTGCTACAATATTACAACACGCGCTCCTTAATATCCTACACAATTAAGTACATTTTCACATAACAATTAGTCACATACGGATACCAAACATTGGTTTATACTACTCTATAATGTTTCATTCATATTAGAAACAAAACTTGATTATTCGAACACCCAAGCAACACGCCTTTGCGTACGCCTAACACGCCTATTTGATTTATCTAATACTCATTGGTTAATGATGAGTATCATTATACTTCATAACATTCATGTTTTAGAACTTAGAATAACATTTTACATTGTCGGGAGCATTACATGTGCTTACGCGCATGCTTGACACCCTCTGATTGCCCCCAAATACACATCAGTCCTATAAATGGCCAATTTAGGCCATGATACAAACCTCAAATTGAAAAACTTGAAGAACGAAAGTTGTAGGTCTACTCGTTCTCTTTCTGAATCATCCACAATCACCTCAATCCGAGTTTGTATTACAAAGTTATGCCCATTTTACTAAAGGACATCGAAGCTGTTTGCACAGTCTCTTGCCCAGCGCCTTAGGCACTCAAAATGGCCTATGAGTAGCGCCTAAAGCACTCTCTCACAGTAGCTGGACTCGTGGCTAGCGCCTAGCCAGCGCCTTAGGCGCTCGGCCTGGGTCTCCAACCCGTTTTGCTTCCCGGAATGCTTTGTTTTTGGTGCTCTAGACCTATCTTGCTTCCAACCACCATAACTCCCTCAATACATGCTCAAATTCGTCCGTTCCAGACTCTATGGACTCCTAAGACATAGGGCTACAACATATCAAAAATTTGGAGCTATCCATTAACATTAACATGGCCAAATCTTAGGCCAAAGTATCAACTTAGGCTATATTTTCGTGTTCTTGGTGTTCTTCACAAAAATCATCACCAAAACTTTGTTTTAATCCTTTTTTACTCCATTCCAACTGGGTTAAACTCATAACCCATGGACGTACAACATCACAACAACAAATAAACACAACAAACAAGGAATCAAAGCTATAAAGTCCTCAAAATTCGTCTATAACAGTCCATAGTCCATTTTTGTCCATTGTTCTTCATGTTCTTCATCCTTTATGCATAGGTACGGATTTCTTTGATGTTTGTTCCACTTTGATGTTATTAATGGCTTACAAGATGTCTCGGTAACGTTGTTAAACAACCACAACCCACAATAACAACAAAAATCAACCACAAATCATCCACCAAGCATAAAAGCTTGAAAACTAAGAAAACTTTGAAAAAGTTAATGAAATCAAAAGGAAATCGTTTGAGGTTGAAGATTTACCTCTGTAAATTTTTTATGGAAGATAGAGGAGCTAGCTAAGGTTCGTTAGAGGTGATAGAAGCCCTTCTTCTTCTCCTTCTAGTGCACCGGTGCTCTTCTTTCCTTCTCTTCTTCTTCCACACTTCTTCTTCTTCTCCTTCTTATTTTTTCTTCCTCCTCCCTATAGATTTTCTCTCTCTCTTTCTCACTCTCTCTCTACTCTCTATTGCAGAACCAACTTGGAATGGGAGAGGAGGATGGCTGATGGTTTTGGGAGAGTGAAAGGGCTGCTTTGGGAGAATGAAAGGGGAGCACTTGGTTGCTCAATACATTTGGTCTAGCACCAAACCCTCCCCACCCGACCACACCTTAGTTCCTCAATTCTCATTGGTCTAAAATGAGGGCTTGGTTCCCTCTTGGAGTAACATGCCAAAATAAGTACCCAAATACACAAAAATATACCCGAATACTCCCACTTTTGTAGTCAATTTGGTAAATAACTCTACCCAAAATTAAAATAGGTACTCCCATAAATTATTGGAACACATAAAAATAATTTTTATGGGATTTGTCCAATTATTCGGAATAGTCATATTATACATTTCGGATACCGAATAAAACACGATTGGGCTCAAAATGAAAATCTGACACTTGAAAAAATTATCACTTTGTACACGTGTATTATTGAAATTTATTAAGGTCGAAAAAGACACAAAAATATTATGGCGTGAATAGTACCTCAATAAGCGTGACCCGTGAATAGTGATTTTGTGATTTTTCGCGAAGTCAATATATTCACCCTAACGACACTACAACACGTAAAATTCAACACATACACATATTCTAGGTTATAACACAACCTTTAAGCACATAACACATAATAATGTAAATAAAAATAAAAATTCACTTCATTCATACATAAACTCGGGTTACAAGGAAATTAAAATTTCAGATCGTTACAGTAGCTATGCTCAAGTCCATTCGGATTTTTCTTGCAGTTGCAGCTTATTATGACTACGAAATCTGGCAAATGGATGTGAAAACGGCCTTCCTCAATAGGAAACTTGAGGAGAATGTATATATGATACAGCTAGAGGGTTTTGTTTCAACTGTTAGAACAAATCAAGTCTGTAAGTTACAACGATCCATCTATGGATTGAAGCAAGCTTCTCGAAGATGGAACATCAGTTTTAATGAGATAATCAAAGGGTTTGATTTTATCAAAAATAAGGATGAACCTTGTGTGTACAAGAAAGTTAATGGGATTGCTGTTTCATTCTTAGTATTATATGTAGATGATATATTACTGATAGGGAATGATGTTCCTATGCTACAGTCGATCAAAATTTAGTTATCTAAACACTTCTCCATGAAGGACTTGGGTGAGGCATCCTATATTTTGGAGATAAAGATCTATAGAGATAGATCTAAAAGGATACTTGGCTTTACCCAAGGAAAGTACATTGACTTGATGCTAAAGAAGTTTAGCATGGAAGATTCCAAGAAAGGTTTCATGCCGATGAGCCATGGAATACATCTTTCCAAGAAACAGGCCCCAAAGACACCTGAGGAGAGAGACCGTATAAGTAAGATTCCTTATGCTTCAACAATAGGATATATCATGTATGGTATGATATGTACTAGACCGGATGTCGCTCAGGCACTTAGTATAACAAGCAGATATCAGTAGAATCCAGGAGAAGAGCACTAGAAGGCAGTGAAAAAATCCTAAAGTACTTAAAAAGAACTAAGGATGTATTTCTTGTCTACGGTGGGTCTGAATTGAAACTAAAGGGCTATACAGACTCAAGTTTTCAAACGGACCAAGATGACAGTAAATCCGTTTCAGGGTATGTGTTTACCTAAAACGGTGGCGCAGTGAGTTGAAAAAATTCCAAGCAACAAACAGTTGCTGATTCAGTGACAGAGACAGAGTACATAGCTGCAAGTGAAGCTGCAAATGAAGCTGTTTGGATGAAGAAGTTCATAACTGAACTCGGAGTGGTTCCTAGCATTAGAGGAGTCGTACCTTTATTTTGTGACAACACTAGAGCTATTGCGCAGGTTAAGGAACCTAGGTCTCATTAGAAATCCAAACACGTGTTGCGGTGGTTTCATTTGATTAGAGAGATCATTGAAAGAGGAGATGTCACCTTGGAGCATGTAGACTCTCAAGACAACATTGCAGATCCATTTACTAAAGCTTTAACCCAGTAACAGTTTGATCGTCACTTAGAGAAGATGGGTATTAGATACCATGGCGATTGGATTTAGTGCAAGTGGGAGATTGAAAGTAGTATGCACACAAGCCAATCATAGTTGATATGATGTAGCATATATAATTTGTAATCATATTCATTTATTAACAAAAGTATTAAATGCATTTTACCTTATCTACATGGTGCTGTTATTTAATATGTGATAAACCCATAGTTTTAAGCAATGCTTTTAGAATCATGATGGTGATTATACTAATGAGATTTAAATTCTTAGAAAACTTAAAACTAAAATCGTTCCTAATCGTTGGATTACTAAAAGGGGATTAGTGAATTCGGATACATTAGTACATACGTTGCTTGCTCTTAGGAAGAGGATGATTGATCTCATAATCATTTGTGTGGAGACACTTATGCAAGTATGTAGGTTCTTATTGGAGAATAAGTTCACTGAACGTGGCTCGCTAAGGAATACCTAATGGAGTTTTACTCGCCTGTTAATAGAAATTACTCTAGTGATAGTAGCACAAGTGATCCTTGAACTTAAGATCATCATAGTATCTTGTGTATGATGAGTTATACTTTGACATGTCCCTTAAGACCTTTAGGGTATATCAAAGGGTATAATTGGGTGTAATAAGTTGTACATAGAGATAGGTGAATGATCAACAAAATATCTACCACATCTAATAAAAGATGTGAATGTCCTATGTAATTCGATAAATGACAACTCAGTAGTCCTTGACCAAGGCAGAATGAATTTAGAAATGAGTTTCTAATTTGCATTATTTAGAGTTGTGCATTTGGGAATCGAAATACATATAATTAAATAAAATAAGATTTGACAGTAATTCCATGTCTCATATTTAATTGGGACATTTTATGGTAGAAGTATTGAATTATAGGATAACTATTTACTTAAAAAGGTTCTTTTGTGATTAATTTTGAAATCTATATTATTTGGAAAGTCGTTGATCGCTAAGGGGCTTACCCTTATTATAGAATAAATGTTATTTATTTAAATGAATTAAATAGTTTAATTTATTTATTTAAATAAGATTAGAATTGTTTTAATTGATTTATTTACAACCAGTTTAATATGGAGAACCTAAAGGGTCACGCCGCAAAAGAAAAATATTTATTTAAGAAGTAAATGACATAATTGTAATAATAAGTTAAGTGTATTTAATTTAGTCTACGGAGATAGAATAAATTAAATAGTTTAATATTTATTATTTAATATTTTGAAAATATTAAATATAAATAAATAAGAGGAGTCTTATTATTATTATTATTATTATTATTATTATTATTATTACTATTATTATTATTTATTTCCTAAAGTGGTTTGAGAAGTAATTAATAAAAGTACTCTCATAAATTCCTAATTAGATTAGGAGTTTAATTAAGAAAATTAATCTAATCCTAAATTGTTTAAGAGGGTTATCTATATCTATAATAAGAGGAGTCACACACTCTTGCATTAGAATTGTGGAGAGTACTTACAATTTCTATAGAGATAGAAATTAGGCTTTTGTCAACACCAATCTTCTTGAAAAAGTATTATTTCTTGGTGGATCACCTCTAGAGGCCAAACTCTTGGGTGGCTAACGTTGATCAAAGGAAAGAATTTAATCGGTGGAATTCAATTGCAGGTGAACTTGTACCCGAGGAAGCTTTGATTCACGAGGGTATAATTCTCTGTCTTTGTCTCTTTCGTTTGATTGATAATTGAACACAAGAAAACATCACCCCTATCCTCTTGATAGCCTCATTGGAAATCTCCGTACTCACGAAGTCGATATGCTAGTCGAAAAAGCAAGATCAGATACAGACCTCAAGAAGAAAGAAATTGCTTTCAAAGCTCTACTTGTAGATCAAAAAAGCGATGATGAGGAGCTAAATGAAGAACTCCTGAGTTTAGATAAAAATGAAGTTGCCATGTTATCAAGGCAACTCAGGAGAGTAATCCAAAGCAAAGCCAAAAAATATGGCTAAGGCTTTCTGAAGACAAATAACAATTCCAACAACTTCAAAGATTAACAAGTCTTCAGGCCAAAAGCACAAGGAGAAAATTTCAAAGCAAATAATAACAGCAACTTCAAAAATGTCAGCTCCAACCAAAATTCAAATACATGTTTTGAATGCAACCAGCATGGACATTTTAAAAAGGACTGTCCAAAACTAGTCAACAACAAAGTACTAGTAGCTGAGGAAGGTTGGGATCTAAGTGATGAAGAAGAAACTGCTGAGCAAACTGAGAAAATTACAAATCTATGTTTAATGGCAGATAATGACTCGTCACCAAGATCTGAGGTAAATTCTGAACACCAATTACCTAGTACTTCATTTGTTACACACACTTTAGATAACATAAATGAAGAACATCATGAACTACAAGAAGCATATAAATGTTTATATGAAAATAATGAAATTATTAAAGAAGATTTTATTAAATTAAAATTTTCATTAGAAAAATTAATTACGACTAACAGAAATCTTGAAATAGAGAACTCAAATTTGATTGTAATGAATGAAAGTTTAAAAGAAGAAAAAGAGAAACTAGAAAATGATTTTTCAGAAAATTTATTACTAAGGGAAGAATTAGATAGATTAAAAGACACAAACAAAAATCTTGAGATAGAAAATTCAACACTCATTATTTCTATTGAAAATCTTGAAGTTGAAAATTCAACACTTGCGGTAATTAATGAAGATTGTCAATTACAAAATCAAGTGTTAAGTGAAGAAATTAAAAATCTCAAGATTGAGAATTCATCTCTAAAAATGGAATTAGAAAAACAAAGTGAAGATAGGGTTTTAACAAAGAAGGATTAGGATACATTCGAGAATCTAGTAAAACAAAAGGCAAATGACTCTATCATGTTAAAAGTAAAGAAAAAGAAAATCATACATCTACCTTTACTAAATGCACTTACTGTAACCGAAATTGTAATAATAAGTTAAGTGTATTTAATTTAGTATAGCTTAATATTTATTATTTAATATTTTGGAAATATTAAATATAAATTAATAAGAGAAGTCTTATTATTATTACTATTATTATTATTTAATTCCTAAAAGGGTTTAGGAATTAATTAATAAAAGTACTCTCATAAATTCCTAATTGGATTAGGAGTTTAATTAATTAAAAGAGTTTAATTAAGACAATTAACCTAATCCTAAATTGTTTAGAAGGGTTACCTATATCTATAAATAAGAGGAGTCTTGTTATGGAATAGGGTTACATACACACTTCCATTAGAATTATGGAGAGTACTTGTAATTTCTATAGAGATAGAAACTAGGATTTTGCCAACACCCATCCTCTTAAACAAGTATTATTCCTTGGTGGATCACCTCTAGAGGCCAAACACTTGGGTGGCTAACGTTAATCATAGCGAAGGAATTTAATCGGTGGAATTCAAGGAGAACGCGAAGGAATTGGAGGTGAACTTATACCCGATGACGCTTTGATTCACGAGGGAGTAATTCTCTATCTCTGTCTCTTTCGTTTAATTGATAATTGAACACAAGGAAAGATCACGGTGATGGTTTCTATAAAAAATTTTAAAATCCGTTTTATCGCTCTTCCGCTCTATTTATATAATTTGATTACATGCGTGCGTAATATACAAACCTAACAATGGTATATCACCATAAAGGGTTACAACATCATAATAAAATCAATCCCAGTTCATCTAACCTTAAATAAAATATTAATGCGGAAACATAACATAGTTAACATAAGTCTTACACATAAACATCTTTTAAATAATTTAAACAAGTATTCATCACTTGTTCGCCTTGCCTTTTCCCTTACTAGTGGAGGGCTCGTCAATTCTTTCGACCTTAGCTGCAATATTATTATGAAAGAGTGAGCAAATAATTTCCCACAAGTATAACAATAATAATAATAATAATAACATATGAGTAATCAATGGATATTGAACAATAGAAAGCTCGACTTTTGAATCAAGATTAGAAAACAAGAATTAAAAGTATATCTGAGGGTCACAAGACCATGAACTATGTCCTAGGTTATTAGGTATTTCTACTTTAAACTTTTTAACAGTCGTAAGACTATATGGACCTTACTTCTCGTACTTAGGAGATCAGCCCTTCGTACCATGTATGTGCACAAATATCTTAACGCTATCGCGTAATATAATCCCCTATAATAGGGTTGTTCGTCTCAATTTTGACATAAGAGTCCACACCAAAGGAAGTTCGGTTTGGATAAGCTTCAACAATAGTTCTAGAATTTAGAACGCTCATCAACTATGGACTAGTCGAATCAAAAAGTGTTCACGGGGTCATTCAAGGTTTCAACACAGTGATGTAAACGATATTTAAATCGAAGTTCGAATCTCAATGAATACAACTGAATAAACATTGAATAACCGAGGTATTACTTCAAAGAAATTAGAACGTCTCATTCGGAATTATAAACTTGAATAAACAAGAGTAAGAACTTGCTCAATATATGAACAGGCTTTATGAACTTGCTCAATGAAATTAGAGTTATATAACTTTGCATAATGATAACAAGTCAGGGATAGAAAACTTGCGTTATAGTAATTGTAACGACCCCAAATTCTGAACAATCCAACTCTCGACTTCGGTCGTTAACAATACGTCTACATTCTAACTTTACAACATTATTCAATGTTAACTTAATAAAAAAAATGCGGAATAATAAAAAAAAATTTCTATTACAAATCATTCTCGATTCCAAAATTTTCAACCTTTACATCTGAATATCTTATAATCATGTTAATTTCATGATTCACCTTGTTGAACTTACTATAAAAATTTACACCTCAATATAAACTTTACAACTAAACATAAATACAATTTATACATCATCAAATACATTACTCAAAACCTTAATCATGGTTCAAAAATATAAATTTTAAGCTAAACATTTGTTCCTCATGCATTATGTCTGATTCACGTCATTTGGGTAGCACATAACTTTACCTTGAATCCTTAACCTACAAAAATAGTTATTTGCAAGAATAAGCTCGACAGCTCAACAAAATCTAACAGTTTGCATGCATCACGTAGCACATAATTATCATGCTTATCTAACATAATGTAAACATCTGAATAAATATAACTTACATATTGTACGTCACATATCAAATAGAGATTGAATTCCATAATTCAATCAAGGAAGTCATATGTTGACTTTAACAATTCATACTAACAGTACATGTAACATGTCATGCTCTTACAGTATAAAATTAAAAGCAATTAATCATCGAGTTCACAAAACAACTAGGAACTGAAAGACTTGCCTGGTTCGTAGATTATCATTTACCGTAACCAGCTTATGTTTATCTGCAGTTCATGTATCCTACACGATATATATAATCATGTACATGATTTGTTAGCCACATATCAACACTTAGAATTAATTCTACTTAACATTTCAAAATCCTTCACTTTATTCTCTTTACAATTCCTAAGTTAGGAATTAAGTTCTATTAGGGCTCCTTGTAAACCTTCATTTTATTGCGTCTCGCTTTAATCGACACTTAACCACTAGCTAAGTTTTAAACTTTGTTCTACATTAGATGTGTAATGGTTATAAGTAATTCTTGTTTAGGGTAACATATGATAACCAAAAAGAAAAGAATTAAAAATAGGAAAAATTTTCCATTTCTGCAATTCTCGCCGGGGCGAGAAAATTATAACATGAAACTCTCGCCGGGGCGAGATCTCGCCGGAGCGAGAAATTCCCTAACAAAAATCTCGCCGGGGCGAGACATCTGATTTTCAGATTCTACAGTTCGCGAACTGCAGAATTTCAAAGCCAAAAATTCCCAATTCCTTCATCCAATAGGCAATTTACGCATACCCATACTTCATACATAATGTAAAACTAAAACCTAACATGTGTACAGTGATTCTAACAACATAAATTGCTTAAATAAAAAATTTTAAAGACCCAAAATCAAAGTTCATGCTAGTTTTTCATATTTGAACAAATTTAACGAATCAAACTCTCACGAATTCGTTTCTCCACCAATTTGATTGATTTAACTTGCAACGTTTTCGTTTCTCAGAATACTAACACCATCCATTATCAATTACGGACTTTATACATGAATTAACTATTAATTTTAGTCTCAAAATAGACTAAAATATACATATTACTACAAAACTCAATTTTCTTCTTCTAATTCATGTTTTCATGAATTTGATAACTCCAAAATTATATATAAACACCACATAACGGATTAAGCATTCTTATAAACATATATTACCAATACTTCAACCAAAAATCCATTTTAAAGAAACTCAATAAATATGAAATTAATAACTCAAACCTAGATTTTTACCTTTGATTCTTGCTTAGGTTATCTAGATGATGACAAGAATTGCTTGCTAAATCTGCTTCCTTCTCTTGATTTCTCAAGTGCCTTCTCAATTTCACAGAGAATCCTTTTTCTCTCACTTTCTCTCTTCCTCCCTTCTCTGTGTTCTCTCTTCTCCAGACTTAGGAGAATAACGTAAAAAAAATAAAACCTCTCCTTTAGTCAGTTACAAAAACAAAGGGTCTCTAGGCCATGTTTGGCTAGAACCCAATTAAACCTCCTTTCTTTATTTTAATATTTTTTTTAATATGATAAACCATGTCACACTTAAATATAATTTTATTTAATAAAATAATTTTGTTTAATAAAATCATCCTTCACTTAATAAATAATTTTATTGAGTAAAATTATTCATCCTCTCATTTAATAAATTACCAACATCTATGCATAATAAAACACGCATCAAAAATATAAAAATATTTATCTTCACCTTACTTAATATTCTTATACAAATAAATTATCACACAATATTCTCATCAAATATTTATTTTATTAAATAATCATTCCAATTAAAATATTTATTTTTCTCAATAAATATTTTATCCATTTACGACATTCACAATCGTAATACATTAGCATGTAACATATTATTTTCTCGTTTTATCAAAACAAATATTAATTCACTATTTTAATTAAGTGAATTATTCACATTATTATGAAATACAATCCATAACAATTTCATTACTAACAAGGCATAATAATTAAAATATATTATTTCATAATATAATTTCAATTTAATAACATTCAGTTATTATCCTTTTGTAACAATTTCATTTACTATCATCAATGGTTTAATTTACCATTAAACCTCATTTTTTCCAATATAAGAATATATATATTCCTCTTCTATATTCACACAAAATCACATATTTCACAGCATATAACACATAAAAATATATATATCCGAACCCGACATATCTCATAATAAGAATTTTATTCGATAAATTCTTATTTAATAATTCCTGAAAATTCGGATTGTCGCATCCTTCCCTCCTTATAAGGATTCCGTCCTCGGAATCAACGAAACCTCCCTTACTCAGTTTCCAATAATTCTCTTTCATAACTATTATTGAATAACTTAACGCATTACCTTAGTCTAGGATTTATTTCATTCTCTTCACTTAAACTTGGAACACTTCGAGTGTTATATATTCTTTAACCTTCTAACGCATTCATTGCATATCATACTCGTAGTAATCATTTAATATCATGATTTAGCATCACATAAATATTCAGGATATCACATTCACCCCTTCTTCTAAGAACTTCGTCCTCGAAATTTTGATTTACTAATATTCGTTCTTTGCAGCCATCAAAATGGACTTATTTACATTAATCCCTATTTATTCATTGAATTATACAACCCAATTCTTTCTCTTAGGATCTTTCTGGAATTTCATTCCTTTCTTGGATTTATTATAGACTTACCCATTCTTAAGGAATATTTTACTTTCCACTTCCACCTTTCAAAAGAATAAGAATCTTCCACAATTGTTCAATAATTGGAAAGCAGTATGAATAATTCAGGAATTTAAAAGATTCATTAAAAAAAAACTTTCAATATCATGCTGAGTAGTCGTAAAGACTTGAACCGTGTCCTAGGTTAACAGATATTTCTACTGTAACCTTTAACAGTCAAAAGACTATGGACCATCTCTTCTCGTACTCCAAGTGATCAGCCCTTCGTACTATGTATTGTGCACATACATATTAACGCTATTGCATACCCCCATTACAGGGTTGGTTCACCTCAGACTTAATACAAATTTCGCACCAGAATAAACTGGTTTAGCATAAAATCTCAAAGAATTCTTGAACTTTATAAACATCTTTCAATAGTTGTCTAGCCGAATCAATTAACATAGACCTTGAACAACAATTCGGACATTAGTCAAAATATTTTTAGCCAACTCGATTGGCATATCTTTTCATAACTTAACAGAAAAATAAAATTCTTTTATGACATCATGATACCATACCGTCTTAATAGTACGTTAAGAATGCCGTCATATTAGGACTTTGTCATACTACATCATACCATAGTGGGCTGACGATCTTTCGATCACATCCAATACTAGGTTCAATTGCATTGATGACTCCATCGTTCAAAATACATTTTGATAATTTCAAATCATTTTTGTCTAGCTGAAACAATTAGCATAGACATACGAATAATAGCTCCTTTTAAAACTTATTGGTTCAAACATTGACCCAATATATTTTCGAGAATCACAAAATTGCGAATATCACCACGATGTCAATAAATTTCGAAAATCTAGCATAGCTAGAAGATCTGGAATATCCATTTTCTCCATTAACTTCAATCTTGACTTCATTACTTCATTACTCAATCATTCTATCGTTCTTCAATATCATCAATGTTATCTATAACATAACTTTTCTATACCCAATATAGTTCATCAAACTTACCACACTTTGAAAGTCTAGGAACTTACCACAATCATATGGTTTTAGGAACTTATCCTAGTCATACCAAAATCGTCCATTCGCTGAGGGGTTCCACCATACGATTATGAGTCACGAACTTACCCTAAGTATGAGTTTTAAGAACCGTACCTAATCTTAAATATTCTCTAACTATCAAATATAAATATGAGAAAAGAATCACCTTCTCATCATATGTATATCGATAGTGCGACACCAATATTTCAATGATTATCAATATAGGAAGTTGAGCGGTTGTTAAACCATGGACAAATCCCGTCCCATACCAGGAATCGTACAACTCGGCCACTAACATGAGTCCTCAATTGAAATCCTACCTAATTTCATCTTGCTCTTATCTTAACTCTTTACTTGATACGAATTTCTCGTATTTCATCATCCATAACTCCTCGTGAGTTTACTTTGTACTATTTTATAGTACCATCTCTTTATAGTGTCATGCTACAATTATTCAATCATTTAAGATTTTCTGACATTTTATAACTTTAGCAGATCACATCGTGATCTCGTTCTATCATCATCTCTTCTTACGATTCTTTCTTATCTCATGATCGTCTCATCCTACAATCTTCTTAATTCTTCTCTTTAATCACATTATCTTATGATTAATCAACTCAGGTGTTCCCTGTTCTTTTAGCTCTTCAGGTTCTTCTTTGAACCTAATCATTTTATCATAATCTTGTCTCACATAAATTCTCTAAACTTTATTTGAGTTCATCCTTATCATTATATCATTCACATCTTATAGACATCGTCTATTTATTAACACCATCTTTATTACTGGAGTCAGGTACTCCTGGTTCACATCTTTCATAATTCTTCAAGATTCTTCTTTGAATCTCCTTCTTGTTTATATATCAATTCTTCCTTTAAGAATCTCTAACTTCCTTCATATTAATCAATATTTTATTCAAGTTCATTTCGCGTCATAACGTTTCTAGGACTTAACTCATCTCATGCATATACCTATATGAAAAGAATCACTTCTTAATCATACACTTCCATGATTCTGTACTTGATACACCTCGAGTCTCTAACAGTGTTCAGTATAACATCTGTGTGGTTTCCCACAAACAACCAACAAACTAGTTCCCGTCTCGTCTACACTATCTTTCATAGCGAGTTAGATCGGTTGCTAGTTCGTATCATCCCCCGCTCTCTGAAGGAATTGTTTAGCCCAGATACCATACGTCAACTATTAAAGAATACGATTGCACCATAATTATACTTAACTTATTATTCTTTAAACTCTATCATCTTCACTTCTCTTCTCTAAGGTTATAGCCTAAGGTACTCTTACCTAAGGTTTCTAACCTATCAGCTCTGATACCAACTGTAACGACCCCAAATTCTGAACAATCCAACTCTCGACTTCGGTCGTTAACAATACGTCTACATTTTAACTTTACAACATTATTCAATGTTAACTTAATAAAAAAAATGCGGAATAATAAAAAAAAAATTCTATTACAAATCATTCTCGATTCCAAAATTTTCAACCTTTACATCTGAATATCTTAGAATCATGTTAATTTCATGATTCACCTTGTTGAACTTACTATAAAAATTTACACCTCAATATAAACTTTACAACTCAACATAAATACAATTTATACATCATCAAATACATTACTCAAAACCTTAATCATGGTTCAAAAATATAAATTTTAAGCTAAACATTTGTTCCTCATGCATTATGTCTGATTCACGTCATTTGGGTAGCACATAACTTTACCTTGAATCCTTAACCTGCAAAAATGGTTATTTGCAAGAATGAGCTCGACAGCTCAGCAAAATCTAACAGTTTGCATGCATCACGTAGCACATAATTATCATGCTTATCTAACATAATGTAAACATCTGAATAAATATAACTTACATACTGTACGTCACATATCAAATAGAGATTGAATTCCATAATTCAATCAACATTCTTTACTCAATCAAGGAAGTCATATGTTGACTTTAACAATTCATACTCACAGTACATGTAACATGTCATGCTCTTACAGTATAAAATTTAAAGCAATTAATCATCGAGTTCACAAAACAACTAGGAAGTGAAAGACTTGCCTGGTTCGTAGATTGTCATTTACCGTAACTAGCTTATGTTTATTTGCACTTCATGTATCCTACACGATATATATAATCATGTACATGATTTGTTAGCCACATATCAACACTTAGAATTAATTCTACTTAACATTTCAAAATCCTTCACTTTATTCTCTTTACAATTCCTAAGTTAGGAATTAAGTTCCATTAGGGCTCCTTGTAAACCTTCATTTTATTGCGTCTCGCTTTAATCGACACTTAACCACTAGCTAAGTTTTGAACTTTGTTCTACATTAGATGTGTAATGGTTATAAGTAATTCTTGTTTAGGGTAACATATGATAACCAAAAAGAAAAGAATTAAAAATAGGAAAAATTTTCCATTTCTGCAATTCTCGCCGGGGCGAGAAAATTATAACATGAAACTCTCGCCGGGGCGAGAAATTCCCTAACAAAAACCTCGTCGGGGCGAGACATCTGATTTTCAGATTCTGCAGTTCGCGAACTGCAGAATTTCAAAGCCAAAAATTCCCAATTCCTTCATCCAATAGGCAATTTACGCATACCCAGACTTCATACATAATGTAAAACTAAAACCTAACATGTGTACAGTGATTCTAACAATATAAATTACTTAAATAACAAATTTTAAAGACCCAAAATCAAAGTTCATGCTAGGTTTTCATATTTGAACAAATTTAACGAATCAAACTCTCACGAATTCGTTTCTCCACCAATTTGATTGATTTAACTTGCAACGTTTTCGTTTCTCAGAAGACTAACACCATCCATTATCAATTATGGACTTTATACATGAATTAACTATTAATTTTAGTCTCAAAATAGACTAAAATATACATATTACTACAAAACTCAATTTTCTTCTTCTAATTCATGTTTTCATGAATTTGATAACTCTAAAATTATATATAAACACCAAATAATGGATTAAACATGCTTATAAACATATATTACCAATACGTCATCAAATCCTTCAACCAAAAATCCATTTTTAAAGAAACTCAATGAATATGAAATTAATAACTCAAACCTAGATTTTTACCTTTGATTCTTGCTTAGATTATCTAGATGATGACAAGAATTGCTTGCTAAATCTTCTTCCTTCTCTTGATTTCTCAAGTGCCTTCTCAATTTCACAGAGAATCCTTTTTCTCTCACTTTCTCTCTTCCTCCCTTCTCTGTGTTCTCTCTTCTCCAGACTTAGGAGAATAACGTAAAAAAAAATAAAACCTCTCATTTAGTCAGTTACAAAAACAAAGGGTCTCTAGGCCATGTTTGGCTAGAACCCAATTAAACCTCCTTTCTTTATTTTAATATTTTTTTAATATGATAAGCCATGTCACACTTAAATATAATTTTATTTAATAAAATAATTTTGTTTAATAAAATCATCCTTCACTTAATAAATAATTTTATTGAGTAAAATTATTCATCCTCTCATTTAATAAATTACCAACATCTATGCATAATAAAACACGCATCAAAAATATAAAAATATTTATCTCCACCTTACTTAATATTCTTATACAAATAAATTATCACACAATATTCTCATCAAATATTTATTTTATTAAATAATCATTCCAATTAAAATTTTTATTCTTCTCAATAAATATTTTATCCATTTACGACATTCACAATCGTAATACATTAGCATGTAACATATTATTTTCTCGTTTTATCAAAACAAATATTAATTCACTATTTTAATTAAGTGAATTATTCACATTATTATGAAATACAATCCATAACAATTTCATTACTAACAAGGCATAATAATTAAAATATATTATTTCATAATATAATTTCAATTTAATAACATTCAGTTATTATCCTTTTGTAACAATTTCATTTACTATCATCAATGGTTTAATTTACCATTAAACATCATTTTTTCCAATATAAGAATATATATTTTCCTCTTCTATATTCACACAAAATCACATATTTCACAGCATATAACACATAAAAATATATATATTCGAACCCTTCATATCTCATAATAAGAATTTTATTCGCTAAATTCTTATTTAATAATTCTTGAAAATTCGGGTTGTCACAGTGATAAGTTAAGGATAAGATACTTGCCTCATGCGTAAGCTATAATTTACAATTAAAGAACACTTCCTTTAAATATCCTACACATTTCAGTCACAATAATACATTGATTAGCTTTGAAACAATATTCACTAATAGCTTATACTATTCGCATTCTATAACCCATCATTATTATATTATTTCATGTGATTAAGACTTGTTATTATGTCTTATTACATACTTAATGTTTCATCACATTCACTAGAATAGGTTAATAAACATCCCCTGAACTGTACATTTAAACCATTCTTACTAGGTATGTTCTGCAACCGGCGCAACTGCGCCATTTTTGTACTGAGAACCAGTGCAGCTGCGCCTATTTTAGGCTATTGTCCAGCGCAACTGCGCTGGACACTAGAATCAGTTTCTCAGTTCACGATTTCAGACTCTGGTCAAGCCAAAAATCCCATATATTCAACACTTACGGACCCATTTAACTAATCACAAATGCTATAAACTTAATAAACACAACACTAAACATTTACAGAACCATTCCAACATCTTAAAAACTTCGAATAACCAATTTAAGAACCCAAATTCTAAGTTCATGCTAGTTTTTTTTTTATATATTTTGACATCTTTAGCATAATAAAACACCACGAATTTGTTATTCGACCAAATTAATCTGTTTAACTTGCATTCTTTTCGTTTCTTAATGTATTAACATAAGCAATTATCAATTTACAAATTAACATACGAATTAAGCATTAATTTTTTATACATATAAGCCATATTCGTATATTTTTCACTGTAATTCAGAACTCCATTTTTAAACATAATTTCATGGATTAATTCAACCAAAACAGTTTATAAACATCATATAGTAGATTATACATGCATATTACCAATTATAAACAACTTCCCAATAATTTGAGCATGAAAACTTAATTTCAGAGGACCAAAAATCAACTTCCAGTTAAACCATGAAGAACACAATTAAAAGCTTTGAGATTAAGAATTTTACCCTTAATTCCTTGTTTAAGCTAAGCAAGGATGATAGAATACTCCTCTTGATTCTCCAATACTCCTTCAATCTCAATTTCTCTCAAGTTTTCTCTCTTTTTCTCTTTGTGTTTCTCTTGTTTAGCAAAGTGATACGTGAAAACATAAGACTGATATAATGCGTATATAATAACTGATATACGTGGGTATCGGTTAAGCGCATTATGGCCTTAACTGATCCCATGTTCTCAAGGCCATGTTTGGCTAGCCTTTAAAAGGCTCCTTCTAGTTTATTTTAATTAACTCACTTATTATATAGTTTATTTGTCACATCTTAATTAATCAAATTATTTTATTTAAATTCAATTAAATTAAACCTAATATTACTCATTAAATCAAATTATCACATAAATAAAATTCTTATTTATTAGTTATAACAAATCAATAAATCTCTAATTAATTAGAACAACATTATAATTATTTAATAACTCATTTAATTTAATTAGCCCAATTAAATTCACACGTCGAACTATAAAATTATTCCACATTAATTTATTTAATTAAATTAATCTATAATATTTTCATCAAATATTTATTTAACTCAATAAATAAATTAACACAAATATTTATTTAATTCAATAAATATTTAAAGATCAAATACAAAAATCTCGTTCGTTACATCTTTCCCCCCTTAAAATGATTATGTCCCCACAATCACGACTCAATTAATTCGTCCCATTACATTCTCCCCTCCTTACAAAGATTATGTCTCCAGAATCGCTACACATATACTAAGCAAATAACTGAGGATAATTTTTTATCATCTGATCTTCGAGTTTGTTGACGCCGGGAAAATCGCTTCTATGCTAATTATTACCCTTTCCAATTTTAGCCTTTTTATTAGATGATTTTTTGGAAAAGGTCGGCACAAATGTCGACGGGGTTTTGAAAGATCGTTTTTTATGATGAGCCAATTGACCACAGTCGCCAGTTGGTATATTTGAAATGGATGTACCAACTCATCCGAGCTTCGTTTTCGTAAATCCTTGGCTCATATGTGACTCCGAGTTAGTTGGTCTGCCAACCGAGATTTATAGAGTTCGGGGGCTTGCTTAAGCGAGGGGAAGGTGTTAGGCACCCCCCGACTTCCGTGAAACACGATTACTGCAATCTCGATGCTTTTCCTATCCTTTAATTCTTAAAATGTGTGTGTGCGCGCGTGTGTGCCTATGTGAATGTTGTGGTGAGTTTACATGAAGAAAACCATTTGGGTTTTTATAAAAAGTCGTGTTTTAATTTGAGAATGCTTTAGAATGTCTTTCGGCCTATACGAGAAAGCTTTATTATTATTATGAGAAAAGTTTGATTTTAATTGTCAAAAGCTGTGAGATTTTCATTAGGTGTCGTTTTGGCAAAACGAGAGTTTTTAAACCTTCGTCAAAATAGGAATCGGGACCTATACGTTGCTTTCATAAGTAAAATGACGGGTAACTTCTAGGATCTCTTTAACCCCATGCACAACAGTTTAATGAAAACGTCATTTATTTTTATAAAACCATTTTTTGTGCTGTTTGAAAACGATTTTCTTTAACCTTCTCGTTTAAATAGGAATCGACATTCATTAGCACTTCCAATTTTAAGCCTCGTGGTGCTAATAACCTAATTTGATTGATTTTATGGAAATCTTCATCGTTTAGCTTTGAAATCAATTTTGTGTCGTGAGTCAAATCAAGCATTAAAATGCATTGGGGCTATTCATGGGTATGTAAGCCATCAAAATAACCCCAAACGCTCATAACCATATATTTCCACTATTACGGGGTCTTAAACCCGATTTTCAACTTTATATCGTTTTAAGGCCTGACAATTACAATTTACAATAAAGGGTACATCGCCCCTGATACATACACCCAAAAACGTCCATCATCGGATTTGGACCACGGGGTCGCGCTCTTAGGCTCACATCCGAAATTTCTACACACCCACAAAACGGATACTACACAAATAAACAACATCGGGTTACCTAACACACCATAATATCCTAAAATAACAATCTAAATACACTACGCATAATACATTACCATAACGAGCTAAAAAAATCACCAAATGGATATCATCGGGCCACTAGGAAGAATTTCGTTCCGTTGGAACCCTCACTAATAGTCCTTAATCCGTGGATCCTCAATAATATACAAGAAAAACTACATTTAATATAACCCGAATGATAAAAAGTTTAACAAAATGATATAATAAAAATGCTATAAAAAAGCTTTTCACCTTGAAAATGACACCACGATGCGTATAAATTCGTATATTAATTAGAGTAGAAAGTGTATGTGATACAATCTAACAAAAAGGGGTCTAAATCCTCACTTTTTTTCTCTCTTTTCTCTCTTTTCTCGTTGCTGCTCGCTGCTGCCTTTTTCCTCTTTTTTCTTCCTTTAACTCCTTGTATCCCCAAATGAGGAACTACATTGATAAAGGCTGCCAGAGGCAGCCGCAGATTGATCCGCGGCTGGGCCGCTGATTGATTCGCGGCTAGGCCGCAGATTGATCCGCGGCTGGGCCGCAGATTGACCCGTGGCTGGGCCTCAGATTAATCTGCGGCTGGCCTCGGTTCCCCCGCGCCGATCCTCGGTTCCCCCACGCCGCGCTCGAGTTCCGTGTCGTTAGACGTCCCATCATTGGCCGCAGATTGATTTGCGGCTGGCAGGGCTGATTTTCTTAATTTTCGTATCGCACCTCAATTCTCGTGTCATATTATTGGTTTTCGCTGAAAGGCTTGTATTTTGCAGTCCGGGAACCGCTGGGAACCGTGCCATGTCATTCAGGAATGCTCGTTTCGAATGGTTGCGACATGACACATGATTTGTATTTGGAGCTTGGTTTCTAGGGGCGCTGTCCCCTTGACCCCCACTAGATCACCGGCGAGCAGGTAAACGTAGTGCCATTAGTCGATTCCTGATATTCTCTTGTTGTCGTGTCGGCTTTGATCGCAAGTCGTTGTGGTGGCTTTGAGTGTTCGTACTTGTGTCCACCTTTCGTTCTCGTAGGCTGGGTTAATTGACGATTTTGCCCTCATATCAGGGTTAGTATACGAAGTACAAAATTTGGGTGTCTACAGCTGCCCCTCTTTATCATGTTTATGAAATGTTAAATGAAATGAATAGGATAAAGAAGTAGACACCTGATGCATGAATGACCCTTATATCTTCGGGTGTTAGGCCAGACCCCAGAGGATGCTTATGCGTATGACCCTGACAGTGCGGGTTTCGATGCAGGCCCGAGTTCATCTGATGCCCCAGTGCCCCCATATATCCCAGATATTAACTTCGGGGCTTCGACTTCGACTTCTACTCCAGGGGATCAGTTTGAGGATCCCGACTTCATAGATGACATTGCTTTTGATTAGATCATGATAGGATAGGGCTTTTTTTGTATTTGAACTTGTTCAATTTCCATTTTTCCATTTGATGCACTATGTATTGAACTCCTTTATTTATTTATGCACAGTTTTATCATTATGACCATTCAATTGCCCTATTATTAACTGTATGATGCATGCTTTTTATTCATGGATAGATAATGACCCCTGCACAGTCTTTTTGATACTATTTTTCACAGATGTCGTCAGCAGACGCCGTGGTACGTTTGGATATCAGTCGTCCCCCAGGGTTGGTTAGCAGGCTTTTCCGCTGGTTGGATAGTTTGTCGCCGGGCGACAGGGTTATTGTAGATGGTCTTCTGGGACATTCCTGGTCCTTACTATCCTTTCAGGTGCCGACGGGCTTTGCGGAGGGTATTCTGAGCTATTGGGCCCCTGCCTATCAGGTGTTCAGATTAGGGACAGTGGAGCTGACCCCCACTCTCGAGGAGTATGCTCGCTTTACCGGCTTGTCTTTGGATGGTCCTTGTGCCGGGGTCACAGCTGGTCCCATACGCCATCAATTCTTGACTTTTACTGGATTGCGAAGGACAGCTCTGTTATCGGTGATCACATCAAACCATCTAGTTCCCCTTCATTTCCTGATTGATCGATTCGGTTCACCCGAAAGTTTTCATCTATTCTCTGGTGATTTTTTCGTATCTGAGGAGCGTTGGGACACTTTGAGAGTAGATGTCTTGATGGCTTGTGTTATCTCAGTTTTGTATCTGCCAGCCGGATCCGATCTGTTGGATATGCGAGTTATTGCGGCCACTAGAGCCCTTCAGGAGGATCACACCATTATTCCCATGATACTAGCAGACACCTACATGTCAGCCTCATATTGTCAGTCTTTCCGAGGCAGAATATTCAGAGGGAGTTCTGTTTTGTTGTATGTATGGTTTATGAGCCATCTCAGCCCCATTGGTCATTTCTGTCGCCATGGGTTTTGCTTCAGCCACGACATATCCATGCAATTTTCGTTCCGGCCCGTGAGCTGTATTGATGCGGCTTCCTGGATAGAATTCTTATCGGCTATTGAGGAGCCCTTTTATCTCTTGATCTATTCGGGTTATTGCTCCTTCATGAGCTTCTCGACTCATGTGCCCACCTTGGATTTCATCCCTATTTCTGGCCTGAGGGGCGTGACGACTTATCATCCTTTGCCGGTTATGGGGTAGTTTGATCAGATACAGGATTTTCACCCTTTCACGGGTGTAGCCGGCTATCGATTCCTCATATCACCCTAGACAGAGAGAGATCTACTGTAATATTCCGAACCCTAATAAGATTTATAAATATAAACTATGTGTTTAATAAATGAAATTTCATGATATGACCTTGTATTATATGGTTATGTATATTATTAAACAATTGGGTCAAATAAAATTTTTTTGCCAAGCAGCTGTGTCGTGCTTAATCGGACAAAATGATTTGTCGTGCTTCCGGCGAATCCACCGAGAAGCGTTTCGGCAAATTATTTTTGTAAGCTGCTGTGTTGTGCTTGGAATTGACGAAGTGCTTTGTCGTGCTTCGACATTAATATGATATTATATTAATTGACAAAATTCTAGAAATAAGTTAATTAGGGTTAGAATATTAAACGGAAATAGAAACCCTAAATTTCAAAACCCTAATTGATAAAATTTATCCGAATTATTTAATCAAAACCCTAATTATTGTATAAGAATTTTAATTGATATACTTAGATTCTAAATAATGAAACATGATATTAATTATGAATTATTGAGGTTAAATTAAACCCTAAACGAAAGATTTAAAACCCTAATTATAGGACTAAAAACCCTAAACCCTAATTCGGAACTCTAAAACCCTAATTTGGTTTAATAACCCTAAATTATGAGATGATAAACTTTAATTATGATATACTAACTTAATTAAAGTATTACTAACCATGATTAAACATCCTAATCATGATTAGCAAAAATCTAGGTTTAATTAGTAAGTAAATAAATCAAAAATAAAAGTTTAAATCAATCAAAATGGGATAAGAACACAAATCAGATATTTGATCAAGTTTCCCAGCTCAAGTAGGTCATTAAGATCAGAAAATAGCAGCACAAGTCCCTAGGGTAGGATATTTTTGGAGGCAAAGTTTGGAAAATGACCTAAGAAACCCTAATTTGCCAATTCTATAAGTAGGAGAGCAATCTGATCAGTTGGCCACGAAAATTTTGAAGCTTAAACACATATAAGACATACCATATCAAGCCTCTGCAAACACAAGGTCAGAATCAACAGCCAGAAATCAAAAATCCACTTAGAAAGGTATTAAATCAATTTTGGATGCTAGATCTTTAAGTTGTTAGTGATTTTATGTTTTAGATGTTTAGATATGTGTTATAATATGTTAATAAGCGATCTGGGTTGGTTAAACAAGGTTTCATAACATTTAAATGGTCAAATTTGATGAAATAGTGTAACTGTCAAGAATAGTTAAGAACAGTCTGACAGGCAAGTTTGTAAGGCCTTTTGATCATCTTAGATTAGTTATTTGATCTGTTTTTATGCATGTATGTGTAGCCTGCCATGTGGTCTTTAAATCCCGACGTGTAGTATAGCAAGAAAAAGTCTAGATCAAAAGTTATGATCGGTCAAAGGAGCCTTGACTGTTCGGATTTTCATTTCTGGGTAACCCAGAATTCCCTTAAAGGAGTCTGACAAGGTTTGTCAGACTTTCATGCAACCCAGAATCGGTCTATATGATATGTGTTATGTGATTTCTTTGTTTAGACTTGTTCTATGTTATGTAGAGTACAATCTGGTAACATTAAAACACATGAACATTAACTAATCTAGCCGGAAATTGCAGTCAAAGTACCTTGACCGCAACTGACTTGTGAATTTCTGGGTAACCCAGAAATTCATAAGAACAGTTGGTCTCCTATAGTTTGACCAGATCGTTCGAGCATCAAATGATGTTGTTTGATCCATTTCTTTGCATGTCGTTACTCTCTACCATATAAGCTATAACCAGCAACAAGAATCAAACACAACCATTAAAACATCAAAGAGAAATTTGAGATCAAAGTAGGCTGCAACGCGTTGACCAAGTGTTCTTCATGAAGAACACCTTTAGCGACGAAACTCATCTCCAAACTCAGAAACCTTCAAATGCATGCAGACCGTCGCTAAAGCCCTTTAGCGACGAATATTTAATAAAAATAAAATAAATTAATTAAATAAATTATAAAATAATAAATAAATAATAAATAATTATTAATAATTAATAAATAAATTCGAAAATTCATTTTTAATTATAAAAAAATTATTTTTAATATTTTTTATATATTCTGAATTATTATTTAATTTAATTAAATATTAAATAATAATTATGATAAATCATTTAATAATTGTTTTAATTATTTAAAAATGGTATTAAATTATTAAATAATTATATTAATTATTTAAAAATGATATTAAGGTAAATAAAATTATTATATATAATAATTAAATAAAATATTAAATATAAGAATATTATTAATGATAAATAAATCATTTAAATAATATATTAAGTATTTAAAAATTACTTTAAATGATAATTAAATCATTTAAATATCAAATTAAGTTTTGAAAATTATTATAAGTAATAATTAAATTATTATAATGATAAAATAAATTCTAAGAATATTATTAATGATAAAATAAATCATTTAAATAATATTCTATCTTTCTAAAAATATTATAAATGATAAATAAATCATTTAAATAATATTTTAAATATCTAAAAATATTCTAAATGATAAATAAATTATTTAAATAACATATTAAATGTTTTAAAATTATTCTAAATGATAATTAAATCATTTAAAAATATTCCTAAGCTTGTAAAATTATTTAAAAATAGTTCCAAGCTTCTGAAAATTATTTAAAAATAATACCAAGCTTCTAAAAATGTTAGAAATAATAATTAAATTATTTAGACTAATAATTCGACTTCCAAATGAAGTTTTATCAAACAATCTATGTGTTTAGTCATTAAGGATGCGACCGAGATACCGAATCAACGTCAAACCTTAATGAAACTTGTTTAGATTAGCGTGATACATGTTTATATACGTGCTAACGCTTATTATTGGTATACGTAGACTACGTGCGTTGACCGATTGTACTAAATTATAGTGAGCTACGCTAAGGCAAGTGTCCTAACCTTTCTCAATTTATATTAAGCAAGTATTATACATCTTGCTATCAATTATTGTGAAGTTATTGCTTCTTGTTCAGCATAACTTAAGAAATGAATTATTATTCATATATTGCTTGTTCGAGCTTAAATTGTTGTGTCAAGCCAAATTGTTTGGTACGACATCTGATACTGAGAAATGGAACACCTTGATGTAAGGTGAACCCGAAATTTTCCCTTAAAATAAGGTGACGAAATTGCCTTAATATAAGGTGACGAACAGTTGATAGTATATCAACATAAATTGGTAGGATGATATGCATACTCCTAGGATATTGGTGAGGCTGATCACCTACCAGATATCCAAAACTCAAATGGTTCTAAGTCATTAAAGACTGATAGAACTAAATGAAATATATGGTTCATGTACAGAACCCTCAGTATACATCATTGACATCTTTCAAATCAAACACATGGTGTTTACATATTCAAATGAACTTGTTGAGCATTTGTAGCTCATTCTTGCGCATATCTTCTTTTGCAGCTTTAAATGATATCCCTGGCACGTCTGGGACCAAAAAGGGGAAAAGCCATGATTATTAAATGTTATTTCTGTTGTTGAATATTGTAAGCCTTTTTACAGACTTGTTGTTGTAATAACTTAGTATAACGAATGATGTAACCGAACCAAATGATATGTAATATATTATGATCCTTTATGTTATCGAATGCGTTATACTCTGATTTTTAAATTCTTTAGAATAGTTGTACTAAGTTAAATACAGTGTCTATACGAACTATACATCTGAATGAGGGTATTTAAATGATGTTGAGAGTCCTATAAGCTCTGGGGTTACACTTAATGAGCGCCGGTAAGGTGCCATCTTTACCGGAATGCGCCCCTCAGTTCTATGGATAATCTTATCATTAATACTGTGAATGTCAGATAGATAGGGAATATTGATATGAAAGAGATATCCACAAGATATGAATCTATACATCCAAGTGAGGGTATCCAAACACGGATAACGTTCTGACGAGAATTATTATCTGTTATGGGATACTGTGAACCTTGGATAGATAGAAGTCATATTTTATTGAATATTTATAGTTGTATAGTTCCACGTGAGCACCAGATCTGCTACAGGGGAGTGTAGAGATTTGGGGGCGTCACATCTACTGCGGGTATATGATCTTTGGTCTCGCAGGATCTTCACCGAGTATAGTGAGAGTTGCCCCATTCAGACATCTGCTTATATGCAATGGTTGCACGGAGACTCTGATATGGTTGGTTTGAGTCAGACTGGAGTATTTGATGACTCTCGAGTGATTTTCACAGATGATACCACCCAGAGGTATTTATTCCTCCTGAGTCTACATAGATGATGTCCATATATGATTTTGAAGGCTTCTCCACTCCCACCCATATTCCTTATTCCATCTCAGCTAATTCTGCCCCTAGTCGGGTTACTGAGGATAGCCGGATCCGACTGGCCTTGATTACTACTGAGGCTGAAAGGGACGTTGCTCTTGTTAGGAGAGATGCCTGCTATTCTGGCCAGAGATGCTGCCCTCACTAACAGAGACGCCATTGTATTGCAGACTACGACAGTTATAGATGCTCACTCTAAGACTGTTAGCCGAGCCACTGCTTTATTGGATTGCATCACCATGATGGGGTAGCAGATTGCAGGGGATGCCGATGCCTCAGATCTATCCACCACCTTATCCATCCTGCTTCAGTTAGTTTTAGATTTGTAGATCATTTTATTTCCTGCATAGACTATGTCAGTTTCATCGGTTATCGGAAGAGAAATCTTATAACAAAATGACTTATATATATAGACATGCATTTAAATTTAGTCATTTTCCCTTTTTTGTCGTATCGTTGCCTTTCATTGGATCCTCATTTATCCAGCTAACCACGATTTTGATATTTCGCCTTCTTTCTCTTCTCAAGTCTTGACGGAGATTTGACAGATATTGCCGCACACCCTGTTGATATCATTGGACTGAGTCTTGGACTTTAGCTAACTGTTTGGTTGGGTTAGGGTTATGTCATTTGAGATGAAGCTGATTAGGTGGTTGGTTTCGGGAAGGTTTCGAGGGTATAGGAAGGTTTTTCTGGCTGTTGGGAATCAGTTTTGGGTTAGAGAAAGTATTATTTTGTAAAGAAATGGACCGTGCCGTGATGGCTGCCTACGTACTCCCACAAGTCGGGAGATCAGGTCCTACGTAGTTCGCTCTTTAAAGAAAGAGGAGAAAATGATGATTTTATTTTATTTTATTTTTATTTTTTTTAGGCGTATAACCGCTTCACCTAGTCAGAATTTATAGGTTGTGGAAACACCACACCGTCCATCTCTTGCAATATGAGGGCTCCTCCGGACAGCACTTTGTTAATCACAAAAGGTCCTTCCCAGCTCGGGACAAACTTCCCTTTGGCTTCGTCTTGACAAGGCATGACTCTCTTTAGCACTAGGTCATTTTCCTTGAACTTCCGAGGTCTCACCTTTTTGTCGTATGATCGAGAGAGTCTTTGCTGATATAACTGACCGTGCAAAATAGCAGCCACCCTCCTTTCATCAATTAGGGCCAATTGGTCGTACCGACTTTGCATCCAATCCTCCTCGCTTATCTGAGCATCAATCAAGATTCTGAGGGACGCCATCTCAACCTCAACTAGCAGAACAGCCTCCATTCCGTATATCAAAGCGTAAGGGGTTGCCCCTGTAGAAGTACGCACTGACGTTCTGTACGCTAGCAAGGTGAGGGGTAGCAGATCCGGCCATCCCCGATGATTAGCAGACATTCTCGCCATAATCTTCTTGATATTCTTATTTGTGGCCTCCACTGCCCCATTCATCTTAGGACGGTAAATGACAGAATTGAGGTGTTTGATCTTAAACTGGTCACATAATTCCCTCATGAGGGCATTGTTCAAATTCTTGGCATTGTCGGAGACTAAGACCTCAGGTTGCCCGTATCGACAAATGACATTATTCCTGATGAAACGGACGATGATCTCCTGAGTTACTTTGGGGAAATAAGCTCCTTCTACCCATTTAGTGAAATAATCGATCATGACGAAGATAAATCAGTGTCCGTTGCTCGCTTTGGGCTCTACTGGTCCGATTACATCCATACCCCACATTGAGAATGGCCAAGGGGAGGTCATATAATGTAGTTCATTAGGAGGCACATGGATTACATTGTCGTGCGCCTGACATTGGTAACATCGTTTGACATGATCATCGCAGTCGGCTTTTAGTGTTAACCAGTAATGGCCCGTTCTCAAGATCTTTTTGGTCAGCATCGGTCCATTCATGTGTGGCCCACACACTCCACCATGTATTTCGTCCATATTCTTTTGGGCCTGCGTTTCATTTACACATCGCAACAATCCCAAACCGACATCCCTCTTGTACAGTGAATCCCCGCTCAGATAAAACTTCATCGCCATCTTTTGGATTCTCAACCTCTCCGCTCGGCTTGCTTGGTCGGGAATGGATCTATCCCTCAAATACTCCTTTATATTGTGATACCAAGGCTGCTTTGGCAGAACAACCTCCTCCGATAATACTGCCACATGCTCCTCGTATGTCGGGGCATTCTGTACCACTATTTCAATCTGTGGAACGTCCCTGCCTTTGATTATGTGGATTAAGGAAGTTAGAGTTGCTAATGCATCGGCAAAATCATTTCGTCCCCAGGGGATATGTCGGAAAGAGATATCTTCAAACTCTCGCATCAATTGGATAACACATCGGTGGTATGGAAGTAACCGGAGCTCCTTAGTGCTATATACCCCGATCGCCTGTCTGATTACTAGCTCTAAATCCCCGAACACTTCTAGTCTCTTCACTCCCATATCGCGAGCAAAACGGAATCCCAATATACATCCCTCATACTCAGCTGTGTTATTCGAATTACTGAACTACAATTTAGTGGCCACGGGGTATTGCTCTCCGGTGATAGAGACCAGGACTGCTTGGGCTCCTTTCCCTTCAGCATTCATGGCACCATCAAAATACAACTTCTAGAACTGCCCCTCGTCATCACATCTCGTGTGTAAGACCCAGAATATATCTTCGCCCGGCAAAGGAGTTTCTAAAGGCTCCATCCCCCTTGTTGGCATTTCTGACAACTGATCTGTAATTCCCTGCCCTTTCATGGCTTTCTGAGTTATGTATACAATGTCGAACTGCTGTAAGATTAATTGCCACCTTGATAATCAACAGTTCAACATGGGTCTTTCAAAGATATACTTCAGGGGATCCATTCTCGATATCAGATACGTAGTGTGCCCAAGGAGATAGTGCTGTAATCTCACTGCAACCCACGCCAAAGCGCAACAGGTCCTTTCGATAGGGGTGTAATTCTGTTCATATCGGCTAAATCTCTTGCTGAGGTAATAGATGGCCTACTATTTGCCTGATTCATTCTTCTGTCCCAGCATACATCCCATCACAATGGCATTGACTGATATATACATAAAAAGAGGGATCCCATCCTTCGGGGGTACCAGCATCGGTGCTTCTGTCAGTTGTTTCTTAATGGTCTGAAAGGCTTTCTGGCATTGCTTATTCCACTCTTGGGAGACATCTTTCCTTAATAATTTAAAGATCGACTCGCATGTAGTTGTCAAGTGGGATATGAAGCGACTGATGAAGTTTATTCTTCCCAAAAATCCCCTTATCTCCTTTTCTGTGCGAGGTGCCGGCATATCCACAATGGCCTTAATCTTCGCCGGATCCAACTCAATGCCACGATTACTAACCAGGAATCCCAAGAGCTTGCCCGATTGCACTCCGAAAGCACACTTTGCCGGATTGAGCTTCAAATTATATTTTCTGAGCCGATCGAATAGCTTTTTGAGATGGGTTATATGATCAGATTCTACCTTCGATTTCATGATAATGTCATCCACGTAGACCTCTATCTCCTTGTGCATCATGTCGTGGAACAGGGCCATCATGACTCTCTGATAAGTAGCCCCCGCATTTGTGAGACCGAATGCCAATCGTCTGTAGCAGAAGCTGCCCCAAGGGGTGATGAAAGCGGTCTTTTCCCGGTCTTCCTCTGCCACCATTATCTGATGATACCCCATGAAGAAATCAGCAAAATAGTACATCTCGTATTGGGCTGTGTTATCCACCAAGATGTGTATAAAAGGCACTAGGAAGTTGTCCTTAAGACTGGCCTTGTTCAGATCTCTATAGTCGACACATACCCTCACCTTCCCTCCAAGCTTAGCCACTGGGAATATATTGGACAGCCATTCTGGGTAAGTGGACACCATAATGATTCCAGCCTTGAACTATTTGGCGATTTCTTCCTTCACCTTCAAGCTCCA
Source organism: Aralia elata (assembly GCA_034770075.1). Taxonomy (NCBI): domain Eukaryota; kingdom Viridiplantae; phylum Streptophyta; class Magnoliopsida; order Apiales; family Araliaceae; genus Aralia; species Aralia elata. The sequence goes on along the minus strand of CM068387.1, from coordinate 43,489,224 downwards.
CTCTGGTTTTAGCTTTATTAGTTTCTGCTTGACAGGCTTGAAACCCTCCTTGATGGGCAACCGGTGTACCACAATGTCGGTGGACAGTTCGATCATGTCCTCATGAGACCAGGCAAAAACATCCTCATACTGGCTTAGCAACTTGGTTATTTGTGTTTTCTGGCTAGGGGTCAGGTATGTCCCTATCTTGAGCTCTTTGGGTTTGTCAAGGGTTTCAATATTTATGGTGATGGTTTGGTCTAAGTTGGGTTTGGGTTTGTCTTCGACCCATCCTTTGATCTCGTCAGGCGTGTCGTCATTATCTGTCACATCCTGCTCAATTCCCATTAAATCGAAATCCAGCTCAATATCAAAATCATAGTCATCTTTCGAGTTTGAAAAATCGTTTGTTAGGCAAGAAATACTCAAATTGGTACACTTGACATGAAACAAAAATATTTGTCATATATATAAGTCATTTCCCACAATGATCATCTTCAAAATAATATAACAAAATAACATAACTATGCAAAATTCAAAATAAGGGACAAAAACTGGTATCTATTCATCCCCCACCATCCGGGGTCTACCCCCCTGAAGCTATATTTTACCCTCGTTTGGATATTATTGGCTCTATTGTCCAGTTATCGGTGGTCAGATCAGCCAGAATGCGACAGATGAAAGGCGGCTTCGCATCAGAAACTTCCTTGATGACTACAGCCACATCGCATTGGTCCTTCTTTATAACCTCTTCAGGAATAGTCAACCCCGCCCAATTGATGACATGCACACTCTGTTGGGCTCCGACGGCGTGGCAACATCCTTCCCTTTTCCACTACTTACTGACTGTCCAGGGATATAACATTTGGTTTCAAACTGTTACATGACCTCCTGCATGAAACTCTCCCTTTTGGCCGACTCATCATTCGTGGGGGTCAATTTTTCACCTCCTGTCTCAGACATAGGCTTGCCAGTACCTTGTTCATTGTTGACTTTCGGCATCAGATTTTCGGCCCGTCGAGTTGGGGTCCCCCCTTGAGAGTGTTTCTGTGCTACGCCTCCATAATACCCCAACCCCGCCTTGCCTATCTGATTGGGCAGTTGAATAGGCTCAGTAATTCCTTGAGTGTTCTTTCCCAACCCTTGCCCAGGTCAGAACTTCATCTTCATCATTTCTCTAGCAACAAAGGTAAGTTCAGGAGAGACCTTAGGTTTTACGGCTGGAGCCCCCAGACATCTGTAGTGGGGAGTACTGATTTCCAGCGCCTGAAAACTGGCGGGTACCACTGATTCGTCCAAATTAATCACCGGCAGGCCATTCCTGTAAGGAGAAGGGCCATTATGCTCCGTAGAGACCGTCACCAGATTCTCGTCGATGATAAACTTAATTTGCTGGTGTAGCGTAGAGGGAACTGCCCCGGCCATATGTATCCACGACCTTCCCAATAACATGTTATAACTTGCCGCGATATCCAGGACTTGGAATGAAATATCGAAAGTACAAGGCCCTATTTCCACAGGCAATTCTATCTCCCCCATCGTATCCTTCCGGGATCCGTTGATGTCACAGAAGCACGAAACCTTGTTTTCTAACAGATGGTCCACTAGATGGCCGAAACCTTCTTTGCTAATCACCTTGGGAATGTGTACCTCCTCCAGGACTTTGGCCAGAATTCTGCAGTGATCGTCGGATGATAATACCAAATCCATGATCGATGTCAGAGTCGATTCCTCGCTCAATACCTTGCCCCCTCACTTCTGAATGATTCAGTTTCCTTAAGAATTCCACAGCTTTCTCCTCGGATATCTTTTCGTTCTTCTTCCCTTTGCTCTCAAGGACTCGTCCTGGAAGATATAAAGGATTCCCCCTTGATGTCACAGAAGCACAACTGACCGCCTCCTCTGATACTCCCCCGTAATTCCATGGTACTATTTTTAGACTGCTAATGGGGATTTGTGGTCTTGCTGCAATGGTGAGAAGTTTCGGAGCCGTTAACCTGATAGGCGCCTCGGTGATACCCCTGCTCAGACCCGCCAACCTAATCGGTGTCCCTCGTATATTCTCCTGATCACTTATCATGCCAATCACCTCATCGATTCTCTTTATATAATTCAGCCTTGGTGGTCCTCCGGCTTCGCTGGCTTCCACCACATTGACCCCTTCCCCATCAAGCTTAAGCAGGGGATTGACTTTAACATTCGGTGACTCTGGCTATTCCACCACGATCTCCCCGCTATCAATCATGTTCTGAATCTTGTGCTTCAGCGTCCAGCATTCCTGAGTATCATGACCAGGGGAACCCGAATGGTACGTACACTTCTTACTATGGTCAAATCTTCTCCCTTTCGGGTCAATTGGGGGTGCCAAATCGACTATCTTTCTCTGTGCTATTAATATTGCCAAAATCTGTTCAAGAGGATCCCCAAGCGGGGTGAATACCCGATCTCTGGTGGTCTCAAATCTTCTTCGTCCGTCCATCCTTTAATTATCGAAATTAGGTTGTCGGGGTGGCACAATTCTCTGTATTTGCACTGGAGGGCTATTCCCTACCTTCCTAGATGATCCCTGCAGGATGAGGGAAACATCTTTATCCTTTCTCTTTTGGGTCCTGCGGGAAGCATTGCCATAATTTCCACTCTGGATTTGCTCCGCAACTGTTTTTAAAGCTGTGAAGTCCCGGATCTTGCCAGACTTTAACCCCATGTCAACCATTTCTCCATGCTTTATCATTTCGGCAAAAGGCCTTCCAATCCCCGCTATCACTCGCTCATAATAGTGCGCCTCCTGAATATCCACAAAGGTCATTACCATCTCCGCCTCGCATACTAGGGGATTCACCTGTGCAGCCATACCCCTCCACCGTTGTGCATAGTCCCTAAAAGATTCTTTTGGTTGCTTCTTAACCTTTGTTATCTGATATCTGTCAGGGGCTATCTGTGCCTGGAAGCTGTATTGTGTCAAGAAAGTATGGGCCAGCTCCTCCCAGTTGTGGATCCGAGCATTATCAAGGCGGGCATACTAAGTTCTCCCGTTAGGCTCTTTTGGAATAACTGCATCCTCAATCCTTCGTCCTCTGCATAAGACCCAAGTTCCCCAATGTATATCTTCAGGTGTGTATAAGGGTCTCCCTTCCCATTATATTTCTCAAATTCGGGGATCTTGAACTTTTCCGGATACCTGGTTCCTGGAAAGACACACAGATCTGAATAATTTACCCTGCCAATGGAACCTATGCCTTTCAGAGACTGGATAGTTTCCTCCATCTGCTTCATTTTCTTTCGAAGATCATTGGTGTCTCCCTCCTCTGGAATAGTGATTACTGTCCTGTTAGGTGTAGGAATGGCTTTGGGGATGACCGGCTCGCCCTTAGGCTGGGGTTGATCATCCTTAGGCAGATCTTTGTTTGGCGGATCTTGTCTCAGTAGCAGCTGCTCTTTCAGCATCGTGGCCATTTCCAACATCTGTTTTTTAAAATCATCGAATTCCTCCCGAGATATGGAAACAGGATCAGGAGGTGGAAGATCAGCCATTTCAGATGTAGAATCCTGGGCCTTCTTAGATCGCAAACGCGTTTGAGGAGCAATCCTATACGAGAAAATGGTTTGAAGTTTAGTCTTGGGAAATGAAAGATGTGGATGCATGCTAAAGCTGTAACTTTTGTGCTTTTGGGTTTTTTAATTTTTCCTTACAAAACAAAATGTTAGCAGTCCCTCATTGCAATAATAAATGCTAGACACGAATTATTATGCTTTCCCAGCTATTCCCTGCACAACATAGAGGTCAGTACTTTCTTTTGACAAAAAGCAAAGTAGGTATATATAAAAATATTGAATGGGACTATGACATTTATACGCGTAAACGTAAAAGGGCATGAAGAGACTTTCCCTGCGTTGGGTTAATCTGAGCTGACCTACCCTAAGGTTACTCTCGCGGCTTTTCGGCATGAAGGTCCCCAAATCTTCCTAATCTACTCGTCTGAAACCTTTCGATTGGAGCGGATCTGGGTGGTGCGTTTCCTGAGCCATCTCCGGGGAGCAGCCCCTTTGAGTCCAGTAATAAGCAACCGACAGGTTTGCCTCAGGAGGAGGTACACTCTCAACATACATTCACATTCATCGTCCTCACCGTATGCAAATGATTACTTTAAAGTAAAACAATTCCTTTCAATCATTCATTCACACAACAGTAAGTAAAACATGTCAAAATATCGCACGTACATACACACTCATAAATTTTTAAAGGATAGGACAACATCAAGATTTGAACGCGGCTTAAGCCCTCTAATGTCCCCAGCGGAGTCGCCAGCTGTCGACGCCGGGAAAATCGCTTATATGCTAATTATTACCCTTTCCAATTTTAGCCTTTTTATTAGATGATTTTTTGGAAAAGGTCGGCACAAATGTCGACGGGGTTTTGAAAGATCGTTTTTTATGATGAGCCAATTGACCAGAGTCGCCAGTTGGTATATTTGAAATGGATGTACCAACTCATCCGAACTTCATTTTCGTAAATCGTTGGCTCATATGTGACTCCGAGTTAATTGGCCTGCCAACCGAGATTCCTAGAGTTCGGGGGCTTGCTTAAGCGAGGGGAAGGTGTTAGGCACCCCCCGACTTCCGTGAAACACGGTTACCGCAATCTCAATGCTTTTCCTATCCTTTAATTCTTAAAATGTGTGTGTGCGTGAGTGTGTGCCTATGTGAATGTTGTTGTGAGTTTACATGAAAAAAACCATTTAGGTTTTTATGAAAAGTCGTGTTTTAATTTGAGAATGCTTTAGAATGTCTTTCGGCCTATACGAGAAAGCTTTATTATTATTATGACAAAAGTTTGATTTTAATTGTCAAAAGCTGTGAGATTTTCATTAGTGTCGTTTTGGCAAAACGAGAGTTTTTAAACCTTCGTCAAAATAGGAATCGGGACCTCTACGTTCCTTTCATAAGTAAAATGACAGGCAACTTCTAGGATCTCTTTAACCCTATGCACAACGGTTTAATGAAAACGTCATTTATTTTTATAAAACCATTTTTTGTGATGTTTGAAAACGATTTTCTTTAACCTTCTCGTTTAAATAGGAATCGACATTCATTAGCACTTCCAATTTTAAGCCTCGTGGTGCTAATAACCTAATTTGATTGATTTTATGGAAATCTTCATCGTTTAGCTTTGAAATCAATTTTGTGTCATGAATCAAATCAAGCATTAAAATGCATTGGGGCTATTCATGGGCATGTAAGCCATCAAAATAACCCCAAACGCCCATAACCACATATTTCCACTATTACGGGGCCTTAAACCCGATTTTCAACTTGATATCGTTTTAGGGCCCGACAATTACAATTTACAATAAAGGGTACATCGCCCCTGATACATACACCCAAAAACGTCCATCATCGGATTTGGACCACGGGGTCGCGCTCTTAGGCTCACATCCGCAATTTCTACACACCCACAAAATGGATACTACACAAATAAACAACACCTGGTTGCCTAACACACCACAATATCCTAAAATAACAATCTAAATACACTACGCATAATACATTACCATAACGAGCTAAAACAAATTCACCAAATGGATATCATCGGGCCACTAGGAAGAATTTCGTTCCGTTGGAACCCTCACTAATAGTCCTTAATCCATGGATCCTCAATAATATACAAGAAAAACTACATTTAATATAGCCCGAATGATAAAAAGTTTAACAAAATGATATAACAAAAATGTTATAAAAAAGCTTTTCACCTTGCAAATGACACCACGATGCGTATAAATTCTTATATTAATTAGAGTAAAAAGTGTATGTGATATAATCTAACAAAAAGGGGTCTAAATCCTCACTTTTTTCTCTCTTTTCTCGTTGCTGCTCGCTGCTGCCTTTTTCCTCTTTTTTCTTCCTTCAACTCCTTGTATCCCCAAATGAGGAACTGCATTGATAAAGGCTGACAGAGGCAGCTGCAGATTGATCCGCGGCTGGGCCGCAGATTGATCTGCGGCTAGCCTCGGTTCCCCTGCGCCGATCCTCGGTTCCCCCACGCCGCGCTCGAGTTCCGTGTCGTCAGACGTCCCATCATTGGCCGCAGATTGATCTGCGGTTGGCAGGGCTGATTTTCTTAATTTTCGTATCGCACCTCGATTCTCGTGTCGTATTATTGGTTTTCGCTAAAAGGCTTATATTTTGCAGTCTGGGAACCGCTGGGAACCGTGCCATGTCATTCAGGAATGCTCGTTTCGAATGGTTGCGATGTGACATAGGATTTGTATTTGGAGCTTGGTTTCTAGGGGCGCTGCCCCCCCCCCCCCCCGACCCCCACTAGATCACCGGCGAGCATGTAAGAGTAGTGGCCATTAGTCAATTCCTGATATCCGCTCGTTGTCGTGTCGGCTTTGATCGCAAGTCGTTGTCGTGGCTTTGAGTGCTCGTACTTGTGTCCACCTTTCGTTCTCGTAGGTTGGGTTAATTAACGATTTTGCCCTCCTGTCAGGGTTAGTATACGAAGTGCAAAATTTGGGTGTCTACAGAGTTCCCACATAGCTTCTTCATCACTTGATTGCCTTGCCTTTTCTCTTACTAATGGAGGGCTCGTCAATTCTTTCGACCTTAGCTGCAATGTTATTATGCAAGAGTGAGCAAACAATAGCCCATAAGTATAACAATAATCATAATAATAATAATAATAATAATAATAATAATAATAATAATAATAATAATAATAATAATAATAATAATAATAATAATAACATTCGAGTAATCAATGGATATTGAACAATAGAAAACTCGGCTTTTGAATCAAGATTAGAAAATAAGAATCTAAAGTATATCTAAGGGTCACAAGACCATGAACTTTATCCTAGGTTATCATGTATTTCTACTTTAAACATTTAACAGTCGTAAGACTATATGGACCTTACTTCTCGTACTTAGGGGGATCAACCCTTCGTATCATGTATGTGCACAAATATCTTAATGCTATAGAATAATATAATCCCCTATAATAGGGTTGTTCGTCTCAGTTTTGACATAAGAGTTTGTACCGAACGAAGTTCGGTTTGGATAAGCTTCAACAATAGTTCTAGAATTTAGAACGCTCATCGACTATGGACTAGTCGAATCAAAGAGGGTTTGCTAGCCATTCAAGGTTTCAATACAGTAATGTAAACGATATTTAAATCGAAGTTTGAATCTCAATGAGTACAACTGAATAACCGAGGTATTACTTCAAAGAAATTAGAACGACTCATTCAGAATTATAAAATTGCTCAACTAAATTAGAGTTATAGAACTTTGCATAACAATAACAAGTCACAGATAGAAAACTTGTGTAATAGTAATAAGTTAAGGATAAGATACTTGCCTCGTGCGTAAGCTATAATTTATAATTACAGAACACTTCCTTTAAATATCCTACACATTTCAGTCACAATAACACATTGATTAGCTTTGAAACAATATTCACTAATAGCTTATACTATTCACATTCTGTAACCCATCATTATTATATTATCTCATATGATTAAGACTTGTTAAAATGTCTTATTACATACTTAATGTTTCATCACATTCACTATAATAGGTTAATAAACATCCCCTGAACTGTACATTTAAACCATTCTTACTAGGTCTGTTCTGCAACTAGCGCAGATGCTTCATTTTTGTACTGAGAACCAGCGCAGCTGCACCGCAGCGCAGCTGCGCTGTCTATTGTCCATCACAGTTGCGCTGGACACTAGAATCAGTTTCTCAGTTCACGATTTCAGACTCTGCTCAAGCCAAAAATCCCATACATTCAACACTTACGGACCCATTTAACCAATCACAAATGCTATAAACTTAATAAACACAACGCTAAACGTGTATAGAACCATTTCAACATCTCAAAAACTTCGAATAACCAAATTAAGAACCCAAATTCTATGTTCATGTTAGTTTTTTGATATTTTGACATCTTTAGCGGAATCAAACACCACAAATTCGTTATTCAACCAAATTAATCCATTTAACTTACATTCTTTTCGTTTCTTAACGTATTAACATAAACAATTATCAATTTACAGATTAACGTACGAATTAAGCATTAATTTTTTATACATATGAGCCATATTTGTATATTTTTCACTGTAAAATTCAAAACTCTATTTTTAAACATAATTTCATCGATTAATTCAACCAAAATAGTAGATTATACATGCACATTAACAATTATAAATAACTTCCCGACAATGTGATCATGAAAACTTAATTATAGAGGACCAAAAATCAACTTCCAGTTAAACCATGAAGAACACAATTAAAAGCTTTGAGATTAAGAATTTTACCCTTAATAACTTGTTTGACCTAAGTAATGATGATAAAATACTCCTCTTGATTCTCCAATACTCCTTCAATCTCAATTTCTCTCAAGTTTTCTCTCTTTTTCTCTCTGTGCTCTCTAGTTTAGCAAAGTGATACGTGAAAACATAAGACAGATATAATGCGTTTATAATAACTGATATACGTAGGTATCGGTTAAGTGCATTATGGCCTTAACTGATCCCATGTTAAATTCCTAGTTGGATTAAGAATTTATGAGTACTTTTATTAATTAATTCTCAAACCCTTTTAGGTATTAAATAATAATAATAGTAATAATAATAACAAGACTCCTCTTATTAATTTATATTTAATATTTCCAAAATATTAAATAATAAATATTAAGCTATTTAATTTGTTCTATGTTCATAGACTAAATTAAATACATTTAACTTATTATTATAATTATGTCATTTACTTCTTAAATAAATATTTTTCTTTTGCGGTGTGACCTTTTAGGTTCTCCATATTAAACCGGTTGTGAATAAATCAATTAGAACAATTCTAATGTTATTTAAATAAATAAATTAAACTATTTAATTCATTTAAATAAATAACATTTATTCTGCAATAAGGGTAAGCCCCCTTAGCGATCAACGACTTTCCAGATAATATAGATTTCAACATTAATCACAAAAGAACCTTTGAGTGAATACTTACCGTACAATTCAATTCTTCTACCATACAATGTCTCAATTAAATATAAGACATAACCTCAAAATCTGGCCCCAAGACTCCATAAAAGTTATGGATAGGGAGGATTCTTAATCTTAAATATGTTAACATAAGGGGTTGCCAACTTATGTGAAAAGGTTTCAAAAGATAAGTTTGGGACAAAATCAGACAAGTGCAGATTTGTGGGATATCCTAAAGAAAGTTTAGGGTATTATTACTATAATCCTATACACTGCCTTCTTTGATAAAGATGTTTATTATTGAAGGAGCTAGTGGTAGGGTAATAGATCTTGAAGGAGTTCAAGAACTACAAAGCACTATAAGTCAAATCGAGGAACCTATAGATAGACCTATTGTACCACAATCGAATCGTAAATCTGGAAGAGTACCGAAGATACCTAGGAGGTATGGATTCATCATAGAGGATGATGATGAGGTACGCATCATAGATGATGATCCAATTATATACGATGAGGCTATGAGTAGTAGACACTTAGAGAAATGGCAAATGGCCATGAAATCCGAAATGGACTCCATATAAGAGAACAAAGTATAGACTTTGGTTACTCTACCGAAAGGCATAGTGCCTATAGAGTGTAAATGGGTCTTTAAGAGAAAGACTGAAGCAGATGGAAAGGTGGAGACCTATAAGACTAGAATGGTGTCAAAAGATTGCAACTAATGCCAATGAGTTGTCCATCATGAAATCTTCTCACCAGTTTCAATGCTTAAGTCCATTCAGATTTTGCTTGTGATTGCAGCTTATTATTACTAAATCTGGCAAATGGATGTGGAGACTTCCTTTCTCAAATGAAGTCTTGTGGATAATGTATGTATGATACAACTAGAGGAATTTTTTTCAAAGGTTGAAGCAAATCGTGTATGAAAGCTACAATAATCCATTTATGGGTTGAAACAAGCTTCTCAAAGATGGAATATTCGTTTTGATGAGACAATCAAAAGAGTTTGATTTTATCAAAAACGAGAATGAACCTAGTGTGTACAAAAGGGTCAGTGGGAGTGCTGTGACATTTCTAGTATTATATATTAATATACTACTGATATGGAATGACATACCAGTGCTACAATCAGTAAGGATAAAATTATCTAAACATTCCTCCATAAATAACTTGGGAGGAGCATCCTATAAATTGGGGATATAAATCTATATAGATAGATTTAAAAGGATGTTCGGCTTGACCCAACGAAAGTATATTCATTCGATGCTAAAGGCGTTTAGTATGGCAAACTCCAAGAGGGTCTCATGATGATGAGTTATGGAGTGTATCTCTCTAAAATTGTCCCAAATTGAAAAAGAGATCGCATGAGTTATTATCATGTATGCAATAAATATACAAGGCCTGATGTTGATCATTCATATTCTGGAGAAGATCACTATAAGACAATGAAAATGTGACGCCCCCAAATCCGGGTACCTTCAAACCCGTATCTGATGCACCACAGTACTATTCATCCACAACAAACATCTAAATAATATTAACGCTATGAAGGTAATTACTAGCTATTACAAACATAGTCTTACAATTCCCAGGTTCTAAGACCTTTAAAAGTTCATACATAATATCATTTAAGTATTATTTACAATAAACCTAGCTATTACAAAGCACAGATACGCCGCTACACGTTCAGGTTTAGCTGGAAACATTTAATTACAAGCAAAGGTGAGCATTTGATTGCTCAGCAAGTGATAACAATTAACTATAACAATATTAGCAAGAATTAAATATTTCCATTATCATATACTTCAACAACCGAACAATAGTTGTGAAGGAATCTGAGCAATTTTGAATAACAAATACGATTGAAATTTACACATTGACTATCATGTTGAATGGTCGAAAGACTAAGAACTTCTATTTTCTTTTGAAAAGGTTCAACAGTAATTCAACTGTGAAACCGTCATAACTTACGGGCACGGTAGGCGATCAGCCCGTTATGCCCCGCGTTGATCAACACTACATACTGAAAATGACAGTGCGTTAGTATTTTGGCACTTGAAGCTTTGTCGGGAATGTCTGACTAAAATATTCCCCATATTAGGGTTGTTCATTCTCAGACTTGAATCCAAACCAAGTGCAATTGGTTGGAAAGCTCTACTTAAACCAATAACATTTCAGAGGATTATAATGAAATCAATAAAACGCTTAACATGTGTCTAGCCAGAACAATTGGCTTAGGCATAGTTCAAGTATATTAGAACTTACCATCATAACAAAACTTAATTGATATATATCATTGTAAGTTTGAAACTTTTCAAAATATACGCACATTGCGTAATCATAACATACTTATGATTATTCATGAGAGTATGATCAAATGAATATAAAACTTGCAAATAATAAAATAGCACAAGGTTAGAACACTTGCCTTTGCGGTCTCTAGACTTTTAGCGTTAATCGCCCTTTATATGTTCTACACATTCAATGCACATAAACATACCAATTAGACACGTATTGGTCGCTATTTATGGTTTACACTAACATTAAACTATATTTCTTAATGTCTAATGATTAGACTCAAGAATCTTACCTAGCAGGGTTCGTTGTTTTAACGTTCTGAAGAACTTACCTCGTTTTGACCACCCGATTATTCATTAGCCTTGATTAAAGCTTTATTCAAAATTATTACTGACACTCAATCTTTAATTCTCATCAAATAAGAGTTGAGGTCTCTTTGTTAGATTTTTGAAACATCTTGAATTACTAAAATCAGAGTTTGTATGCAAAAGTTACGCTTGATCGAACAAAAGTCAGAAAATCAGAAAAATTGGTACAGGGCATCCACACCCCGGCGCGCCCCACAAGGCCAAGTTTTCCCGCCCCGATGCCAACTTTCTGCCGAGCGCGCCTCGGCGAGAATTCTAGGCAAAAACTCCTGCTCCGGCGGGAAGGTCTGAACAAAAAAACTTTCCTTCTTTTTCTTTTTCTACAATTAAAGCCTTTGACGCGCGATTTATTTCTAACGCTTCAATGAACTTCTGATATACCACCTTACCTATAACTTGACATATTCGGAATGGTTTTCCAAGATTTATAGCAACCTCAAGCATTAGCTCAAAAAGTCCCGTTACAGACGACTTTTTTAATAAACGACATTTTTCAACGTTAACTTTCATTATAGCGTAACTTGTTCACCCGACATCGGATTGGACTCGTGCTTGAGCCCACGAATCCCATTTTTCATACACTTTAACAAGCCTATGGTCCTAGACTCATTCGATCACTATAGACAAAAGTCTGCACCCCACACGGAGTTAAATCTTATTAACGTTTTAAAACACCTTTTTGGACATTTCTCGCCATAGCTTCATTATAGCAGATTTGTCTCCCTTTTTATGAGGAACTATTCCTATTAAACTTGTGGATTATATCATACGACACAACCACCATCTTTTAGGTCCATTTTACGTCCTCTATCGGATTTTTCATCCATTACGCATAGGTTTAGGATTTTAACTTTCATTATCGCTTTCATGAAATTTACCAGTAAGTTTTAACAAGGTTCTTATAAAGACAACTTCCTTATCACTCCATGATCCTCCTTTGATCATTAATCAACAACCACCAACAAGCACTTCATAAACAAACTAAAAAGCTTTTAAAGCTTAAAATGAAATAGATGAAGAACTAGGTTATTACCTTCTTGTTTCTTCTTGATCTTAGCCCTTTCTTTACTTCTTTTGCTTAATGATCCATGTTTATGATCTTAATCCTCCTCCTTGGGTGATATCTCCTAACCTCTATTGATTTCTCTCTTTCCTTTCTTTCTTTGCTTTTTGTTCTTGCTTTACTCTATTTTCTCTCTAGCTTTTCTTGCTTTGCTCTTGGAATGGATGAAAAGCTAATTGTCTAAGTTCACTTAACCTAGACAAGTTGCTCCACCATTTAACTCAACCCATATCACTAGTTAGGTTAATTAATCAAGGTTTAGAGACTTAATAATTACTAAGGCTTTGTTTGGATAGTTTAATAGATTAAAGGGGGAACCATGCATTAATGGTTGGTCTAATTATGGTGAGTCATGCTAGATGACTCACTTTCTTGTCCCCTAAATCCTCACATGGCTGGCCATTTTAGACATTTATGCCCCTCACTTGGTTTAAGAATTACAAACTTGCTTTAATCTCCATTTCATTTAGGGTAAAATTCATTTGAGCTTACTTAGCCCTTAAGTCTTAGGGTTAAACCTTAGGGCTTGAGCTATGGCTTAACCCTAAACAACCCTAGTCAAGCCATCATCAACCCTAGCTCAACCCTAGCTGAGCCACATCGAACCCTAACCAAGCCAACTTAATAACTAGGCTCATTTCCGATTCGGTTACTTTGAAACTTAGTTTTAATTTCTAGTTTCCCTTTTTAGTTAACTATTATAATTATTATAGTTAACCAAAAAGTCCATTTTACCCTCTTATATAAACATTTAGGGTTTACTCATCCGAACTCGTTCGGTTACCTGATTTAGTTCTACTAAAATCCTCTAACTCATCACGTGGGCTAAAATCGTGAAATTCCTTTCGTCAGTTTTATTGGAGATTATGTCTCCCATCCTTGAACAAATAGCATTTCGTGATTCAAAATTTTAAAATACGAAAAAAACGTTTTCTGCGTTTTATGAATAGTATTTTCGGCGTTTTTCTCAGAAAATTTATATTTCGTGTATGAAATCAGAACACATATACATAATCACATATCACATTCATTAGGTCAATATCGACCTTTAAATCACATAGCACACCATAACATCAATAAAAATTCTTATTTTCTTCAATTATATTTGGAAACCCGAATTATAAGGATCCGAATATTTACAATCGTTACATTCTTCCCCCTTATAAACATTCCGTCCCCGGAATCGTAAAACAAAATTAGACAAATAAATGGGGATAATTTTACTATATCATTTCTTCGAGTTCTCACGTTGCTTGTTCGGCATTGTGGTTCCTCTATATTACCTTTACTAAAGGTATAAATTTATTTCTTAGGACTTGCTCTTTCCTATCAATTATCTGAATCAGAATTTCTTCATACGTTAAGTCCTTTTCAACTTGTAAAGGTTCATACGCTATTACATGTTTATAGTCTGGTTTATACAGTCGTAACACCGATACATGGAAATACATTGTGTATATGTTGGTCGATTTAGCTATCGATAAACACACACGTGCAAGTATACACGGCCCACAAGTAATATATGATAAGATAAGAGTCGAACCCACAGGGAATTGTTACAAATAATAACCAAGTACCAATCGTATATCAATTTGATCTAATTTAAACGATGAAGGTTTGATTGTTTGTTGATTGGTTGAGTTCACAAGTTAAGCAATGAGTAAAATGCGGTAAAATATCAAGATAGAAAGGTCTAAGATTACAATTTCCCCCAACACGTCATTTGAATCTCCTAACTCTCTCTTTTCAGTCAATTATAGCATACAAATTGACAACCGAGAAATCAAAACTACATAAGAGCCTCTGTCGATGGTCAATCACGAATCTTCCTAAGTGGTGCATAGGTATATGTCTATCCTATACACTATCAAGAGACTAATTTCAGGAATGATTTATAGACACGTGTCACCAAATCTAATTAATCCTCCCTTCCATTACCAACTTTCACCTCGGAAGTCATTAAGACTAGATTCTCAATTGGTTGCATGCGGTAATTAGGTATACATCTATCCCAACTACTATCAAGATACCTATTATTGCAGATAATTAATAAGACACACGTCACTTAATCCGATTAATAACCCACAACAATCTATACTCTCGCATGTTATCATAACTAGGTCTCAACCTATAATCCGTTCGTCAAGTTCATATAGGTTCCCACGGTAATTACGGGCCAAGCAATTAATCTAGAAGCAAAGGTTATGACAATCAATTCACAAATGCATAACTAAAATCAATAGAGAGAGAATTCAATTCAAATTAAGTGTTGGGTTCCATTGCAATCTTAGAATAGAAGGTTAGTTCATGATAGCTACAATAAACATCATTTTTAATTGATACATTGTCAAATTCGAATTACAAAGGAGATGGAAAACTAGAAATGAAACCACTTTTGAAGCTATTCAGCTGGTGTTCCTTTGGTTGCTGTAGATTTCTAGCTCTCCTCCTTGGCTTTGCAATTCTTCTTGACTGAGTTCCTTGGCTTTTGGCTTGATTCAGCTTGATTTGCAGCCTTGAGCACTGTTGGTTGATGTATTTTGTAGCCTCCTTCTCTCTAGATATCAGATATGTAGCTTATATGAGATTATATACAGTCCTCCTCAAGAAACCCTAGCTAAAATCGGACAAAATGGAGCTCAGATCGCACTATGGGCTGTGTCAGATCGCACTCAGCACGGCGGCGTGCGCCCGCGCCCAAGCGCCTGCATGCCGCTCCGCTGGCTGTCGAGTCGCTGTTGCCACTACGCGCGCGCCCGCGCGCCCCAGGCGTGCGCCCGCACGCTGGTGCCTGCATGCCGCCCATTGCGCTGCCGAGGCTGTCGAGCCATGCGCGCGCGCCCGCGCGCCCCAGGCGTGCGCCCGCACGCTGGCGCCTACATGCCGCCCCACCTGCCTGCCGAGCCATGTGCTGCCGAGGCTGCCGAGCCATGCGCGCGCGCCCGCGCGCCCCAAGCGTGCGCCAGCACGCCGGCGCCTTCCGAGTGTCAGCGCCCAGCGCCAACGCCGTGCGCCACGCCGCCCGACGCCGTGCACGCGATCCAACGCCGTGCACGCCCAACTTCCATATATCATCAAATTAAGCCCCAAGCGTCGCCAAACATAAATTTTCATCATCACAACCTCCAGGCAAGGAAATCCAAGCACGAGCTTGCCCAAGTGGCTTGGCCAATGCCGCACACCGTGCACGCCTTCCGACGCCGTGCACGCCTTCCGACGTCGTGCACGCCCAACTACCAAATATTGTCAAATTAAGCACCGGGCGTCGCCAATCACCACAATCCATCATATTACCATTCGAGCACAGACGTCCAGGCACGGACAATGAGTCAATCCAAACAACGATCCGAGCGGTCTTTATTTCAATTCCTACAAACATAATAAAAATGCATCAAAGCAACATAAAACATATAAAAGTAACTAAAAACTAATTTATGTAAAAATAAGATAAAAATACATAAAAACTATATAAAATACCTAAAGACTTGCAAATCATCAAGGCCAAAAGTACCCAAATTATGTGTATAAAACACACTCATCAGTATACGCTCTAACTCTAGAGGTAGGGCTATTTCATAGGCCATCTCTCCTACCCTTCTTAATACTTCAAAAGGTCTTATAAATCGTGGACTTAACTTTCCTTTCTTGCCGAAACATATTTTCTCCTTCCAGGGCGACACCTTCAAGAATACGAATGATCCGACTTCAAAATCTTTTTTTTGACGATGCTGATCCGCATACTTCTTCTGTCGATCTTGAGCCGCTATAATTCATGCACGTATTACTTTAACTATATCTATTGTTTACTGTACTAGTTTCGGTCCTAGCAATTTACGTTCCCTTACCTCGTCCCAACATAGTGGCATTCTGCACTTCCTTCCATACAATGCTTCGTAAGGCGGCATGCTTATACTAGCGTGATAGCTATTGTTATAAGCAAATTCGACGAGTGGCAGGTGCTCATCCCAACTTCCTTTGAAGTCCATGACACAAGCTCTTAGCATGTCTTCTAAGGTCTGTATTGTTCTTTCACTCTGCCCATCAGTTTGAGGATGGTATGCCGTACTTAACCTCAGTTGTGTTCCCATGGGCTCTTGCAAGCTCTTCCAGAAATTCGATGTGAACTGCGAATCCCTATCCCACACGATCGAAACTGGCACCCCATATTTGGAAATGACTTCCTTGACATAAAGTTTAGCTCATTGGTCTAGGTTAAACCTAACCTTAATTGGCAAGAAATGTGCCGACTTCGTTAAACGATCCACTATAACCCATATAGCGTCGTAACCTTTTTTGCGTACTTGGAAGTCCTACCATAAAAACCATTGTAATATGCTCCCACTTCCAGTTAGGAATCTCTAACGGTTGAAGCAACCCACTCGGTCTCTGTTGTTCAACCTTGACTCTTTGACAAGTCAATCACCTACTAACGCATTCTGCTACCTTTTTCTTCATATTTGGCCACCAGAAATGTTGTCAGAGGTCTTGATACATCTTAGTACTTTCCGAATGTATCGAGTACCTCGAATAATGAGCCTCATGCAATATCTCCTCTTCCAACTCTGGTTTTGTCGGAACCAAAATTCTTTCTTCAAATTTTATCATCCCCTCGTTATCGAGCTTATATTTTAATTCTTCACCTTCAGAAATCCTTTTCATAATTCTCTTGCACTCCTCATCTTCGAGTTGTGCCTCCTTTACTCTGTCCAAAATGTTTTGACGAGTCTCCATAACATGTAACTTCTCCTATGATTTCCTCAGAAGTTTCACCTCCAACTCCATTTTAGCCATCGTTGTTATTAGCTCTTCTTGAGCTGTTAACATCAACAACTTTTCCCGACCCTTTCGACTCAAGGCGTCGCCCACTACGTTTGCTTTTCTTTGGTGATATAGAATTTCACAATCATAGTCTTTGAGCAATTCTAACCACCTCCTCTGCCTCATATTCAACTCCTTCTATGTGAAGATATATTTCAGACTCTTGTGGTCTGTATATATTTCACACTTCTCCCCGTACAGGTAATACCTCCAAATATTTAAGGCAAATACCACCGCCGCTAATTCCAAATCATGAGTATAATATCCCTTCTCATAATCTTTCAACTATCGGGATACATACGCAATGACCTTCCCGTGTTGCATAAGCACGCATCCCAGTCCTTTATGCGACGCATCACTGTACACCACAAAGTTACCCGTATCATCCGGTAAGGATAATACAGGTGCCTCACTCAATCTTTTCTTGAGCTCTTGAAAGCTCTCCTCACATTTTTTCGTCCATACGAACTTAACTATCTTACTCGTCAAATTTGTTAACGGGGTAGCTATCTTTAAAAAATCTTGGATGAATCTTCGATAGTAGCCCGCTAACCCTAAGAAAATTCGCACCTCTGTTGGCATATTCGGTTGTTCCTAATTAATCACCGCCTCCACTTTTGCTGGATCTATAGATTTTCCCTCCTTGTCAATCACATGGCCCAAAAACTGGACTCTTTCTAATCAAAATTCAAACTTTGCGTGTAATGACCACGATTTTTCCAAGTATTATTATTATTGTGGTGAATAATTTAATTTCTGTTATTAAACTCGTTTGCTTATTATTATTAGTCTAAACCCATAAATGATTTGGGTGGCTATGTGTGGTCACATGTTAATTGACTTAATAGTCCAATTATAATGGACTAAGCTTTATAGATTATATTAAACAAGTCCAATTAGCTACTTGTGGCTTTGTAGATGGTTAACATTGTTAATTTCACTAAAAGATTCTTAATATTGTGCTAGTCCATTTACTTTAGTTAAACAAGCCCAATCCAAGTTTATAATCTTGGGTTTGTAGTGAGCTGGTCAGCAGCTAATTTAAAGTAGCCCAGATCTGGAGTAACCCGATCACGTGACTTACTATTGGCGATTGATTCAAAAGTTACGGTTACGTGAGAGGACAAGGCGTCGCACCAGGCCAATGGCCTATACCTCCTATTGCGCTGATTAAACCTTAACCCAGGATTACTGGATATGGTTGGGGAGTTTGGTTGGTAGAACTTTTCACCTAATTACTTCTAACCAACGGGTAATACTGTTGTGTGTTGGTTCTGCATCTTGGGTAATGATCAGCGACAAGGTAAAAGTCTCTCTATAAATAGCAACCCCTTAGTCACCTTACAGAGCTTGGTACTCTGTTTATTTTCGATAGGGAAAGAGTGATTGTAAGTCTGAAAGGTGCAGAAGCTTACAAGGTAAAACTCTTGCTAACCAGCGAGGGAGGGTCTAGGAGGGAACCAACTACGAAGTTTGAGGTATGGATCTTGAACATTTCTCTTATTTATTTAATTAGTCTGGTTGGGTATATTATGACTATGGGTAAGTAGTGGCTTAGTCCTTCCACCCAAAAAAGTTAAGAATCAGAACTACGGTTTATATACTTCCATTGTCTATAACCGTAGAGCGTTGCACGCCTTATATATGAACAGTGGGAGTCATGACCAGACCTTAGTTAAATCATGGGAATAGCAGTTCTGTGATATTCCATGTACATGATTATTTAACTGTTATTATAGACCATAGGGGATAACAGTTGAACTGATGATTAACCACTAGTAAAACCAAAAGAGAGTGTATCTAAGTATGCACAATGATCTTTCAAATAAACCGGACCCAAAGGGTTCTGTCAAACTATGTATGAGCAGTCACAACAAGGGATATTGGGTTTAAACCAACCATTGAGTTCAATAAACCACAAGTCAGGTTGCTGGAACTGTGTGGTCTCAGGCCAATCAGCCAAAGGATGTTCCTTAAGCTGAATCATAAAGTTACCTTGAGTCTGAGTATATAGTAAGGGGGACCTTACAACTGTAGAGTGTCCTTACCATGGTTGTAGAATGTCTTTATGGACAAGAAGTGAGTTAGCCAAGTCAATGTGTATCAGTAGAGCATACTCTACGATCGCAGAATCTTGCTCGGCAACGTAGAGTATGCTCATATATTTATCTAATTCATCATTGATTGAGGCTAAACATCATTATAAATCATAATGATTAGGTTTTAGGACTTATAACATAGAAGAATATAACTTAGAGTTGAAAGCATTGCACGTTGCAACGATTCGAATGTTTGACAAGCCCAAAGTCACCAAACTGCCCAATTTCGAATTTGATTCAGGAAATAACTCTCAATTCGTAATGGTGGAAGTTGTAGGTCTACTCCTTAGTTTTTCAGATCATCTTGAATCATCCAAATCAAAGTTTGTATGAGAAAGTTATGCCCATTTTACTAAAGAGTGCCGAAGCTGTGCAGACTCTGCTATTTTTTCCACTCTACGATGGCTGAGACCACTCTACGATGGCACTCCACGATGCCACTCTACGACTGCACTCTACGATGGTCGAGACAACTCTGCGACCTGAACTTTACGATGGTCGAGACAACTCTATGACCTGAACTCTACGATGGTCGAGACAAATCTATGTCCTGTACTCTACGATGGTCGAGACAACTCTACGACCTGAACTCTACGATGGTCGAGACAACTCTACGACCTGCACTCTACGATGGTCGAGACAACTCTACGACCTGAACTACAACATATCCAAAAATTATAACTTTGCAGATTCGTTAACAAATCAAAACAGCGGCTCCAAGGAGCCTAGTCGCACCAATTTTTTGTGTTCTTGACAGCTTTGACACATTTTCTTAAAATCGCTATATCTCCCTCATCCGAGGTCAAAATGCATTCATTCCAAAGACCGTGGCTTCCTAATTCAGTGTACTATATTACTCTAGAAGCTCATAATTTTACAAGTAACACATTAATACCAAAATTGATTCTAAGGTCACTATTCATCAATCCTTCATTCTCTAAACATGTTTTACCAAATCTCTTACTACAAATTCGTTTTAGCTTCTTTTCGACTCATTCCAATTGGGTTATTTTCATAACCCATAGGAGTATAACATATTACTTCTGAACTAAATTTTCAAACATGATAAATAGACATAAAAGTCTCTAAATCAGTGCACAGACAGTCCATTAATAGTCCTCTAGACATTTTTTCATCCTTTACGCATAGGTTCGGATTTCTTCCATTCTTCTTCTACTTTCATGTTATTAAGAATGTTCATAAGGCCTTCACAATCGTCCTTAACCATTCATGAACAACCAACAATAACTATAACAACAATAAGTTTAACCCAATGAGGTAAAAGCTTCGGAAGGAAGAAAAACTTAAAATGGTGAAGGAAAAGTCTATAGTTGATGTTTTACCTCTTGATTCTCCTTCCTTAGATGCTAAAACTCCTCTGGAGTTTGCTAAAACTTCATTTTCTTCCTTCTTGGTTGCCCTTGAACCCCGTTCTTCAAGCTTAAGCTCTCACCCACTTCTATCTCTCTCTAAAATGGGTTTCTCTCTCTACTGCTCTCTAGCTTCAACTGAGCTCTCTTCTTCTTTCTCTTCTTCTGCAGCTTTCTCTTCTCTTTCTTCTCTTTTACTTCTTCTTCTCCTTTCTTCTGTAATTTCTCTCTTCTCTTTCTCTTCTCTCTGCTCATGAGCTGAACTTGGAGTTTGAATGGGGAAGAGAATGCATCGGATGGAATGACATGGGAGGATGGAGTTGTAATACCCGAGCCCCCTTGAAATTAGATTTGAGAAGAATGTTGGCCATTTGAGTTCTCTTGCCGACCACTCCCTCCTTTCTCAATTCTTATTGGTTGGAAATGTTTATATGTCTCCTCATTCCTCTTCAATGGATAACAAAAATACTCATCCCACTCATTTGGTTTTTCTCTCTCTACATCACTCGTATACTCCCTCATTTCATTACCAAAATGCTAATTTCTTTACCCATATATCACATAGGTCAAATATAGGATCTTGGATTTGGGCAAAAATAATGGATCTTGGGTTGGGCCATTAATTTGGGCCACCCATAGCAACTATTTGGGCTACTAATTAAAATCCTCAATGGACTCTTACAAATTTCTACACTTGAGTTTTACCAATAATATAACATTCATTGAGTCATTTATTAACGCACTAATTTAATTCATTAATGGATTCATTTAATATAGGTTAGTTTTCTACTAACCAATTAGCTTAGCAAAATCATGTACCTAAATGTACATGTAACTCACATATATTTGGATAACATATTTACACCAAATAAATTATTCAAATAATAATCTTCATCAAACTATTTATTTTAATTAATAAATAGCCTTCTTCGCATGAATAGTGCCTCGTGAATAATGATTGGGCGATATTACGCTAAATCAATTTATTCGCTTATGCAAATCTTACGACACATAAAATCCATGTGTTAACATAATCTAGGTCATAATATAACCTTTAAACACATTACATAAGAATAAAAATTCAATACATCCCATACTACTAATAAACCCAAGTTACAAGGTTGTTCTCGGTTCACGATCGTTATATTCTTACTTCTATGTTATTATACATTTCGCCAGTTAGTCCATACTAATTAAATTAATTAGCTTTGACCAACTATTAGACTTCATCTCATCGCTTAATCTATAATAAATATATAATACACATAAATTTATTCACTTATTACATAACTTACGTAAATATATACATAGCACGTATATATTTTACATTCAACCCTTTACATAAGAATTTGATTTATTAAATTCCTATTATAATTATTTTTCTTGAAAAATCCGGGTTGTTATATTCTTCCCCTCTTATAGAATTCCGTCCTCGGAATCAACGAAACATCCTTACCCAGTCCGCGTAAACCTTCTTTCGAAATTGTATCGTTGAATTATTTCAACATATTACTATAATATAGGTATTACATTACCCATTTAATCCATCTTCCTCACAATTCTTGTAGGTTTTATTTCATAACCTTTACTAAACTCAATCGTATTCTTAGTATTATCCTTCCTTTAACCCATTAATTTCCTTTATGGAATTAATCCATTCTTCTAAGAATTTCATCTCGTTTTCAGAATTATGGAACATCTTAGAGGAATCTTCACAATTGCTCGATAATTGCGAAATAGTTTCGTATTTTTTAAACAACATATTGAGGGGTCATCAAGACCTTGAACAATGCTAAAAAAACATCTGAATATTTGTCAATCACAAGGACTGAAAATACTCCACAATAGGTGATCAACCTATCGTACACCATTCTACTGAAACGTCTATATGCGTTTCTTTATCACCCGTCAGGGTCAATCGGTATTACCGACCAAAAACTTTCCCAATATTATGGTTGTTCACCTCAGTTCTACCATACGAGTCCGCACCAAAATAATTTGCTTTAGAAAAAGCATTCTCAAAGGATTCTTGCATTTTATAACATCTTTAACAATCGTCTAGCCGAATCAAATGGCTTAGACTTACATCAACCGTTCGGACATCAATCGAAATATTTTAGCCACTTCAACTGGCATACATTTTTATACTTTAATGAAAACAAAAATTATTTTATGACGTCATGATACCGCACTATTTCTATAGTCCATTGAGGATTCCGTCATTTTGTGACTTTGTTATACTACATCATACCATAGTGGGCTGACGATCCTGTGATCACATGCAACACTAGGTTACTCTGCATTGATGACTCTATCGTTTATCATCTCTGCACTAAATGCATTAATGATATATAAAATACATTTTGATATTTTCAAATCAATTTGCCTAGCTGGAGCAATTAGCATAGACATATGAATAATAGTACATTTAAAAATCCTTGGTCCAAAAATCTGGCCCCATACATTTTTCGAAGAGAAAAAGTGCAAATGTCAGCACAAAGTCAATAAATTTAGAAAGTCTAGCATAGCTAGAAGATTTGGAATATCCATTTCTCCTCCTCAACTTCAATTTCTCCCATTTCTCCACTATTTAATAATTTTATCTATTTCTAACTCCATCAATGCTCATCATATTGACAATTCACAGTTCTCAATCCATAACCTTTCTATACCCTAATATAGTTCATCAAACTTACCACACATTATGAGTTTAGGAACTTACCACAATCATATGGGTTTAGAAACTTATCCTAGTCAAACCAAAATCGTCCATTCGCTGAGGGGTTCCACCATACGGTTATGAGTCATGAACTTACCATACGTGTGAATTTAAATAATCACCTTCTCGTCATATGTATAGTGATAGCGCGATACCAGGTTCCAACGATTATCAATATAGGAAGCTAAGTGATTGCCGAACCCATCACAATCCCCTGCCCATAGAAGGAATCGATCTACTCAACCACTAATCAATATAGGAAGCTAAGCAGTTGTTACACCAAGCACAAATTCCCCGCCCATACAAAGAATTGTACAACTTAACCACTATACCGATATAGGAAGTTAAGTGGTTCTCAAACCAAGCACAAATTCCCCGCCCATACAAGGAATTGTTCAACTTAACCACTATACCGATATAGGAAGTTAAGTGGTTCTCAAACCAAGCACAAATTCCCCGCCCATACAAAGAATTGTACAACTCAGCCACTAACATGAGTCCTCAATTGAAATCACCCCTAATCCTAGCTTACTCGTTGCTCAACATGAATTTAATTCGTGTTTCATCATCCATAACTCTTTCTGAGTTTTACTCATATTATCTCATAATACCATCTATCTATAGCATTGAGCTAAAATTTTCAATCATTCAATTAATCATCTGCCATTCTATGACTTAATCCAATCACATCGTGATCTTACTTTACAATCGTTTTACATTACGATCTTCCTTATCCTACGATCGTTTCATCCTAGGATCTTCTCTAATATTTTCTTTAATCATTTTATATGATCTTTATGCCTCTATGTCTTATAGACCTCGTCTATTTATCAATACTTATCATCTATAATACTGGAGTCAGGTAGCTCCAAATCCTCATATTTTATAACTCTTCAAGATTGTTCTTTGAATGTTCTCATATATCTTAATTCCTTTCTTTAGGAATCTTCTAAATTTATTCCTTATCGTCCAAAGTCTATACGAGTTTATCTCTTTACTTTCTTCATCAACCTCTCTACGGTTATAGCTTAAGGTACTCTTACCTAAGGTTTATAACCTATTAGCTCTGGTACCAACTGTAACGACCCCAAAACTCGGGTCCTACCTTCAAGCCCAGATCCGGTGCGTCACGGTACTACCCATATAATATAATCTCACTACATGAATGTAATTACAATATTATTACAACATGTCCACATATAATCCCAGGTATAGAGACCTTTACTAATAAATCAACAAATAATATTACTAAATTTAATAATATTACAACAAAATTATATTCTTCTCCTTTGATACAATCTTACACAATAATCTCACTAACTTAATCATTCCTGAATATTCGTAATGTTATTCAACAGCCAACATTCATTATAAAATGCCCTGTATACATCATTGCCAACGTACTACTCTATCATACAAAGTAACTTATGTAGTCACTTCTTGATCCGAAATGGATACCTTCTAATTCTAATTCAAAATTTACATACTCTACTTCATATACATTCCATACCGTCCTCGCGGCTAGATAATTACAATGAGGAAAATAAACAACTTTCCTTTTTCCATGCGCCTCTAATCTTTATCAACATGATAATAAGAGAATTTTGTCGCATCTAGAATCTGCAAAAGTTTTATTTTCAAGAATGAGCACGACGGCTCAACAAGAACTAACAGTTTCCACATTCCATGCTTCACGTAACACATAAGTTTGCATTTTAATCATGCAGCATGATTCTCATACTACGCACTTTATTCATGCATTATAAATCTTATGCAATGCATATCTATATATATAGATGCATCGTTCATCTCTTAACGTGAAACTTTTATTTGCATCATATGTGTTATAGCATACCTCATGCATCCCATATTATATGTATACAATAACTCAAGTTCCACATAGAACAATATAATCACATAGTTGCACAACGTGCACACTTTAATCATGCTCGCATATAATTCACATAACAATGGAAGATTTAAACAATCATCTCATGTATATCAATACATTTAAACAAGTCAACAAGTTACTAAAAGAAATTGCCTTAAGCGCTCCTTGCTAAGTTATGATCATTCGTCCTTCACATATCCTACCCAATTTATTTAACAATAAAAATACCAATTAGCCACAAAAAGGCTTCACATATATTGGTTTACAATATAATAATTCTTATTTCATATTGTTCGTACATTATAAATTAATAAACACGATTAACTCTAAAACATCTCTCGGCGTCGTGTCATTCGAAAACGTTATGACCATCATCATCATCCATCCTCATTGGCTTATAAAAACCCCACTCTATATCTTATAATATTCGTCTCATTTGAATTGAAACACTATTAAACTTCATTAACATTTCACACGGCGTTTCGACGTTCATACGTCACATGCCTAATTCGTCTCCTTTGTACATGCTTAGTATGCTTATATATTTATCTAATTCATCATTGATTGAGGCTAAACATCATTATAAATCATAATGATCAGGTTTTAGAACTTATAACACAGAAGAATATAACTTAGAGTTGAAAGCATTGCACGTTGCAACGATTCGAATGCTTGACAAGCCCAATGTCACCAAACTACCCAATATCGAATTTGATTCAGGAAATGACTCTCAATTTGTAATGGTGGAAGTTGTAGGTCTACTCCTTAGCTTTCCGGATCATCTTGTATCATCTAAATCACAGTTCGTATGAGAAAGTTATGCCCATTTTACTAAAGGGTGTCGAAGCTGTGCAGACTCTACAATTTTTTTCCACTCTACGATGGCTGAGACCACTCTACGATGACACTCTACGATGCCACTCTACGATGCCACTCTACGACTGCACTCTACGATTGTCGAGACAACTCTACGACTGCACTCTACGATTGTCGAGACAACTCTACAACTTGAACTCTATGATGGTCGAGACAACTCTACGACCTGAACTACAATATATCCAAAAATCATAACTTTTCAAATTCGTTAACAAATCTAAACAGCGACTCCAAGGAGCCTAGTCGCACCAATTTTCTGTGTTCTTGACAGCTTTGACACATTTTCTTAAAATTACTATATCTCCCACATCCGAGGTCGAAATGCGTTCATTCCAAAGCCCGTGGCTTCCTAATTCAGTGTACAATATTACCCTAGAAGCTCATAATTTTACAAGCAACACATTAATACCAAAATTGAACCCCTTTCTTCAAGCTTAAGCTCTCACCCACTTATTTCTCTCTCTAAAATGGGTTTCTCTCTCTACTTCTCTCTAGCTTCAACTGAGCTCTCTTCTTCTTTCTCTTCTTCTGTAGCTTTGTCTTCTGTTTTTTCTCTCTTACTTCTTCTTCTCCTTTCTTTTGTAACTTCTCTTTTCTCTTTCCTTTCTCTCTGCTCATGAGCTGAACTTGGAGTTTGAATGGGGAAGAGAATGCATCGGATGGAATGACATGGGAGGATGGAGTTGTAATACCCAAGCCCCCCTTGAAATTAGATTTGAGACGAATGTTGGCCATTTGAGTTCTCTTGCCGACCACTCCCTCATTTCACAATTCTTAATGGCTAGAAATGTTTATATGTCTCCTCATTCCTCTTCATTGGATAATAAAAATACTCATCCCACTCATTTGGTTTTTCTCTCTCTCTACATCAGCCGTATACTCCCTCCTTTCATTACTAAAATGCTAATTTCTTTACCCATATATCACATGGGTCAAATATAGGTTCTTGGATTTGGGAAAAAATAATGGATCTTGGGTTGGGCCATTAATTTGGGCCACCAATAGCAACCATTTGGGCTACTAATTAAAATCTTCAATGGACTCTTACAAAATTCTACACTTGGGTTTTACCAATAATATAACATTTATTTAGTCATTTATTAATGCACTAATTTAATCCATTAATGGATTCATTTAATATAGGTTAGTTATCTACTAACCAATTAGCTTACCAAAATCATGTACCTAAATGTACATGTAACCCACATATATTTGGTTAACATATTTACACCAAATAAATTATTCAAATAATAATCTTCATCAAACTATTTATTTTAATCAATAAATACCCTTCTTGACGTGAATAATGCCTCGTGAATAATGATTGGGCGATATTACGCTAAATCAATTTATTCGCTTATACAAATCTTACGACACATAAAATCCATGTGTTAACATAATCTAGGTCATAATATAACCTTTAAACACATCACATAAGAATAAAAATTCAATACATCCCATACTACTAATAAACCCAAGTTACAAGGGTGTTCTCGGTTCGCGATCGTTATATTCTTACTTTTATGCTATTATACACTTCGCCAGTTAGTCCATACTAATTAAATTAATTAGCTTTGACCAATTATTAGACTTCATCTCATCGCTTAATCTATAATAAATATATAATACACATATATTTATTCACTTATCATATAACTTACGTAAATATATACATAGCACATATATATTTTACATTCAACCCTCTACACCTCATAATAAGAATTTGATTTATTAAATTCTTATTATAATTATTTTTCTTGAAAAATTCGGGTTATTATAGCTTGTGAGATTGAAATCGTTGATATTTAGCATAAGGATGGAGGCCAGTTGAGGCAGAACCTTTTTATGAGGATTTCTTTGCTTGCAGCCACCTATATAACCTAGCCTTACCTTCCCAAGCTGAGTAGGCATTTGGATTAGATATTTCATTCCTTGGCCGCATTTTCCTAACCCTTGGCTAGGTTGATATTGATGGGTGAGCTATTCCTAAGCTATGACATAACTTCAGAAGATACCCTTGGCTTTAGAGCAGGGGAGCTAATGGGTTGATATCGGGCAGTATGTTAGGTTTGTATAACGCGAACATGCAATCAAATTACATAAATAAAGTGGAAGCGCGATAAAATCAGATTTTAAAATTTTATACAAACCATCACCATGATCTTTCTTTATGCACAATTATTAATTAAACGAAAGAGATGGAGAATAAGAATTATACCATTGTAGAATTCTAGCTTCCTCAGGTACAAGTTCACATCCAATTCCTTCGCGTTCTCCTTGAATTCCACCGATTAAATTCCTTCATTTGATCAGCGTTAGCCACCTAAGTGTTTGGCCTCTAGAGGTGATCCACCAAGGAATAATACTTGTTCAAGAAGATGGGTGCTGGCAAAACCCTAGTTTCTATCTATATAGAAATTGTAAGTACTCTCCACAATTCTTATGCAAGAGTGTGTAACCCTAATCTATGATAAGACTCCTCTTATTTATAGATGTAGAAATAACCCTTCCCTAAACTATTTAGGATTAGAGTTTCTATTATAATTAAACTTCTTTAATTAATTATGCTCCTAATCCAATTAGGAATTCATGAGAGAGTACTTCCATTAATTAATTCTCAATCCCTATTAGGAATTAAATAATAGTAATAGTAATAATAATAATAATAAGACTCCACTTATTAATTTATATTTAATATTTCCAAAATATTAAATAATAAATATTAAGATATTTAATTTATTCTATCTCCATAGATTAAATTAAATACACTTAACTTATTATTACAATTATGTCATTTACTTCTTAAATAAATATTTTTCTTTTGCGGTGTGACCCTTTAGGTTCTCCATATTAAACCGGTTGTGAATAAATCAATTAGAACAATTCTAATTTTATTTGAATAAATAAATTAAACTATTTAATTTATTTCAATAAATAACATTTATTCTACAATAAGGGTAAGCCCCCTTAGCGATTAACGACTTTCCAGATAATATAGATTTCAACATTAATCACAAAAGAACCTTTAAGTGAATAGTTACCGTACAATTCAATCCTTCTACCATATAATTGTTAGGTTTGTATATAACGCAAGCATGCAATCAAATTACACAAATAAAGCGGAAGCTTGATAAAATGGATTTTAAAATTTTAATACAAATCATCACCATGATCTATCCTTGTGTTCAATTATCAATTAAACGAAAGAGAAAGAGAATAAGAATTTTACCCTCGTAGATCAAAGCTTCCTCGGATACAAGTTCAACTCTAATTCCTTCGCTTTCTCCTTTAATTCCACGGATGAGATTCCTTCTTTTGATCAACGTTAGCCACCCAAGTGTTTGGCCTCTAGAGGTGATTCACCAAGAAAGAATATGTATTCAAGAAGTTGGGTATAGGCAAAACCCTAGTTTCTATCTCTATAGAAATTACAAGTACTCTCCACTATTCTTATGCAAGAGCGTGTAACCCTAATCTATGATAAGACTCATCTTATTTATAGATGTAGGAAAATCCTTCCCTAAACTATTTAGGATTAGGGTTTCTATTATAATTAAACTCCTTTAATTAATTATGCTCCTAATCAAATTAGGAATTCATGTGAGAGTACTTCTATTAATTAATTCTCAATCCCTATTAGGAATTAAATAATAGTTATAGTAATAATAATAATAATAAGACTCATCTTATTAATTTATATTTAATATTTCTAAAATATTAAATAATAAATATTAAGCTATTTAATTTATTCTATCTGAAAGTAGTATGCACACAAGCCAATCATATTTGATATGATGTAGCATATACTTTGTAATCTTATTTGGTTATTAAAGGCATTTTACTTTATCTACATGGTGCTGTTATATTAAATGTGATAAACCTATAGTTTTGAGCAATGCTTTTAGAATCATGATGGTGATTATGCTGATGAGATCTAAATTCTAGATAGCTCACAAACTAAAATCGTTCCTAATCGATGGATTACTAAAAAGGAGATTAGTGAATCCGGATAGATTAGTACATACGTTGCTTGCTCTTATGAAAAGGATGATTGATCTCATAATCATTTGTGTGGAGACACTAAAACAAGTATGTAGGTGCTTATTAGAGAATAAGTTCACTGAACGTGACTCGCTAAGGAATACCTAATGGAGTTTTACTCGCCTGGTAATAGGAATTCCTCTAGTGATAGTAGTAGAAGTGATCCTTGGACTTGAGATCATGACAATATCTTGTGTGTGATGAGTTATACTTTGACATGTCCCTTAAGACACTTAAGGTATATCAAAAGGTATGATTGGGTATAATAAGTTGTACATGGAGATAGGTGAATCGTCAACAAAGAATCTACCACTTCTACTAAAAGGAGAGAATGTCCTATGTGATTCGATAAATGACGACTCAGAAGTCTTTGGCCAAAGTAGAATGAAATTAGAAAGGAGTTTCTAATTTGCATTATCAGAGTTGTTCATTGAAGAATCGAAATGCATATAATTAAATAAAATAAGACTTGACAGTAATTCCATGTCTTATATTTAATTGGGACATTGTATAATAGAAGGATTGAATTGTACGGTAACTATGCACTGAAAGGTTCTTTTGTGATTAATGTTGAAATCTATATTATCTGAAAAGTCATTGATCGCTAAGGGGGCTTACCCTTATTGTAGAATAAATATTATTTATTTAAATAAATTAAATAGTTTAATTTATTTATTTAAATAAGATTAGAATTGTTCTAATTGATTTATTCACAACCGGTTTAATATGGAGAACCTAAAGGGTCACACCGCAAAAGAAAAATATTTATTTAAGAAGTAAATGACATAATTGTAATAATAAGTTAAGTGTATTTAATTTAATCTATGGAGATAGAATAAATTAAATAGCTTAATATTTATTATTTAATATTTTGGAAATTTTAAATATAAATTAATAAGAGGAGTCTTATTATTATTATTACTATTCTTATTATTTAGTTCCTAAAAGGGTTTGGGAATTAATTAATAAAAGTACTCTCATAAATTCCTAATTGGATTAAGAGTTTAATTAATTAAAGGAGTTTAATTAAAATAAAAACCCTAATCCTAAATAGTTTAGGAGGGTTCCCTATATCTATAAATAAGAGAAGTCTTATCATGAGGATGGGTTAGACAGTTACACACTCTTCCATAAGAATTGTAGAGAGAGAGTACTTGCAATTTCTATAGAGGTAGAAACTAGGGTTTTGCCAACACCCAACTTCTTGAATACCTATTTTTCCTTGGTGGATCACCTCTAGAGGCCAAACACTTGGGTGGCTAACGTTGATCAAAGGAAGGAATCTCATCGGTGGAATTCGAGAAGAACGCGAAGGATTTGGAGGTGAACTAGTACATGTGGAAGTATGGTTCTACAAGGGTATGATTCTCATACTTTATCTCTTTCGTTTAATTGATAATTGAGCACATGGATGATCATGGTGATGGTTTGTATGGAAAATTTTAAAATCTGTTTTATTGTGCTTCCGCACTATTTATGTAATTTGATTGCATGTTCGCATTATATATAAACCTAACAGTAGTATCAGAGCCTAACCTTGTGCTAATTATTGATTATTATGATTCCATGTATGTATGGATATGCGATTGGATCGATTTTCTGGGCAATGGAAAAACATTTCGAAGTCTGCTACGCGGCGTGGCGGCGCCGCTTCCAGAATGACCCGAACCCAGAAACTGTTTCTGGGGTGCAGCGCGGCCGCGCGGTCTGCAGAATTTGAAAATTTTTTATTTTGATTTTATTTATTTTCAATTAAGATAAAAGGTTTATTTTGAATTGGAATATGATTAAAATTAAAAGTTTTATTTTAACTTGGAATGAGATTCCACGTTAACTAGAATAAAGGATTTTATTCTATTTTGGAATAGGATTCCATGTTTCCTAGAATAAAGGAGTTTATTCACATATAGAATATGATTCCATGTTTCCTTAAAAATAAAGATGTTTATTTTGTTAAGGAATATGATTCAACATATTTTATTTTCCAATAATTTTAAGTTAAAATAAAAGAGTTTGTTTTGAACTTGAAATTGGATTCCATGTTAATTTAAATAAAAGAGTTTATTTTGATTTGGAATTTGATTAAAAATAAAGGAGTATATTTTATTCAAAATTGGATAAAATAAAATAAAAAAGTTTATTATGATTTAAATTTTGATTAGAATAAAGGAGTTTATTTTTATTTCAAAAATTGGATTTCTAGTAAACTTTTAATTGCCCATTAAATGATATCAATGCATATATGGAATGGTTTTATTATTTATGAGAAGAATATTATTTATTGATACATAGGGAGATATTTATGATAATAAATAGGGATTGATTATGGACTACTGACCAATGTGTTATTGGATTTATTTTAGTGGATGCTTGAATGAATGGGTTTTTATAATTAAATGGGGTCTGCGTACCTCGTCTTCTCTAGTTTTTCTTGATGTAAATTCTATCTTCCTCCTATGTACATCCCCTTGACTGCTGATCAAGGATTCTATTTATTGTAAATAGTTTATGTAATAGATTTAGTTAGGATTACTTGAAGAATTGGAGACAAAAGAGCAAGGAGCGCTTGAAGACCCGTTTGTAATGGAGTTCGAGTTTAAATGTAATAGTTATATTTAAATTTTGTTCTTGCACCCTAGGTTTGACTTTTTGGTTCACTTGGTGGCTCTAGTGAACCAAACTAGAATAAAAGTCCATAATCAATCCGGGTAGAATATAGTATTCTATATGTGCATGCTTACTATATATATATTATATATTATACAACATGCTTCTCATGTTAAATAATATGACGCGTATTTTATATATATATGTGCATGCGCGCTAAACAAGATGAGACAAATAATAACAAATCCCTCAAAGAAATTATATTAAGTCCTAAGCGTTCAAAGATATTTGGAATATTGAACGTCGACTTCTAGCATGGTAAAACAATAGAGTATTAAATATTTAATATGAGTTTGTTGTGTCACCACAAGGCAAGTATTAAATATTTAAGATATTGCATTATCACATTTGATGCTTATTAAGGAATTGAACAGTATTATTTTGTTGTGTCACCACAAGGACAGTATTTTTCTCTTCACATATATGGAAGTGCTAGGTTGGACTTAACTTGGATAATTTTGATTCGGATGTGTCACTACTTGATCAAAATAATCTAAGAGGCAAAATACAAGGAGTTACATAGTGATGTAATTGACAATAGTTGTCTACCTATTTATTTATATATCGTTTGTTGTGTCACCACAAGGCTATATACATTTGAAATGAGATCCTTATTCTCGCTAGCAAATCTTTAATTAGATTTGCCGAACTATATAATGAGGGTAATATAGTTTGATGAAAAAGTGGGAGATACCAATTTAAAATAAAGACCTAATTTATTTTGATAATTAATTAAGAAATGAATATATGCTAAAATGTTGTTAAATTACAAATTCATTTATAGAATTTTACGATGTCTAATTCACTATCACTGCGTAGCATATTAGATGTTAATTAACCGGACCAAAAACAAAGGACTGGTTAAAGAATTTGAGAATAGTTCTCAAGGCTGAAAAACTATTTATGTCCTTAATATGCCTATCCCTGCAATGGTTGCAGACAGTGCCTCTGAGGAAGAGATTGCTACTTTTAAAAAGTAGTAAGATGATGCACAGTTGGCTTAATGCATCATGCTCGCATCCATGAGTAACGAGCTTCAGCGTCAGCATAAAACTATGGATGCTCCTACTGTACTCCGGCACCTTCAACTCCTTGAAGGGTGAGGAAAGTAGGACTATTAGATATCAGATATCTAAGGAGCTTTTCCGATCTACAATGACTGATGGCATTACAGTACAGACATATGTCCTTAAATGATCAATCTGATTGAACAATTGGGACAACTGGGTTTTAATGGATGGAGAGTTGATCCAAGATTTGATCTTGTAATCACTTCCAGACTCTTTCTCACAAATTGTTGTGAATTTTCACATGAATAAGCTATATGTCAGCCTGCCTGAGTTGCTTAAACATGTTGAAAACTGTAAAGAGTCACTTTTCAACCAAGAAAGACCAAGTCTTACTAGTAGATGATTCCTCCAGGAAGCGGAAGAGGGCCAAAGGATCTTCTTAAAAGAAGAACAATTCAAAGAAAGTAAATAGAAAGGTAAAAACAAAGGACAATAAGAACAAGACTTATGCAGATAGCAAAGGAGTTTGCTTCTATTGCAATAAGCCTGGATACTAGAAAGGAAACTGTAAGGAGAATCTTACAGAGGCTAACCAGAAGAAGCTTAGTGAAGCTTCGGTTACAGATATAAATTTATTCTTGATTAAAAATAAATCTTTTTGTAAGTCAAGGTTCTACTTGGGTATTGGATACCAGCTGTAGTTCTCACGTATGCAATCCAATGCAGAGACTAAGCAGAAGTAAAAAGCTAAACAAAGAGTAAGGAATTTTATGTGTGGGAATGGAGCAAAGGTTGCTACATTAACCATAGGAACTTATAGTTTAGCATTGCCTACGGGCAAGTCTATTAAGTTAATAAGTTGTTATTATGTTCCAGTTCTCATTAGAAACATTAGAACTTTCCTTGTTGGACAAGGAAGGTTCTGGTATGATATTTAAGAACAATTGTTATTCTAATTATAATGATAATGTTTTGTTTGAAACTGGAAGATTACTTGATAGACTTTGTATACTTGACTTACATGAAAAACATTTTGCAAATTGAATAAACTAATAAAAGAAAAAGGAGATGGTC
The DNA here is from genome assembly GCA_034770075.1 of Aralia elata. Classification (NCBI taxonomy): domain Eukaryota; kingdom Viridiplantae; phylum Streptophyta; class Magnoliopsida; order Apiales; family Araliaceae; genus Aralia; species Aralia elata. Next base: position 43,453,964 of record CM068387.1, on the reverse strand, counting down.
ATTCAAAGAGTTGAATGTGTGTATTTGATAAAATACAAGTCTGAATCATTTGAAATGTTCAACGAATTCAGAAGTGAAACATATTGACAAAGTATTAAGATTCTTTGATCAGATCGCGGAAGGAATACTTATGCAATGAGTTTCTAGATCATCTCAAAATGGTATTTTCTCATAATGGACATCTCCTGATACGCAATAATTGATTGGTGTATCATTAAAGGAGAAATTGTACCTTGTTGGACATGGTGCAGTCTATAATGATTTTTAATGACATTCTAGTATCCATCTGGGATTATGCCCTAGAAACGGCTGCATATCTACAAAATAAGGTAACCTCAAAAATCCGAGCCCAAGACTCCATAAAGGTTATAGATAGGAAAGGATTCCTACTCTTAAGTGTGTTAAGATAAGGGGTTGTCCAGCTTATGTGAAAAGGTTTCAAAGATAAGTTTGAGACAAAAATCTGACAAGTGCAGACTTGTGGCATATCCTAAAGAAAGTTTAGGGTATTATTACTATAATCCTACACACTTAGATAAAGGTGTTTATCATTGAAGGAGCTAGTGGGAGGGTAATAGATCTTGAAGGAGTTCAAGAACCACAAAGCACTTTAAGTCGAACCGAGGAACCTGTAGATAGACCTATTGTACCACAACCGAATCGTAAATCTGGAAGAGTACTGAAGGTACCTGTGAGGTATGGATTCATCATAGAGGATGATAATGAGGTACGCATCATAGAAGATGATGATCCAGTTATATACGATGAAGCTATGAGTAGAAGACACTTAGAGAAATGGCAGATGGCCATGAAATTCGAAATGGACTCCATGTATGAGAACCAAGTATAGACTCTGGTTACTCCACCGAAGGGCATAGTGCCTAGAGTGTGAATATGGGTCTTTAAGAGAAAGACTGAGGCAAATGGCAAGGTGGAGACCTATAAGACCAGACCTATTTAAAAGGTTTTTCAAGTCAAGGAGTTGACTGTGATAAAACCTTATTACCGGGTAATGCTTAAGTCCATTTGGATTTTGCTTGTGATTGCAGCTTATTACGAAATCTGGCAAAATGGATGTAGAGACGCCCTTCCTCAATGAAGACTTGAGGAGAATGTATGTATGATACAGCCAGAGGAATTTGTTTCAAAGGTTGAAGCAAATCGTGTTTTAAGCTACAATGATCCATTGATGGATTGAAGCAAGCTTCTCAAAGATGGAACATTCGTTTTGATGCGACAATCAAAAGAGTTTGATTTTTATCAAAAATGAGAATAAACCTAGTGTGTACAAAAGGGTCAGTTGGAGCACTGTGACATTCTTGGTATTATATGTTGATATACTACTGATAAGGAATAACACACCAATGCTACAATCAGTAAAGATAAAATTGTCTAAACATTCCTCCATGAATGACTTGGGAGGAGCATCCTATAAATTGGGGATATAAATCTATATAGATAGATTTAAAAGGATGTTCGACTTGACCCAAGAAACGTATATTCATTTGATGCTGAAGGCGTTTAGCATGGAAAACTCCAAGAGAGGTCTCATGATGATGAGCCATGGAGTGTATCTCTCTAAAATTCTCCCTAATTGAAAGAGAGATCGCATGAGTTACTATCATGAATGCAATGAATATACAAGGCTTGATGTTGATCAGTCATATTCTAGAGATGATCACTATAAGATAGTGATAAACATCTTTAGGTACTTAACCGGTACTGAAGATGTGATCATGATTTATGGTAGGTCTGAATTAAAACTAGAGGGCTAAACAGACTCATTTCAGACTGACCAAGACGATAACAAATCCACTTTAAGGTAAATCGTTACCTTGAAAGGTGGTGCAGTGAATTGGAAAGGTTCCAAACAACAAAGAGTTGCTGGTTTAGTGACAAAGACAAAGTATATAGCTGTAAATGAAGCTGCAAGTTGATTATTTGGATGAAAAGTTCATTACAGAACTAGGAATAGTTCCTAAGTCTCATCTTGGATTCAAACAAGTGTTGTGGCACTTTCATTTGATTAGTGGAATCATTGAAAGAGGAAAAGTCACAATAGAGATAGTGAACTCTTGAGAACAACATTTCATATCCATCTACTGAAGCTTTATCCAAACAGCAGGATGATCGTCAATTAAAGAAGAAGGGTATTAGATACCATGACGATTGGCTTTAGTGCAAGTGAGAGATTGAAAGTAGTATGCACACAAGCCAATCATATTTGATATGATGTAGCATATACTTTGTAATCTTATTTGGTTATTAAAGGCATTTTACTTTATATACATGGTGCTGTTATATTAAATGTGATAAACCCATAGTTTTGAGCAATGCTTTTAGAATCATGATGGTGATCATGCTGATGAGATCTAAATTCTAGATAGCTCATAAACTAAAATCGTTCCTAATCGATGGATTACTAAAAGGGGGATTAGTGAATCCGGATAGATTAGTACATACGTTGCTTGCTCTTATGAAGAGGATGGTTAATCTCATAATCATTTGTGTGGAGACACTAAAGCAAGTATGTAGGTGCTTATTAGAGAATAAGTTCATCGAACGTGGCTCGCTAAGGAATACCTAATGGAGTTTTACTCGCCTGTCAATAGGAATTCCTCTAGTGATAGTAGTACAAGTGATCCTTGGACTTGAGATCATCATAGTATCTTGTGTGTGATGAGCTATACTTTGACATGTCCCTTAAGACCCTTAGGGTATATCAAAGGGTATGATTGAGTATAATAAGTTGTACATGGAGATAGGTGAATGGTCGACAAAGAATCTACCACTTCTAGTAAAAGGAGAGAATGTCCTATGTGATTCAATAAATGACGACTCAGAAGTCTTTGGCCAAAGCAAAATGAAATTAGAAAGGAGTTTCTAATTTGCATTATCAGAGTTGTTCGTTGAAGAATCGAAATGCATATATTTAAATAAAATAAGACTTGACAGTAATTCCATGTCTTATATTTAATTGGGACATTGTATGGTAGATGTCGACGCCGGTTTCTCGTCTTTTACAATTTTTTAGCCTTTTTTATTAGATGATTTTTTGGGAAAAGGTCGGCATTAATGTCGACGGGGTTTTGAAAGATCGTTTTTTTGATGAGCCAATTAACCAGAGTCGCCAGTTGGTATATTTGAAATGGATGTACCAACTCATCTGAGTTTTTGTTTTTTTATAAATCGCTGGCTCATATGTGACTCCGAATTAATTGGTCTGCAAACCGAGATTCATAGAGTTCGGGGGCTTGCTTAAGCGAGGGGAAGGTGTTAGGCACCCCCCGACTTCCGTGAAACACGGTTACCGCAACCTTGATACTTTCCTATCCTTTAATTCATGAAATGTGTATGTGTGCGTGTGTGTGTGTGTGCCTAATGAATTATTGTGATGAGTTTTGTATAAAAGAGAAATTCTTTTTGGTGTTTTATGAAAGAGATGTGTTTTACTTTGAGAGTGCTTTAGAATGTCTTTTGGCCTATACGAGAAAGCTTTATTTCTTTATGAGAAAGGTTTAATTTTAATTGGCAAAAGCTATGAGATTTTTTTATTAAGTATTGTTTTGACAAAACATGAATTTGTTAAACCTTAGCCAAAATAGGAATCGAGATTTATACGTTGCTTTCATAAATGATGGGCAATTTCTAGGATCTCTTTCGCCCTATGTATCAAGGTTTAGTAAAGCGATTATTTCTTTTTATAAAACCATTTTTCGTGACATTTGGAAACAACTTTTCTTTAGCTTTCTCGTAAAATAGAAATCGACTTTCATTAGCATTTCCAATTCTTAGCCTCGTGACGCTAATATCCTACTTTGATTGATTTTAGAACAATCTTTATTGTTTTGGCTTTTGAAATCTTTTGTTTGGTGTTACAAATCAAATTAAATATCAAAACGCGTAGGGGCTATTCACGGGCATGTAAGCCATCAAAATATCCCCGAACGCCAACAATCACATATTTCACTACTACGGGGCCTTAAACCCGATCCTCGCCTTAGCGTCGTTTTAAGGCCCGACGGTTACATGTTACAAAAAATGAGCACCTTGAATCTATTACATACATCGAAAAACGTCCATCATCGGATTTGGACCACGGGGTCGCGTTCCTAGGCTCACACCCGAGATGCCCACAAAATGAATACTATGAAACTAACCTGCACGGATTTGCCTAATACACCATGATATCCGAAAATGATAATCTAAATAGATTACACCCAATAAATCACGATAAACAAGCTGGAAATTTTACCAATTGGATATCCTCGGGTTATTAGGAAGAATTTTGTTCCGATGGAACCCTCACTAATAATCCCTAATCCATTATCCCATCATAAATTACATGAAAACTACTTTTAATTTAACCAAATAATATAATACAAATTGCTATAACAAAGGGAATTTTTACCTTGCAAATGATCTCAAATGGATGTAAACTTGTGTATTTGAATAGGATAAGAAGTATATTTGATACAATCAAAATCAAAAGAGTATAAATCCTCTCTTTTTTTCTCTCTTTTCTTCCTATTTGGTTGCAAAATTTGCTATTTTTTCTTCTATTTCCGTGCTTTGCTGCTGCTGAATTCTCCTCTTCTTTCAATCTACTGAACCTTCTGTATGCTGAAGCGGAAATGAGCTGAAATAGGCTGGCTGGCCCCCTGCCTTCCACTCACCTGGTTTCGACTTCCGTGTTTTGAGTTTCGTGTTTTCAAAAGGCGCACTTATTGGCCGCAGATCAATCCGCGGCTGGACGGTTTGACTTTCTCGATTTTCGTGCCATGCCTCGACTTTCGTGCCGTAACGTCGGTTTTCGCTGACAAGCTTGTATTTTGCAGTCCGGGAATTTCTGGGAGACGTGCCACCTCATTCGGGAATGCCCGTTTCGGACGGCCTTATTGTCACGTCAGCTTTGGTCGCCAATCATCGCGGTGGTGTTGAGCGTTCGCACTTGTTTCCATTCCTTCGCTCCCGCAAGCCGGTTCAATTGACAATTTTGCCCTCCTGTCACGGTTAGTATAGGGAACGCAAAATTTGGGTGTCTACAGCTGCCCCTCTTTATCATGTTTATGCAATGTTAAATGAAATGAACATGATAAAGAAATAGACACTCGATGCATGAATGACAATGCACAAAAATGACAATACATACGTGATGCAACACATATATCTTATGATGCAATGTAAGATGTAAGGCATTCAAGATATTCGCAAAAAGGTGTCAGTGCGGATGATCGCCTCGTTGGGGCCGGGTTTCATCGCAGGTCACCCATCTCATAATCGACGGTTATCGTCGCCGGTCGATTGTCTCGTCGGGGCCGGGTTTCGTCGCCGGTCACCCATCTCGTAATTGCCGGGTATCGTCGCCGGTCGATCGTCTCGTCGGGGCCGGGTATCGTCGCCGGTCAACCATCTCGTAATCGCTGGTTATCGTCGCCGGTCGATCGTCTCGTCGGGGCCGGGTATCGTCGCCGGTCACCCATCTTGTAACCCCCAGGTATCGTCGCCGGTTGGTTGTCTTGTCGGGGCCGGGTTTCGTCGCCGGTCACCCATCTCGTAATTGCCGGTTATCGTCGCCGGTCGATCGTCTCGTCGGGGCCGGGTATCGTCGCCGGTCACCCATCTCGTAATCGCCGGTTATCGTCCCCGGTCGATCGTCTCGTCGGGGCCGGGTATCGTCGCCGGTCACCCATCTTGTAACCCCCGGGTATCGTCGCCGATTGGTTGTCTTGTCGGGGCCGGGTTTCGTCGCCGGTCACCCATCTCGTAATCACCGGTTATCGTCACTGGTCGATCGTCTCGTCGGGGCCGGGTATCGTCACCGGTCACCCATCTCGTAATCGCCGGTTATCGTCACCGGTCGATCGTCTTGTCGGGGCCGGGTTTCGTCGTCGGTCACCCATCTTGTAACCCCCGGGTATCGTCGCCGGTTGGTTGTCTTGTCGGGGCCGAGTTTCGTCGCCGGTCACCCATCTCGTAATCACCGGTTATCGTCACCGGTCGATCGTCTCGTCGGGGCCGGGTATCGTCACCGGTCACCCATCTCGTAATCGCCGGTTATCGTCGTCGGTCGATCGTCTTGTGAATGCCGGGTCTCGTATCCGGTCACTCGGTTGAATTGAGAAGCCGTGTTCGACGCCTGATTCATCAAAATCTCGTATTTTTTTTATCATATTATGAGTCAAATGGGCTTTAGAATCGATTAAGCTTGCAATGGACCAAGCGCTTGTTCCTGGCCATTATGAGGGGTTGTTTCCTAGGGAACAACTTCTCTACCATTCATTTCAGCGTCGTAGGAGCTGTCAGAGACGTAGACCGGATCGGTGACTACGATTGGGGGTCCTTCACCTTTACCTACTTCCTCCACGGTCTTCGTCTACGCTCGGAGGGACAGACAGATGCCTGGCTCGGATTCTACCACTTTTTGCTGGTGAGGCTTCTCTTCCTCTCTTCTTACTGGACTTTCCTTCATTTATTTCTCTTTTTTGCATTTGTCGGTTACTCATGCCTTTCACTGTTTCTGTTCGCAGTTCTGGGCCTACGAGCGTCTTCCATGCCTGAGACTCGTCACTACCCTCGGTTTGGATACCTATCCCCGGGGTCGGCGGTGGCATCACAGCACTCTGGTGGAGGTCCCAGTGTCGGGTAGCTTTGCACATTGTCGTATTCAGCTGGAGCTGATCACGGCCGCTGATGTCGTCTGGGTTCCCTACCTCTCCGAGCATCTGACTGTGGGGTTTGTCGATGGGCATCCTTCTGGCCTGGAGTTCGAGCTTTCCACCCGTCGCCTCAATTTGCAGAGCGTTGGAGGATGGTGATGTACCTGGGAGAGCGCGCATTCAGATGCGTTACTGGAGAGATCCGCATCCCGCATTCCCTTCCTTTCACTACCTCCTGGCCGCTGGATTCTCAGCCTTCGGAGATTATGCTCGCAGGGGAGGACGGCCGGATGCTTTCTATGGGTCCCAGTACGAGTGAGGCTTTCTGTACCTAGTGGGTGCCCCGTACTATCGGTCCTCAGACCCGGGCCACATTCTTCCTCGGGGATATGGTCCCCGGCTCGGTGATGATGACCGATTGGGCCGCCTGCGTTCGGAGTCCTACTCATGCTGAGCAGATCGCCACTCTGACCCATCAGGTGGATCAGCTGTCCTTATATCTTCGGGTGTTAGGCCGGACTCCAGAGGATGCTTACGCTTACGATCCCGACAGTGCGGGTTATGATGCAGGCCCGAGCTCATCTGATGCCACAGCGCAGCCATACATTCCTGACATGAATTTTGGTCCTCCGACTTCGACGACCCCAGGTGATCAGTTCGAGGATCCCGCTTTCATAGATGACATTGACTTTGTTTAGATCATGATAGGATAGGGCTTTTGTACCTGCACCTGTTTAGATTTTTTTTTTCCTTTTTTTATCATTATTACATGCACTATATACTGAACTAATTTATTTTATTTATGCACAGTTTTTATCTTCTATCTCTACGAAATTCATTTGCCTTATTATTAACTGTATGATGCATGCTTTTTTATTTATGGATATAGAATGACCCATGTACAGTCTTTTTGATACTATTTTTTCACAGATGTCATCCTCAGATGTCGTGGTACATTTGGATTCCATACCTCCCACAGGGTCGGTCGGCAGTCTCCTCCGTTGGTTGGACAGTTTATCGCCGACCGACAGGGTTATCACAGATGGCCTTTTGGGACATTCTTAGTCCTTATTATCCTTTCAGGTGCCAGCGGGCTTTGTGGAGGGTATTCTGAGCTATTGGGCCCCTGACCGTCAAGTGTTTAGATTAGGGACAGTAGAGCTAACCCCCACTCTCAAGGAGTATGCTCGCTTTACCGGCCTGCCTTTGGACGGCCCTTGTGCTAGGGTCACAGCTGGTTCCATACGCCGTCAATTCTTAACTTTCACCGGTTTGCAGAGGACAGTTTTGTTATCGGTGATCACATCAGACCATATGGTTCCCCTTCAGTTCTTGATTGACCGATTTGGCTCACCCGACAGTTATTGTCTTTTCTTCGGTGATTTTTTCGTGTCCGAGGAGGTCTGGGGTGCTTTGAGATTAGACGTTTTGATGGCCTGTGTCATCTCAGTTTTGTACTTGCCTGCAGGACCCGATCAGTTGGACATGCGGGTTGTCGCGGCTGTTAGAGCCCTTCAGGAGGATCACACCATTCTTCCCATGATATTGGCGGATACCTACATGTCAGCCTCCTATTACCAGTCTTTCCGAGGTAGAGTATTCAGAGGGAGCTCGACTTTGTTATACGTGTGGTTCATGAGTCATCTCAGTCCCATCGACCATTTCCGTCGCCAAGGGTTTTGCTTCAGCCATAACATAGCCACACAGTTTTCGTTTCGTCCCGTGAACTGTACTGATGTGGTCTCCTGGACATCACTTTTGTCGGTCATTGAGGATCCCTTTCATCTCCTGGTCTATTCGGGTTATTGCTCCTTCATGAGCTTCTTGACTCACGTGCCCAACCTGGATTTCATCCCTATTGCTGGCTTGAGGGGCGTGACGACCTATCATCCCTTGGCAGTTACAGGGCAGTTTGATCAGACACAGGATTTTCACCCTTTCACGGGTGCAGCCGCCTACCGATTCCTTATATCATCCCAGACAGAGAGGGATCTACTGCAGGTATACGATCTTTGGTCTCGCCGGATCTTTGCCGAATATAGTGAGGGTTGCCACCTCCAGACATTTGCTTACGTGTAGTGGTTGCGCGGAGATTTGGATTCGGCCGGTTTGAGTCGGAATGGGGCCCTGGATGACTCTAAAGCGATTTTCCCAGAGGATACCACAGATCATTCCATCTCAACTGATTCTGCCCCTAGTCGGGTTACTGAGGACACCCGACTCCGCCTAGCCTTGGTTACTACGGAAGCTGAGAGGGATGCCGCTCTTGTTGAGAGAGATGATGCCATTCTGGCTAGAGACGCTGCCATCGCTGACAGAGATGCCATCGTATTTCAGACCAGGGGAGTTATAGATGCTCATTCTGGGAGTGTCAGCCGAGCCATTATTTTATTGGACCGCATCGACATGATGGGGCACCAGATTGCAGGGGATGTTGATGCTTCAGATCTATCCACCACTTTATCCATCCTCCTTCAGCTAGTTTCAGATTTGTAGATTATTTTATTTCCTGCATAGACTATGTTAGTTTCATCGGTTATCGAAAGAGAGATCTTGTAATAAAATGACTTATATATATAGACATGCATTTAAATTTAGTCATTTTCCCTTTTCGTCGTATCATTGCCTTTCATTGGATCTTCATTTTATCCAGTTGACCACGATTTTGACATTTCGCCTTCTTTCTTTTCTCAAGTCTTGATGGAGATCTAACAGATATTGCCGTACCCCTGTCGACTTCATCGGATGGGGTCTTAGATCTTTGGCCAACTGTTTTGGTTAGATCAGGGTTATATCATCTGGGATGAAGCTGATTTGTCCGCTGGTTTCGGGAAAGTTTTGAGGGTGTAGGAAGGTTTATCTGGCTGTTGGGATTCGGTTAGAGAAAGGATTTTTATTTTTTAAGGGATCGGACCGTGCCGTGATGGCTGCCTACGTACCCCTACAAATTGGGAGATCAGGTCCTACGTAGTTCGTTCCTCAAAGAAAAAAGGAGAAATCAATTATTCAAGTGTAGAACCGCTTCACCGAGTCGGAATTGAGGGGTTGTGGAAATACCTCACCATCCATTTCTTGCAATATGAGTGCTCCTCCGGATAGTACTTTCTTAATCACAAATGGTCCTTCCCAGTTCGGGGCGAACTTCCCCTTGGCTTTGTCTTGACAAGGCATGACTCTTTTTAGCACCAAATCATTTTCCTTGAACTTCCGAGGTCTTATCCTTTTGTCATATGATCGAGAGATCCTTTGTTGATATAACTGACCGTGCCAAACAGCAGCCACCCTCCTTTCATCAATTAGGGCCAAATTGGTCGTATCGACTTTGCATCCAATCCTCCTCGCTTATCTGGGCATCGATCATTAGTCTGAGGGATGCCATCTCAACCTCAATTGGCAGAACGGCCTCCATTCCATACACCAAAGCGTAAGGGGTTGCCCCTGTAAAAGTACGCGTTGACGTGCGGTATGCCAGCAGGGTGAGGGGTAGCAGATCCGGCCATCCCTGATGATTAGCAGACAATTTTGCCATGATCTTCTTGATGTTCTTATTTGCAGCCTCCATTGCCCCATTCATCTTAGGACGGTAAATGACGGAATTGAGGTGTTTGATCTTAAACTGGTCGCACAATCCCTTCATGAGGGCGTTGTTCAAATATTTTGGCATTGTCGGAGACCAAGACCTCAGGCTGCCCGTATCGGCAAATGACATTATTCCTGATGAAACCGACGATGACCTCCTGAGTTACTTTGGGGAAGGAAGTTGCTTCTACCCATTTGGTGAAGTAATCGATCATGACGAAAATGAATCGGTGTCCGTTGCTTGCTTTGGGCTCTATTGATCCGATTACATCCATTCCCCACATTGAAAATGGCCACGGGGAGGTCATACAGTGCAGTTCATTGGGAGACGTATGGATCACATTACCGTGCACCTGGCATTGGTAACACCGTTTGACATGATCGTCATAGTCGGCTTTTAGTGTTAACCAATAATGCCCCGTCCTCAAGATCTTTTTGGCCAGCATCGGCCCACTCATGTGTGGCCCACACACTCCACCATGTATTTCGTTCATAATCTTTTGGGCCTGTGTCTCATCTACGCATTGTAACAGTCCCAACCCAGCATCCCTCTTGTAGAGTGAATCCCCACTCAGGTAAAATTTCATTGCCATCTTTTGAATTCTCATCCTCTCGACTCGGCTTGCCTGGTCGGGAATGGATCTATCCCTCAGATATTCCCTTATGTCGTGATACCAAGGCTGCTTTGGCAGAACCACCTCGTCTGATAATACTGCAACATGTTTCTCGTATGCCGGGGCATTCTATACTGTTATCTCAACCTGTGGAACGTCCCTGCTCTTGATTACGTGGATTAAGGAAGCCAGAGTTGCCAATGCATCGGCAAAATCATTCCGTCCCCGGGGGATATGTCGGAAAGCGATATCTTCGAACTCTTGCATCAATTGGATAACACAACGATGGTGTGGAAGTAGCCGGAGCTCCTTTGTGTTGTACACCCCGATCGCCTGTCTGATGACCAGTTCTGAATCCCCAAACACCGCCAGTCTTTTCACACCCATATCGCGGGCAAAACGGAGTCCCAATATAGATCCCTCGTACTCAGCTATATTATTTGAATTACTGAACTGCAATTTAGTAGCCACAGGGTATTGCTCTCCGGTGATAGAGACCAGTACTGCTCCGGCTCCTGCCCCTTCAGCATTCATGGCACCATCAAAATACAGCTTCCAGAACTACCCCTCGTCATCACATTTCGTGTGTGATACCTAAAATATATCTTTGCCCGGTAGAGGAGTTTCTAACGGCTCCATCCCTCCTAACGGGGTTTCCGCCAACTGATCTGCAATTCCCTGCCCTTTCATAGCTTTCTGAGTTACGTATACCATGTCGAACTGTTGTAATATTAACTGCCATCTTGACAGTCGATAATTCAGCATGGGTCTTTCAAAGATATATTTCAAGGGATCCATCCTCGATATCAGGTACGTAGTATGCCCATGGAGGTAGTGCTGTAATCTCCTAGCAGCCCAGGCCAGAGCACAACAGGTCTTCTCGATGGGAGTGTAATTCTGTTCACATTGGCTAAATCTCTTGCTGAGGTAATAGATGGCCTGCTCTTTACCTGCCTCATTCTTCTGTCCCAGCATACATCCCATCGCGATGGCATTGACCGATATATACATAAACAGAGAGATCCCGTCCCTCGGGGGTACCAGCACTGGTGCCTCCGTCAGCTGCTTTTTAATGGTCTGAAAAGCCTCCTGACATTGCTCATTCCATTCTTGGGAAGCACCTTTCCTTAACAGTTTAAAAATTGGCTCGCACGTAGTCGTCAAGTGGGATATAAAACGGCTGATGAAGTTTATTCCTCCAAGGAAACCTCTTATCTCCTTCTCCATGTGAGGTGCCGGCATATCCACAATGGCCTTAATCTTCGCCGGATCCAACTCAATGCCCCGATCACTAACCAGGAATCCCAAGAGCTTGCCCGACTGCACTCCGAAAGCACACTTTGCTGGATTGAGCTTCAAATTATACTTTCTGAGCCGATCGAATAGCTTTTTAAGATGGGTTATATGGTCAGATTCTACCCTTGACTTCACGATAATGTCATCCACGTAGACCTCTATCTCCTTATGCATCATGTCGTGGAACAGGGCCATCATGGCTCTCTGATAAGTAGCCCCCGCGTTTGTGAGACCAAAAGCCAATCGTCTATAGAAGAAGGTGCCCCAAGGGGTGATGAACGCGGTCTTTTCCCAATCTTCCTCTGCCACCATTATCTGATGATACCCCGCAAAGCAATCCACAAAAGAGTACATCTCGTACTGGGCTGTGTTATCCACCAGGATGTGTATGAAAGGCACCGGGAAGTTATCCTTGAGACTGGCCTTGTTTAGATCTCTGTAGTCTACACATACCCTCACCTTCCCTCCAGGCTTAGCCATTGGGACTACATTGGACAACCATTCTGGGTAAGTGGATACCATAACGATTCCGGCCCTGAACTGTTTGATGATCTCTTCTTTCACTTTTAAGCTCCACTCCGGTTTCAACTTTCTTAATATTTGCTTGACAGGCCGGAAACCCACCTTGATGGGCAACCGGTGTACCACAATGTCGGTGGATAATTCGATCATGTCCTCATGAGACCAGGCAAAGACATCCTCATATTGGCTTAACAACTCAGTTATTTCTGCATTTTGGCTAGGGGTAAGGTTTGTCCCTATCTTGAGCTCCTTTGGCTTGTCCGGGGTTCCGATATCTATGGTAATGGTTTGGTCCAAGTTGGGTTTGGGTTTATCCTCGACCCATCCTTTGATCTCGTCAGGCGCGTCGTCGTAATCCGTCTCGTCTTGCTCAATGCCCATTAAATCGAAATCCAGCTCAATGTCAAAATCATAATCATCATTCAAATTTGAAAAACCGTTTGTTAGGCAAGGATTACTCAAATTGGTACACCTGACATGACACAAAATACTTGTCATATATAGGTTATTTTCCACAACGATCACATTTTCAGATAACATGAAGAAACGACATAATTATGCAGAATACAAAACAACAATAAAAAATAAACTTCTTCATCCTCCCATCCTCTAGGGTCTACCACCCTAATGTCGGGTTTTACCCTTGTTTAGATATCACTGGTTTCATGGTCCAGTTGTCGATGGTCAGGTCAGATGAAATGCGCTGGATAAAAGGGGGCTTCACATCGGACACTTCCTCGATGATTACGGCTATGTTGCCTAAGTCCTTCTTCCTACCTTCTCCAGGAATAATTAGCCCTGCCCAATCGATGACAGGCACACCCTGTTGGGCTCCCGGTGGCGTGACAACATCCGTCCCCTCTCCATTGCTTGTTAATTGTCCGGGGGTATAGCACCTGGTTTCAAATTTTTTCGCGACCTCCTGTACGAAACTTTCCCTCTTGGTCGACTCATCACTTGCGAGGGTTAATTCTTCATCCCCTGACTCAATCACAGGCTCGCTAGTCCCCTGCTTATTGTTGACCTTGGTCACCGGACTGCCAGCCAATCGAATCGGGGCCACGTCCTGCCGGTGTCTCCGTGTTATGCCTTCATGATATCCCAACCCTGCTTTACCTATTTGATGGGGTATGTGAATGGGATCGGTGATTCCTTGGCTGCTCTTTCCTAACCCCTGTCTAGGCTGGAATTTCATTTTCATCATTTCTTTTGCAACGAAGGTAAGTTCTGGAGAGACTTTAGGTTTCATGGCTGGAGCTCCCAGGCATCTGTAGTGGGGAGTGCTAATTTCCAATGCCTGAAAACTGGCAGGTGCCGCCGACTCGTCCACATTAATCACTGGCAGGCCATTCCTGGGAGGAGAAGGGTCATCACATTCTGTCGAGATCGTTATCAGATTCCCGTTGATGATTAGTTTGATTTGCTGGTGTAGTGTGGAGGGGACTGCCCCGACCATGTGTATCCACGGCCTCCCTAATAACAGGTTGTAACTTGCCGCAATGTCTAGGACTTGGAAAGAGATATCAAAAGTACAAGGTCCTATTTCCACCGACAATTCTATCTCTCCAATTGTATCCCTAGGGAACCATCGAAAGCTCGCACCACTACATGACTGGCCTGTAGGCACTTGGGATTGATTTTCATCTTTTGCAATGTGCTGAGGGGACATATATTCAACGCCGATCCCCATCAATCAGCACCCCATTCATGATATAACCTGAGGAGATTACCGCAATATGTAGCGGTTTTCGATGCCCTCTTCCCTCCTTGGGGATATCGTCATCTGTAAATGATATCACATCACTCTCCAATAGGTGGTCCACCAGATGGCCGAAACCCTCCTTGTTAATTTCTTTGGGAACGTATGCCTCCTCCAGGACTTTCGCCAGTGTTTTACAGTGATCATCGGACGATAACACCAAGTCCATGATTGATGTCAGGGTCGATTCCTCGCTTAATACCTGGATCCCTCTTGCTTCCGGATGATCCATTCTCTTCAAGAATTCTATGGCTTTCTCCTCGGAGATCTCTTCATTTTTCTTTGTTTTGTTCTCAAGGACTCGCCCAGGCAGATACAAAGGATTCCCCCTTGTTATCACAGAAGCACAACTGGCCGCTTCCTCTGACACCCCCCATAATTCTATGGTACCGTCTTTAGACTGCTGACAGGGATTTGCGATCTCGCTGCAAAGATGAGGGGTTTCGGAGCTGCCAGCTTGACAGGTCCCTCCGTGGTATTTCTACTTACACCCATCAACCTAATGGGCGCTCCCCGTGCACTCCCGTGATCACTTATCATGTTGATCATTTCATCAATTTTCTTCACATAATTCAGCTTTGACGGCCCCTCGGCTTCACTGGCTTCTGCCACATTGACCCCCCCTCCATCATGTCTATGCAGGGGATTGATTTTAACATTTGGGCAGTCTGGCTGTTCCACCACAATTTCCCCACTATCAATCAAGTTCTGAATTATGTGCTTCAGTGTCCAACAGTCCTGCGTATCATGACCAGGGGAACCTGAGTGGTATGCGCATCGCTTGCTTAGGTCAAACCTTCTTCCCTTTGGGTCACTCGGGGGTGCCAAATCAACTATCTTCTTTTGGGCTATCAATACCGCCAAAATCCGCTCAAGAGGATCCCCGAGTGGGGTGAATACTCGATTTTGCGAGGCCTCGAATCTCCTTCGCCCTTCCGCCCTCTGATCAATGAAGTTAGGCTGTCGGGATGGCCCCACTCTCTGCACCTGTACTGGAAGATGGTTTTCTGCCTTTCTAGATGACCCCTGAAGGATGAGAGAAACATCCTCCTCCTTTTTCTTTTGCACCCTACGGGAAGTGCTGCCATAATTTCCACTCTGTATTTGTTCTGCAGTCGTTTCCAAAGCCGTGAGATCCCAAATCTTACCAGACTTCAAACCCATATCCACCATTTCTCCGTGTTTAATCCCTGATATAACCCGTTCATAATAAGGGGCCTCTTGAATGTCTACGAAGGTCATCACCATCTCCGACTCGCTCATCGGGGGATTTACCTGTGCGGCCATACCCCTCCATCGTTGTGCATAATCCCTGAAGGATTCCCTGGGCTGCTTCTTGACTTTTGTCATTTGGTATCTATCAGGGGCCATTTGTGCCTAGAAGCTATACTGTGTTAAGAAGGTGTGGGCCAATTCCTCCCAATTGTGGATCCGGGCATTGTCGAGACGGGCATACCAGATTCTCGCTTCTCCCGTCAAACTCTTTTGGAAAAGTTGCATCCTTAGACCCTCGTCTTCTGCATAAGATCCCAGCTCCCCAACGTAGATGTTCAGATGGGTATAAGGATCCCCCTTACCATTGTATTTCTCAAATTCGGGAATTTTAAATTTCTCTGGATATCTGGTTCTGGGAAAACACAAAGATCTGAGTAATTAACCCTGCCTAGGGACCCTATGCCTTTCATAGATTGGATAGTTTCCTCCATTTGTTTCATTTTCTTTCGCAGGTCATCCGTATCTCCCTCTTCCGGGATAGTAATCACTGCTTTGTTAGGTACGGGAATGGCCTTTGGGACGACTGGCTCGCCCTTAGGTTGGGGTGGGTCCTCTTTAGGTGGATCCTGTCCAGGTATCAATTGTTCCTTCAGCATTATGGCCATCTCCAACATCTGCTTTTTAAAGTCATCAAATTCCTCCCTAGATATGGAACCAGGATTAGTAGGTGGGAGATCAGCCATTTCAGATGTAGAGTCTTGGGCCCTTTTAGACTGCGAACGGGTTTGAGGAGCAATCCTACAGAAACAAGGGTTCGAAGTTTAGTCCTGGGTAATGAAAGGATATGGATGCATGCTAAAGCTGTAACTTTTATGTTTTTGGGTTTTTTAATCTTTCCCTGTAAAACAGAAAGTTAGTAGTCCTTTAATGCAATAACAAATGCTAAACATGACTTTATTATGCTTCCCCAGTTGTTCCCTGCAAATCATAGAGGTTAGTAATTTCTCTTGACAGAAAGGGAGGCATATATGAATGGGATCATGACATTTATATGTGTGAATGTAAAAGGGCATGAAGAGACTTTTCCTGCGTTAGGTTAATCTGAGGCTGACCTATCCTAAGGTTACTCTCACGGGCTTTTCGGCATGAAGGTTCCAAATCTTCGCAATCTACTCATCTGAATCCTTTCGATTGGAGCGGATTTGGGTGGTGCATTTCCTGAGCCATCTCCGGGGAGCAGCCCCTTCGAGTCCAGTAATAAGCAACCGACAGGTTCGCCTCAGGAGGAGGTACACTCTCAACATACATTCACATTCATCGTCCTCACCGCATGCAATGATTGCTTTTAAAATAAAGTCATTCCATTCAACCATTCATTCATTGGTAAAACACATTCACACAACAACAGGTCAAAATATCGCACGCACACACACATTCATGAATTTTAAAGGATAGGACAGCATCAAAACTTGAACGCGGGTTAAGCCCTCTAATAATCCCCAGCAGAGTCGCTAGCTGTCGACGTCGGTTTCTCATCTTTTCCAATTTTTTAGCCTTTTTTATTAGATGATTTTTTGGGAAAAGGTCGGTATTAATGTCGACAGGGTTTTGAAAGATCGTTTTTTTGATGAGCCAATTAACCAGAGTCGCCAGTTGGTATATTTGAAATGGATGTACCAACTCATCCGAGTTTTCGCTTTTTTATAAATCGCTGGCTCATATGTGACTCCGAATTAATTGGTCTACAAACCGAGATTCATAGAGTTCGGGGGCTTGGTTAAACGAGGGGAAGGTGTTAGGCACCCCCCGACTTCCGTGAAACACGGTTACCGCAACCTTGATACTTTCCTATCCTTTAATTCATGAAATGTGTATGTGTGCATGTGTGTGTGTTTGCCTAATGAATTGTTGTGATGAGTTTTGTATAAAAGAGAAATTCTTTTTGGTGTTTTATGAAAGAGATGTGTTTTACTTTGAGAGTGCTTTAGAATGTCTTTTGGCCTATACGAGAAAGCTTTATTTCTTTATGAGAAAGGTTTGATTTTAATTGGCAAAAGCTATGAGATTTTTTCATTAAGTGTTGTTTTGACAAAACATGAATTTGTTAAACCTTAGCCAAAATAGGAATCGAGATTTATACGTTGCTTTCATAAATGATGGGCAATTTCTAGGATCTCTTTCGCCCTATGTATCAAGGTTTAGTAAAGCGATTATTTCTTTTTATAAAACCATTTTTCGTGACATTTGGAAACAACTTTTCTTTAGCTTTCTCGTAAAATAGGAATCGACTTTCATTAGCATTTCCAATTCTTAGCCTCGTGACGCTAATATCCTACTTTGATTGATTTTAGAACAATCTTTATTGTTTTGGCTTTTGAAATCTTTTGTTTGGTGTTACAAATCAAATTAAATATCAAAACGCGTAGGGGGCTATTCACGGGCATGTAAGCCATCAAAATATCCCCGAACGCCAACAATCACATATTTCACTACTACGGGGCCTTAAACCCGATCCTCGCCTTAGCGTCGTTTTAAGGCCCGACGGTTACATGTTACAAAAAACGAGCACCTTGAATCTATTACATACATCGAAAAATGTCCATCATCGGATTTGGACCACGGGGTCGCGTTCCTAGGCTCACACCCGAGATGCCCACAAAATGAATACTACGAAACTAACCCGCACGGATTTGCCTATTACACCATGATATCCGAAAATGATAATCTAAATAGATTACACCCAATAAATCACGATAAACAAGCTAGAAATGTCACCAATTGGATATCCTCGGGTTATTAGGAAGAATTTTGTTCCGATGGAACCCTCACTAATAATCCCTAATCCATTATCCCATCATAAATTACATGAAAACTACTTTTAATTTAACCAAATAATATGATACAAATTGCTATAACAAAGGGAATTTTTACCTTGCAAATGATCTCAAATGGATGTAAACTTGTGTATTTGAATAGGATAAGAAGTATATTTGATACAATCAAAATCAAAAGAGTATAAATCCTCTCTTTTTTCTCTCTTTTCTTCCTATTTGGTTGCAAAATTTGCTATTTTTTCTTCTATTTCCGTGCTTTGCTGCTGCTACTAAATTCTCCTCTTCTTTCAATCTGCTGAACCTTCTGTATGCTGAAGCAGAAATGAGCTGAAATAGGCTGGCTGGCCGCCTGCCTTCCACTCACATGGTTTCGAGTTCTGTGTTTTCAAAAGGCGCACTTATTGGCCGCAGATCAATCCACGGCTGGACGGTTTGACTTTCTCAATTTTCGTGTCACGCCTCGACTTTCGTGTCGTAACGTCGGTTTTCGCTGACAGCCTTGTATTTTGTAGTCCGGGAATTTCTAGGAGACGTGCCACCTCATTCGGGAATGTCCGTTTCGGACGGCCTTATTGTCACGTCAGCTTTGGTCGCCAATCATCGCGGTGGTGTTGAGCGTTCGCATTTGTTCCCATTCCTTCGCTCCCGCAAGCCGGTTCAATTGACGATTTTTCCCTCTTGTCATGGTTAGTATAGGGAACGCAAAATTTGGGTGTCTACAGTAGAAGGATTGAATTGTACGGTAACTATGCACTGAAAGGTTCTTTTGTGATTAATGTTGAAATCTATATTATCTGGAAAGTCGTTGATCACTAAGGGGGCTTACCCTTATTGTAGAATAAATATTATTTATTTAAATAAATTAAATAGTTTAATTTATTTATTTAAATAAGATTAGAATTGTTCTAATTGATTTATTCACAACCGGTTTAATATGGAGAACCTAAAGGTTCACACCGCAAAAGAAAAATATTTGTTTAAGAAGTAAATGACATAATTGTAATAATAAGTTAAGTGTATTTAATTTAATCTATGGAGATAGAATAAATTAAATAGCTTAATATTTATTATTTAATATTTTGGAAATTTTAAATATAAATTAATAAGAGGACTCTTATTATTATTATTACTATTCTTATTATTTAGTTCCTAAAAGGGTTTGGGAATTAATTAATAAAAGTACTCTCATAAATTCCTGATTGGATTAGGAGTTTAATTAATTAAAGGAGTTTAATCCTAAATATTCTAGGAGGGTTCCCTATATGTATAAATAAGAGGAGTTTTATCATGAGGAAGGGTTAGACAGTTACACACTCTTCCATAAGAATTGGAGAGAGAGAGTACTTGCAATTTCTATAGAGATAGAAACTAGGGTTTTGCCAACACCCAACTTCTTGAATACCTATTCTTCCTTGGTGGATCACCTCCAGAGGCCAAACACTTGGGTAGCTAACTTTGATTAAAGGAAGGAATCTCATCGGTGGAATTCGAGAAGAACGCGAAGGATTTGGAGGTAAACTCGTACCTGTGGAAGAATGGTTCTACAAGGGTATGATTCTCATACTTTATCTCTTTCGTTTAATTTATAATTGAGCACATGGATGATCATGGTGATAGTTTGTATGGAAAATTTTAAAATCCGTTTTATTGCGCTTCCGCACTATTTATGTAATTTGATTGCATGTTCGCGCTATATACAAACCTAACACTATCTCCATAGACTAAATTAAATACACTTAACTTATTATTACAATTATGCCATTTACTTCTTAAATAAATATTTTCCTTTTGCGGTGTGACCCTTTAGGTTCTCCGTATTAAACCGGTTTTGAATAAATCAATTAGAACAATTCTAATCTTATTTAAATAAATAAATTAAACTATTTAATTCATTTAAATAAATAATATTTATTCTACAATAAGGGTAAGCCCCCTTAGCGATCAACGACTTTCCAGATAATATAGATTTCAACATTAATCACAAAAAAACCTTTCAGTGCATAGTTACCGTACAATTCAATCCTTCTACCATACAATGTCCCAATTAAATATAAGACATGGATTTACTGTCAAGTCTTATTTTATTTAATTATATGTATTTCGATTCCCAAATGCACAACTCTAAATAATGTAAATTAGAAACTCCTTTCTAATTTCATCCTGCCTTGGCCAAGGACTATTGAGTTGTCATTTATCGAATCATATAGGACATTCACATCTTTTACTAGACGTGATAGATTCTTTGTTGATCATTCACCTATCTCCATGCACAACTTATTATACCCAATCATACCTTTGATATACCCCAAAGGTCTTAAGGGACATGTCAAAGTATAACTCATTATACATAAGATACTATGATGATCTCAAGTCCAGGGATCACTTGTACTACTATCACTAGAAGAATTTTTATTGACAGGCGAGTAAAACTCCATTAGGTATTCCTTAGCGAGCCACGTGCAGTGAACTTATTCTCCAATAAGCACCTACATACTTGCTTTAATGTCTCCACACAAATGATTATGAAATCAGTCATCCTTTTCCTAAGAGAAAGTAACGTATGTACTAATCTATCCGGATTCACTAATCCCCTTTTTAGTAATCCAATGATTAGGAACAATTTCAGTTTGTGAGCTATCTAGAATTTAGATCTAATTAGCATGATCAACATCATGATTACAAAGTATATGCTACATCATATCAAATATGATTGGCTTGTGTGCATACTACTTTCAATCTACCACTTGCACTAAAGCCAATCGCCTTTGCATCTAATACCCATCTTCTCTAAGTGACGATCAAACTACTGTTGAGTTAAAGCTTTAGTAAATGGATCTGAAATGTTGTCTTGAGAGTCCACACACTCTAGGGTGACATCTCCTCTTTCAATGATCTCTCTAATCAAATGAAACCGCCGCAACATGTGTTTGGATTTCTGATGAGACCTGAGTTCCTTAGCCTGCGCAACAGCTCCATTGTTGTCACAGAATAAAGGTACGACTCCTCTAATGCTAGGAACCACTCCAAGTTCAGTTATGAACTTTTTCATCCAAACAGCTTCCTTTGCAGCTTCACTTGCAGCTATGTACTCTGCCTCTGTCACTGAATCAACAATTGTTTGCTACTTGGAACTCTTCTAACTCACCACGCCACCGTTTAAGGTAAACACATACCCTGAAATGGATTTACTGTCATCTTGGTCCGTTTGAAAACTTGAGTCTGTATAGCCCTCTAGTTTCAAATTAGACCCACTGTAGACAAGAAATACATCCTTAGTTCTTCTCAAGTACTTTAGGATATTTTTCACTGCCTTCCAGTGCTCTTCTCCTAGATTCGACTAATATCTGCTTATTACACTAAGTGCATGAGCGACATCTGGTCTAGTACATATCATACCGTACATTATAGATCCTATTACAGAAGCATAAGGAATCTTACTCATCCGGTCTCTCTCTTCAGGTGTCTTTGGGGCGTGTTTCTTGGAGAGATGTATTCCATGGCTCATCGGCATGAGACCTCTCTTGGAATCTTCCATGCTAAACTTCTTTAGCATCGAGTCAATGTACTTTCCTTGGGTCAAGCCCAACATCCTTTTAGATCTATCTCTATAGATCTTTCTCCCCAAATTATAGGATGCCTCACCCAAGTCCTTCATGGAGAAGAGTTTAGATAACCAAATTCTGATCGACTGTAGCATTGGAACATCATTCCCTATCAGTAATATGTCATTAACATTTAATACAAGAATGAAACAGTGCTCCCACTAACCTTTTTGTACACACAAGGTTCATCCTCATTTTTGATAAAATCAAACCTTTTGATTATCTCATCAAAACGGATGTTCCATCTTCGAGAAGCTTGCTTCAATCCATAAATGGATCGTTGTAGCTTACAGACTTGGTTTGTCCCAACCGTTGAAACAAAACCCTCTGGCTGTATCATATATACATTTTCCTCAAGCTCTCCATTGAGAAAGGCCGTTTTCACGTCCATTTGCCAGATCTCGTAGTCATAATAAGCTGCAATTACAAGCAAAATCCGAATGGACTTGAGCATAGCTACTGGTGAGAAAGTTTCATCATAGTCAACTCCTTGTCTTTATTTGAAACCTTTTGCAACCAGTCGGGCCTTATAGGTCTCTACTTTGCCATCTGCTCCAGTCTTTCTCTTAAAGACCCATTTACACCCAATAGGCTTAATGCCCTCAGGTGGTGAAACCAAAGTCCATACTTGGTTTTCATATATGGAGTCCATCTCGGATTTCATGGCTTCTAGCCATTTCTCTAAGTCTTCACTACTCATAGCCTCTTCGTAAGTCAATGGATCTGAAAGTAGTATGCACACAAGCCAATCATATTTGATATGATGTAGCATATACTTTGTAATCTTATTCATTTATTAATAAAAGAATTGATTTTCTTAAAAAGCATTTTATATTACCTACATGGTGCTGTTATATTAAATGTGATAAACCCATAGTTTTGAGCAATGCTTTTAGAATCATGATGGTGATCATGCTAATGAGATCTAAATTCTAGATAGCTCACAAACTAAAATTGTTCCTAATCGTTGGATTACTAAAAAGGGGATTAGTGAATCCGGATAGATTAGTACATACGTTGCTTGCTCTTAGGAAGAGAATGATTGATCTCATAATCATTTGTGTGGAGACACTAAAGCAAGTATGTAGGTGCTTATTAGAGAATAAGTTCACTGAACATGGTTCGCTAATGAATACCTAATGGAGTTTTACTCGCCTGTCTTAGGTATAATAAGTTATGCATGGAGATAGGTGAATGATCAACAAATAATCTACCACGTCTAGTAAAAGATGTGAAATGTCCTATGTGATTCGATAAATGACAACTCAGTAGTCCTTGGCCAAGGCAAGATGAAATTAGAAAGGAGTTTCTAATTTGCATTATTTAGAGTTGTGCATTTGGGAATCGAAATACATATAATTAAATAAAATAAGACTTGACAGTCGTTGATCTCTAAGGAGGCTTACCCTTATTGTAGAATAAATATTATTTATTTAAATAAATTAAATAGTTTAATTTATTTATTTAAATAAAATTAGAATTGTTCTAATTGATTTATTTACAACCGGTTTAATATGGAGAACCTAAAGGGTCACACCGCAAAAGAAAAATATTTATTTAAGAAGTAAATGACATAATTGTAATAATAAGTTAAGTATATTTAATTTAATCCATGGAGATAGAATAAATTAAATTGCTTAATATTTATTATTTAATTTTTTGAAAATATTAAATATAAATTAATAAGAGGAGTCTTATTATTATTATTAATATTACTATTATTTAATTTCTAATAGGGATTGGAAATTAATTAATTGAAGTACTCTCCCATGAATACCTAATTGGATTAGGAGCATAATTAATTAAAGGAGTTTAATTATAAAAGAAACCCTAATCCTAAATAGTTTAGGGAAGGGTTATTCCTACATCTATAAATAAGAGGAGTCTTATCATAGATTTGGGTTACACACTCTTGCATTAGATTGTGGAGACTACTTGCAATTTCTATAGAGATAAAAACTAGGGTTTTGCCAATACCCAACTTCTTGAATACTTATTCTTCCTTGGTGGATCACCTCTAGAGGCCAAACACTTGGGTGGCTAATGTTGATCAAAGGAAGGAATCTCATCGGTGGAATTCAAGGAGAACACGAAGGACTAGGGGTTGAGCTTGTACCCGAGGAAGATTTGATCTACGAGGGTATAATTCTTATTCTCTTTCTCTTTCGTTTAATTGATAATTGAACACAAGGATAGATCATGGTGATGGTTTGTATGAAAATTTTAAAATCCGTTTTATCACGCTTCTGCCCTATTTATGTAATTTGATTACATGTTTGCGTAATATACAAACCTAACAGCGGTATCAGAGCCTAATCCTTGTGTTAATTATTAATTTTGATGATTCTATGTATGTATTGATATGCGATACGATCGAATTTTTGGGCTGAAATTTTTTTTTTCAATCTGTGTCGCGGCGCGGCCGCGCCGTTTCCAGTTCATTCTGGAGCGCGGCCGCGCCATAACTTAGAAAACGTTTCTGGGGTGCAACGCGGTCGCGCCACTCCTAGTTCAATTTGGAGCGCGGCCGCGCCGATGTGCAGACTTTGAAATTTTTTTGTTTTTCTCAATTAACATAAATGGTTTATTTAATTGATAAAAGTTTAAAATAAAGATGTTTATTTTATCAGGAATAGGATTTCAGATTGCTGAAATTAAAGGAGTTTAATTTGGATTTGGTTTTTGATTAAAATAAAAGAGTTTATTTTGTTTCAAAAACTAAATATTAGCAAAACTTTTTCCCATTAATTGATATCAATGCATATATGGAATGGTTTTATTATTAATGGGATGGATGTTATTTATTCATACATATAGAGATATGTATGATAATAAATAGAGATTGATTATGGACTATTAACCAATGTGTGATTGGATTTATGCATTAATATCAATTAATGGGCAAAAGTTTTGCTAATATTTAGTTTTTGAAACAAAATAAACTCTTTTATTTTAATCAAAAACTAAATCCAAATTAAACTCCTTTAATTTTAGCAATCTAAAATCCTATTCCAAATAAAATAAACATCTTTATTTTAAACTTTTATCAATTAAATAAACCATTTATGTTAATTGAGAAAAACAAAAAAATTTCAAAGTCTGCACACTGGCGCGGCCGCGCTCCAAATTGAACTAGGAGCGGCGCGGCCGCGCTGCACCCCCAGAAACGTTTTCTAAGTTAGGGTGCGGCCGCGCTCCAGAATGAACTAGAAGCGGCGCGGCCGCGCCGCGATGCAGATTCAATTTTTTTTTTTCAGCCCAAAAATCCGATCGTATCGCATATCAATTCATACATGGAATCATCAAAATCAATAATTAACACAAGGATTATGCTCTGATACCACTGATAGGTTTGTATATAACACAAGCATACAATCAAATTACACAAATAGAGCGGAAGCGTGATAAAACGGATTTTAAAATTTTAATACAAACCATCACTATGATCTATCCTTGTGTTCAATTATCAATTAAACGAAAGAGAAAAAGAAAGAGAATAAGGATTATACCCTCGTAGATCAAAGCTTCCTCGGGTACAAGTTCAACTCCAATTCCTTCGCTTTCTCCTTGAATTCCATGGATGAGATTCCTTCATTTGATCACGTTAGCCACCCAAGTGTTTGGCCTCTAGAGGTGATCCACCAAGAAAGAATATGTATTCAAGAAGTTGGGTATCCCTAGTTTCTATCTCTATAGAAATTACAAGTACTCTCCACTATTCTTATGCAAGAGCGTGTAAACCTAATCTATGATAAGACTCCTCTTATTTATAGATATAGGAAAACCCTTCCCTAAACTATTTAGGATTAGGGTTTCTATTGTAATTAAACTCCTTTAATTAATTATGCTCCTAATCTAATTAGGAATTCATGTGAGGGTACTTCTATTAATTAATTCTCAATCCCTATTAAGAATTAAATAATAGTAATAGTAATAATAATAATAAGACTCCTCTTATTAATTTATATTTAATATTCCCAAAATATTAAATAATAAATATTAAGCTATTTAATTTATTATATCTCCATAGACTAAATTAAATACACTTAATTTATTATTACAATTATGCCATTTATTTCTTAAATAAATATTTTCGTTTTGCGGTGTGACCCTTTAGGTTCTCCATATTAAACCGGTTGTCAATAAATCAATTAGAACAATTCTAATCTTATTTAAATAAATAAATTAAACTATTTAATTCATTTAAATAAATAATATTTAATCTACAATAAGGGTAAGCCCCCTTAGCGATCAACGACTTTCCAAATAATATAGATTTCAACATTAATAACAAAAGAACCTTTCAGTGCATAGTTACTGTACAATTCAATCCTTCTACCATACAATGTCCTAATTAAATATAAGACATGGATTTACTATCAAGCCTTATTTTATTTAATTATATGTATTTCGATTCCCAAATGCATAACTCTAAATAATGCAAATTAGAAACTCCTTTCTAATTTCATCCTGCCTTGGCCAAGGACTACTGAGTTGTCATTTATCGAATCACATAGGACATTCACATCTTTTACTAGACGTGATAGATTCTTTGTTGATCATTCACATATCTCCATGTACAACTCATTATACCCAATCATACCCTTTGATATACCCTAAAGGTCTGAAGGGAAATGTCAAAGTATAACTCATCATACACAAGATACTATGATGATCTCAAGTCTAAGAATCACTTGTACTACTATCACTAGAGGAATTCCTATTGACAGGCGAGTAAAACTCCATTAGGTATTCCTTAGCGAGCCACGTTCAGTGAACTTATTCTCCAATAAGCACCTACATACTTGGTTTATTGTCTCCACACAAATGATTATGAGATCAATCATCCTCTTCCTAAGAGCAAGCAACGTATGTACTAATCTATCCGGATTCACTAAGCCCCTTTTAGTAATCCAACGATTAGGAACGATTTTAGTTTGTGAGCTATCTAGAATTTAGATCTCATTAGCATGATCACCATCATGATTCTAAAAGCATTGCTCAAAACTATGGGTTTGTCACATTTAATATAACAACACAATGTAGATAAAGTATAATGCCTTTAATAACCGAATAAGATTACAAAGTATATGCTACATCATATCAAATATGATTGGCTTGCGTGCATACTACTTTTAATCTCCCACTTGCACTAAAGCCAATCGACATGGTATCTAATACCCTTTTTCTCTAAGTGAGGGTCATCCTGTTGTTGGATCAAGCTTCAGTAAATGGATATGCAATGTTATTCTTAAGAGTCCACTATCTCTATAGTGACTTCTCCTCTTTCAATGATTCCTCTAATCTAATGAAAGTGTCGCAACACATGTTCGAATCCAAGATGAGACTTAGGAACTATTCCTAGTTCTGTAATGAACTTTTCATCCAAACAATCAACTTGCAGCTTCATTTACAGCTATATACTTTGTCACTAAATCAGCAACTCTTTGCTGTTTGGAACCTTTCCAATTTCACTGCACCACCATTTGAGGTAACAATTTATCCTAAAGCGGATTTGTTATCGTCTTGGTGAATCTAAAAAACTTGAGTCTGTTTAACCCTCTAGTTTTAATTCAGACCTACCATGAATCATGTTCACATCTTCAGTACCGGTTAAGTACTTAAAGATGTTTTTCACTGTTTTACAGTGATCTTCTCCAGAATATGGCTGATCAACATTAGGCCTTGTATATTCATTGCATACATGATAGTAACTCATGTGATCTCTCTTTCATTGGAGATAATTTTAGAGAGATACACTCCATGACTCATCATCATGAGACCTCCCTTGGAGTTTGCCATGCTAAATGCCTTTAGCATCGAATGAATATACTTTCATTGGGTCAAGCCGAACATCCTTTTAAATCTATCCATATAGATTTATATCCCCTATATATAGGATGTTCCCCCCAAGTTATTCATGGAGGAATGTTTAGACAATTTCATCTTTAATGATTGTAGCATTGGTATGTCATTCATTATCAGTAGTATATCAATATATAATACTAGGAATGTCACAACACTCCCACTGACCCTTTTGTACACACTAGGTTCATTCTCGGTTTTGATAAAATCAAACTCTTTTGATTTTCTCATTAAAATGAATGTTCCATCTTTGAGAAGCTTGCTTCAATCTATAAATGGATCATTGTAGCTTACATACACGATTTGCTTCAACCTTTGCAACAAATTCCTCTGGTTGTATCATACATGCATTATCCTCAAGTCTTTATTGAAGAAAGACGTCTCCACATCCAATTTGCCAGATTTCGTAATAAGCTTTAATCACAAGCAAAATCCAAATGGACTTGAGCATTACCCGGTAATAAGGTTTTATCACAGTCAACTCCTTAACTTTATTTGAAACCTTTTAAACATGTATGGTCTTATAGGTCTCCACCTTACCATTTGCCCTAGTCTTTATCTTTAAAGACCCATATACACCCTTTAGGCACTATGCCTTTCGGTGGAGTAACCAGAGTCTATACTTGGTTCTCATACATAGAGTCCATTTCGAATTTCATGGTCATCTGCCATTTCTTTGAGTGGCTTCTACTCATAGCCTCATCTTATATAACTGGATCATCATCTTCTATGATGCGTACCTCATCATCATCCTCTATGATGAATCCATACCTCTCAGGTATCTTCGGTACTCTTCCAGATTTACGATTTGGTTGTGGTACAATAGGTCTATCTACAGGTCCCTCAGTTTGACTTAAAGTGCTTTGTGGTTCTTGAACTCTTTCATGATCTATTACCCTTCCACTAGCTCTTTCAATGATAAACACCTTTATCCAAGAAGGCAGCATGTAGGATATAGTAATAATACCCTAAATTTCTTTAGGATATCCCACAACTCTGCACTTGTCAGATTTTGTCCCAAACTTATCTTTTGAAACCTTTTCACATAAGTTGGACAACCTCTTATCTTAACATACTTAAGATTAGGAATCCTCCCTATCCATAACTTTTATGGAGTCTTGGGGCCGGATTTTGAGGTTACCTTATTTTGTAGATATGCAGCCGTTTCTAGGGCATAACCCTAGATGGATACTGGAATGTCGGTAAAAATCATTATGGACCGCACCATGTCCAACAAGGTACGATTTCTCTTTTAAGATACACCAATCAATTATTGCGCATCATGAAGCGTCCATTATGAGAAAATATCATTTTGAGATGATCTAGAAACTCATTGTACAAGTATTCCTTCCTCGATCCGATCAAAGAATCTTAATACTTTGTCAATTTGTTTCACATCTGAATTCTTTGAACCTTTTAAATGATTCAGACTTGTATTTCATTAAATACACAAATTCAACTCTTTGAATGATCATCTCCTTTTCTTTTACTAGTTTGTTCAATTTGTAAAATTATTTTCATGTAAGTCAAGTATACAAAGTCCATCAAGTAATCTTTCAGTTTCAAACAAAACATTATCATTATAAATAGAACAACAATTGTTCTTAAATATAATACCAGAACCTTCCTTGTCTAACAACAAAAGTAATAATGTTTCTAAAGAGAACTGGAACATAATAACAACTTATTAACTTAATAGACTTGCCCGCAGGCAACGCTAAACTATAAGTTCCTACGGCTAATGTAGCAACCATTGCTCCATTCTCCACACGTAAGATTACTTACTCTTTGTTTAGCTTTCTACTTCTGCTTAGTCTCTGTATTGAATTGCATACGTGGGAACTACAATCGGTATCCAATACCCAAGTATAACCTTAACTTACAGAAAAATTTATTTCAATCATGAACCAACCTATATCTGTAACCGAAGCTTCACTAAGCTTGTTCTGGTTAGCCTCTGCAAGATGCTCCTTACAGTTTCCTTTCCAGTGTCTAGGCTTATCCTTTGTTTTTGCCTTTCCTTATACCTTCTTTGAATTATTCTTCTTTTCAAGAGATCCTTTGGTCCCTACTAGTAAGACTTGGTCTTTCTTGGTTGGAAAATGACTCTCCACAGTTTTCAATATGTTTAAGCAACTCAGGCAGGCTGACATATAGCTTATTCATGTGGAAATTCACAACAAATTGTGAGAAAGAGTCTGGAAGTGATTGTAAGATCAAATCTTGGATCAACTTTCCATCCATAACAAAACCATGTTGTCCTAATTGTTCAATTGAATTGATCATTTTAAGGACCTGAGTTTGTACTGTAGTGTCATCGGTCATTCTAGATTGGAAGAGCTCCTTAGATATCTAATATCTAGCAATCCTGCTTTCCTCACCATTCAACTCCTTGAAGGTGCAGGAGTACAGTAGGAGCATCCATAGTTTCATACTGACACTGAAGCTCGTTACTCATGGATGCTAGCATGATGCATTGAGCCAACTCTGCATCATTTTGCCACTTTTTAAAAGTAGCAATCTCTTTCTCAGAGGCATTGTCTGCAACCATTGCAGGGATAGGCGTATTAAGGATATAAGATAGCTTTTCAGCCTTGAGAACTATTCTCAGATTCTTTAACTAGTCCGTATTATTTGGTCCAGTTAATTAACATCTAATATGCTCCGCAGTGATAGTAAATTAGACATTGTAAAATTCTGTAAATGAATTAACAATATTTTAGCATACATTTATTTTATTAATTATCAAAATAAATTAGGTCTTTATTTAAATTGGTATCTCCCACTATTTTCATCAAACTATATTACCCTCATTATATAGTTCGACAATTCTAATTAAAGATTTGCTAGTGAGACTAAGGATTCCATTTCAAATGTATATAGCCTTGTGGTGACACAACAAACGATATATAAATAAATAGGTAGACAACTATTGTCAATTACATCACTATGTAACTCCTTGTATTTTGCCTCTTAGATTATTTTGATCAAGTGGTGACACATCCAAATCAAAATTATCTAAGTTAAGTCCATCCTAGCACTTTCATATATGTGAAGAGAAAAATACCGTCCTTGTGGTGACACAACAAAACAGTAATATTCAATTCCTTAATAAGCATCAAATGTGATAAGGCAACATCTTAAATATTTAATACTCGCCTTGTGTGTGCACAACAAACTCATATTAAATATTTAATACTCTATTGCTTTACCGTGGTAGAAGGCGACGTTCGATATTCTAAATATCTTTGAACGCTTAGGACTTAATATAATTTCTTTGAGGGGTTTGTTATTATTTGTCTCATCTTGTTTAGCACGCATGCACATATATATATATAAAATACGCGTCATATTATTTAACATGCGAAGCATGTTGTATAATATATATATATATATATATATAGTAAACATGCACATATAGAATACTATATTCTACCCGAATTGATTATGAACTTTTATTCTAGTTTGGTTCACTAGAGCCACCAAGTGAACCAAGAGGTCAAACTTAGGGTGCAAGAATTAAATTTAAATATAACTATTATATTTAAACCCAGGCTCCATTACAAACGGGTCTTCTTGCGCTCTTTGTTCCTTTGTCTCCAATTCTTCAAAATAATTCTAATTAATCCTATTACATAAACTATTTAAAATAAATAGAAATCTTGATCAGTAGTCAAGGGAAAGTACATAGGAGGAAGATAGAATTTACATCATGAAAAAAAACTAGAGAAGACGAGGTACGCAGACCCCATTTATAAAAACTCATTCATTCAATCATACTCTAAAAGAAATCCAATCACACATTGGTCAATAGTCCATAATCAATCCCTATTTATTATCATACATATCTCCATATGTATCAATAAATAATATTCATCTCATGAATAATAAAATCATTCTATATATGCATTGATATCATTTAATGAGCAATATTAATTAGTACAAAATCCAATTTTAACTCTAATTAGTTATCATGGAATCCAATTCTAACTCTAATTAGTTATCATGAAATCCAATTCCAATTAAAATAAACTTCTTTATTTTAATCCTATTCCAAATCAAAATAAACTCTTTTATTTTAATTGACAAAAAAAAAATAAGGTCAACCTTGATCATAAACCTTTAAAAGAAATAATCAAACAAACCTTTAAGTCAAACTTCAAACCCAGAATTATATAGTTTAAATATTAAACATTCTGATTCTTAATCAAAACTGATTCTGGTGTAGTGGTAAGGCTTCCAACATATGACCAATAGGTCAAGGGTTCAAAACCCTCTAGCCCCAAATTAGTTATTTCATTTTTAAAGGTTGACCAGTCAGCGTCACGTCAACAGTTAACAGTTGACTAGTCAGCGCCACGTCAGTAGTCAACAGTTGACCAGTCGGCGCCACATCAGCAAACAGTGCCATGTCATCAGTTGACTGGTCAATAGTTGACCAGTCAACATTTGACCGTTGACTTTGACCAACGTTTTTTTTTCTTTAAAAAAATAAAATAAAATAATTTTACACAAACAGTTATGCCCAATTAAATTGTTCTAAACAAATATTATTGTATAAACAGAATCAAAGCAATTATTAATTCGCATAAAGTTTGGCTCTGATACCACTGTTAGATTTGTATAACGCGAACATGCAATCAAATTACATAAATAAAGCGGAAGCGCAATAAATAAGATTTTAAAATTTTATACAAACCATCACCATGATCTTTCTTTATGCACAATTATTAATTAAACGAAAGAGATGAAGAATAAGAATTATACCTTTGTAGAATTCTAGCTTCCTCAGGTACAAGTTCACCTCCAATTCCTTCGTGTTCTCCTCGAATTCCACCGATGAGATTCCTTCCTTTGATCAACGTTAGCCACCCAAGTGTTTGGCCTATAGAGGTGATCCACCAAAGAAGAATAGTTATTTAAGAAGATGGGTGTTGGTAAAACCCTAGTTTCTATCTCTATAGAAATTGTAAGTACTCTTCACAATTCTTATGCAAGAGTGTGTAACCCTAATCTATGATAAGACTCTTCTTATTTATAGATGTAGGAATAACCCTTCCCTAAACTATTTAGGATTAGGGTTTCTATTATAATTAAACTCCTTTAATTAATTATGCACCTAATCCAATTAGGAATTCATGGGAGAGTACTTCTATTAATTAATTCTCAATCCCTATTAGGAATTAAATAATAGTAATAGTAATTGTAGACACCCAAATTTTGCACTTCGTATACTAACCCTGACAAGAGGGCAAAATCGTCAATGAACCCAGCCTACGAGAACGAAAGGTGGACATAAGTACGAACACTCAGAGTCACCACAACGACGTGCGATCAAAGCCGACATGACAACGATCAAAAGGAATGATACAGCACATTTCCCAGTGGTTCCCGGACTATAAAATACAAGCCTTTCGATGAAAACCAACAGTACTACACGAGAATCAAGGTGCGGCTCGAAAATTGAGAAAATCAGCTCACCCATCCGCGGATTGATCTGCGGCCAACAATTAGAATAATTGAAGTGCGCGGCGGGCGGCTAAAGTGCGCGATGGGCGCGGAGAACCAAGGCCAGCCGCAGATCAATCTGCGGGTGCCCCTAGCCAGCCAATTTCAGCACATTCCTTCATTCAGCATACAGAGAGTTGACAGCAGTGGAAGAAGAAAGGAAAAGAGGAAGATTCAGCAGCAAGAACAGCGAAAAAAAAGAGAGAAAAGAGAGAAAATAGTGAGGAATTATACCCCTTTTGTGAGATTGTATCACATATAATTTCTACTATATTCAATATATTAATTTATACGCATCGTGGTGTCATTTGCAAGGTGAAAAAACCCTTTTTATAGCACTTTTTGTTATATTATTTTGTCAAATTTTGTCATTTGGATCATATTAAACGTAGTTCTTTCTTGGATATTATTGAGAATACATGGATTAGGGATTATTAGTGAAGGTTCCAAAGGAATAAAATTCTTCCTAATGACCCGATGATATCCATTTGGTGAATTTTAGCTTGTTTAAATTTTGTAATATCCATTGGGTGGGTGTGCATAAATTTTGGTTGTGAGCCTAGGACGCGACCCCGTGGTCCAAATCCGATGATGGACAATTTTGGTGCATGTAATAGGATCGATTATCCTTGATTGTAAATATGTAATCGTCGGGCCTTAATACGATACCAAGTCGAAAATCAGGTTTAAGGCCCCGAAATAGTGAAATCTGTGCTTGTGGGCATTTGGGGTTATTTTGATGGCTTACATGCCCATGAATAGCCCTAATGCATTTTAATGCTTGGTTTGATTTATGACACAAATTGATTTCAAATCTAAATGATGAAAATTTTCATAAAATCAATCAAACAAGGTTATTAGCATCACGAGGATAAGAAATTGGGAGTGCTAATGAATGTCGATTTCTATTTAACGAGAAGGCAAAAGAAAGATCGTGTTCAAACGTCACAAGAAATGGTTTTATGAAAATAAATGGTTGTTTTATTAAACCGTTGTGCATAGGGTTAAAGAGATCCTAGAAATTGCCCGCCACTTTGTATATGAAAGCGATGTATAGGTCTCGATTCCTATTTTGACGAGGGTTTAAAAAACTGATCTTGTTTTGCCAAAACGACACCTAATGAAAATCTCGCAGTTTTGACAATTAAAATCAAACCTTTTTCGTAAAGAATAAAGCTTTCTCGTATAAATCGAAGGACATTCTAAAGCATTCTCAAAACACGACTTTCCATAAAAAACCCCAAATGATTCTTTCATACAAACTCACCACAACATTCACGTAAACACACATACACACACGCACACACACACACTTTGAGAATTAAAGGGATAGGAAAAGCATCAAGATTGCGGTAACCGTGTTTCACGGAAGACGGGGGGTGCCTAACACATTCCCCTCGCTTAAACAAGCCCCCGAACTCTATGAATCTCGGTTTGCAGACCAATTAATTCGGAGTCACATATGAGCCAGCGATTTACGAAAGAACGAAACTCGGATGAGTTGGTACATCCATTTCAAATATACCAACTGGCGACTCTGATCAATTGGCTCATCATAAAAAATGATCTTTCAAAACCCCGTCGACATTAGTGCCGACCTTTTCAAAAAAAATCATCTAATAAAAATGCTAAAATTGGAAAGGATAAATATCGCAACGGAAGCGATTCCTCCCGGCGTCGACAGCTGGTAACTCTGCTGGGGACATTTGAGGGCTTAAGCCGCATTCAAATCTTTATGCTGTCCTATCCTTTAAAAATTCATGAATGTGTATATGTGTGCGATATTTTGACATGTTTTACTTGTTGTTGTGTGAAATGTGTGTTTTTTTCAAAGCAATAAATGATTGAATGGAATTGTTTTACTTTAAAGTAATCATTTGCATATGGTGAGGACGATGAATGTGATTGTATGTTGAGAGTGTACCTCCTCCTGAGGCACACCTGTCGATTGCTTATTACTGAACTCGAAGGGGCTGCTCCCCGGAGATGGCTCAGGAAACGCACCAATCGAAACGACTCAGACGAGTAGGTTGCGAAGATTTGGGGACCTTCATGCCGAAAAGCCGCGAGAGTAACCTTAGGATAGGTCACCCGCAGATTAACCCAACGCAAGGAAAGTCTTTTCATGCCCTTTTACGTTTACGCGTATAAATGTCATAGTCCCATTCACTATTTTACATATACCTTCCCTGTTGTCAAAAAGAAAGTATTGACCTCTATGTTTTGCATGGAATGGCTAGGAAAGTATAATAATTCGTATCTATCAATTATTATTGCAATAAGGGACTGCTAACATTTTGTTTTGTAGGGAAAGATTAAAAAACCCAAAAACACAAAAGTTACAGCTTTAGCATGCATCCACATCTT
The DNA here is from genome assembly GCA_034770075.1 of Aralia elata. NCBI lineage: Eukaryota > Viridiplantae > Streptophyta > Magnoliopsida > Apiales > Araliaceae > Aralia > Aralia elata. The sequence continues at coordinate 43,418,144 of CM068387.1, read as the reverse complement.
TCATTTCCCAAAGATTAAACTCCAAACCGTTTGTAGACACCAAATTTTTGCGTTCCTTGTACTAACCGTGACAGGAGGGCAAAATCGTCAATTGAACCGGCTTGCGGGAGCGAAGGAATGGGCACAAGTGCGAACGTCCAACACCACCGCAATGATTGGCGACCAAAGCTGACGTGACAATAAGGCCATCCGAAACGGGCATTCCCAAATAAGGTGGCACGTCTCCCGGAAATTCCCGGACTGCAGAATACAGGCCTGTCAGCGAAAACCGACGTTATGGCACGAAAATCGAGGCGTGGCACGAAAATCGAGATAGTCAAACCGTCCAGCCGCGGATTGATCTGCGGCCAAATAGTGCGCCTTTTGAAAACACGGAACTCGAAACACGGAAACCAAGAAATCAGCTGAATGCGATGGGAGGCGGCCAGCCAGCCGCAGATCAATCTGCGGCTGCCCTGGACCAGCCTATTTCAGCTCAGTTTCTTCATTTCATCTAGGGAGTTGGCAGCAGGCGGAGAGAGGAGAAGAAACCAGCAGCAGCTCGGAAATAGGGAGAAAAATAGCAGAATTTGCAAGGAAAATAGAGAGAAAAGAAGTGAGGAATTACATCATTTGTGTAAGATTATATATCATATATCTTCTATTCTACTCAATACATAAATTCATATCTATTGTAAGGATTATTTGCAAGGTGAAAAGACTATTTTCCATAGCAATTTTTGTATATCATTTTGTTAATCTTCTTATCAATTGGGTTATGTGAAATGTAGTTTTCTTGTATATTGTTGTGGATCCATGGATTGAGGACTATTAGTGAGGGTTCCAAATGGAACGAAATTTTTTCTAATGGCCCGATGATATCCATTTGGCAATTTTAGCTTGTTTAATTTGTGTAGTATCCATTGCGTGGGTGTGTATAAATTGTGGATGTGAGCCTAGGAACGCGACCCCGTGGTCCAAATCCGATGATGGACAATGTTGATGTATGTAATCCTTTATTGTAAATTGTAATCGTCGGGCCTTAAAACGATACCAAGTTGAAAATCGGGTTTAAGGCCCCCGTAATAGTGAAGTATGTGATTGTGGGCGTTGGGGTTATTTGGATGGCTTACATGTCCATGGATAGCTCCAATGCATTGTAATGCTTGATTTGATTTACGACCTAAAATTGATTTCAAAGCTAAACAATGAAGACTTTCATAAAATTCAATCAAATTAGGTTATTAGCTTCACGAGGATAAGAAATTGAAAGTGCTAACGAATGTCGATTCCTATTTAACGAGAAAGCTAAAAAAGGAATCGTTTTCCAAAACATCACACAAAATGATTTTGTAAATAAGTAACGTTTTATTAAACCGTTGTGCATAGGGTTAAAGAGATCCTAGAAGTTGCCCACCGTGCTATTTACGAAAGCAACGTATAGATCTCGATTCCTATTTTGACGAAGGTTTAGAAAATTCTTGTTTTGCCAAAACGACACCTAATGAAAATCTCATAAGTTTTTGGCAGTTAAAATCAAACCTTTCTCATAAAGCTTTCTCGTGTATGCCGAAAAGACATTCCGAAGCGTTCTCAAATTAAAGCACGACTTTCCCTAAAAATCCAAATGATTCTTTCATACAAACTCACCACAACATTCACATAGGCACACACACACACACGCGCGCATACACACACACACACATTTCATGAATTAAAGGATAGGAAAGCATCAAGATTGCGGTAACCGTGTTTAACGGAAGTCGGGGGGTGCCTAACACCTTCCCCTCGCTTAAGCAAGCCCCCGAACTCTAGGAATCTCGATTCGCAGACCAATTAATTCGGAGTCACATATGAGCCAGCGATTTATAAAAAATGAAAACTCGGATGAGTTGGTACATCCATTTCAAATATACCAACTGGCGACTCTGGTTAATTGGCTCATCATAAAAAACGATCTTTTAAAAACCCCGTCGACATTAATGCTGACCTTTTCCAAAAATCGTTCAATCAAAAGGCTAAAATCGGAAAAGGACAATATCGAATTAGAGACGAAAAAACCGGCGTCGACAGCTGGCGACTCTGCTGGGGATATTAGAGGGCTTAAGCCGCGTTCGATTCTTGATGCTATCCTATCCTTTAAAAAATTCATGAATATGTGTGTGCATGCGATATTCTGATTTTTTCTTTTGTTGTGTGAATGTGTGTTTTGTCCAAATGAATATTTGAATGGAATTGCTTTACTTTAAAGTAATCATTTGCATACGGTGAGGACGATGAATGTGAATGTATATTGAGAGAGTACCTCCTCCTGAGGCGAACCTGTCGGGTGCTTATTACTGGACTCGAAGGGGCTGCTCCCCGGAGATGGCTCAGGAAACGCACCACCCAAATCTGCTCCAATCGAAAGGATTCAGAAGAGTAGATTGCGAAGATTTGGGGACCTTCATGCCGAAAAGCCCGCGAGAGTAACCCTAGGGTAGGTCAGCCTCTGATAAACCTAACGAAAGGGAAGCTTCTTCATGCCCTTTTATCGTTCAGTCAAGTAAATAAATGTCATGTAAATGGCATACAACTGTCATACCGTCATCATCGTAATAAATATGTCAGGTATCATGTGATTACATCACCTGCACATATAAAGAGAATACTGACATGGTTTTTGCAGGAAGGCAATCCGTGCCACGTACCAAGGTTTTCTAAAACTTCTAAATACTATCCTGTCATCAAACACTAACCTCGTTTTGCAGGAAAAGATTAGAGAACCATGAAAGCGTGGCCTAACGATCACAAAGAACCCGGAGTAGGGGCATATTTTGACCACCAAAAAAAAAAAAAAGAATAATATAATAATCATGCGTCAGTGTTGACATGCATCTGCCAACTTATAATTGGCACAGTACTAAACTACGGCCTTTGTTTGTTTTGCGAGATTGCCCCTACGACCCAACTAAGAGGCCGTAAAATCCATACTCCATCCATCCAAATGACAGAGGCCGATAGCCATGAAAGTACAATTCTGCCACTCCAATAATACGGCCGAATACGAGGGATTCATCCTAGGATTGGGATTAGCCCTGGGAATGGGAATCAAAAGGATGATAGTAGTTGGGGACTCGAATTGGTCATCCGGCAGGCCATGGGAATAGACAGCACCAAAGGGCATAAATGGTACCTAGCTACGGGACTGCTGAGATATCTGGAAGCCGAAGAAGCCCACAGACAAATGAACGAAGTACATGGCGATGTGTGCGGAGCCCATATGAGCAGAACATTTTTGGCAACGAAAATCATGTGAGCGGATCACTACTGGCTAACCATGAAAACTGACTACGATGCTCATGTCAGGAAATGCCATCAATGCCAGATCCATGCCAATGCGATCCATGCACCTCCTAATGAGCTCCATTGCTTGACCTCACCGTGGCCAGATGGACCGTGCAGCAGGTGATATCCAGGAAGGGGTAAATCCAGGAGTATGGCAGTGAATCCCAGCCAGTAGAAGATCAATGGGTTTTGAAATTCGGAGTTTTATTTCAAATCCCTGCACGCTCATGTCATTTTGTCATGTTATCCAAAAAGAAGATCATGTGCTGAGATGTTTATATATATGACAAGCATTTTTTGTTTTATGGCAGTACCCCGAATTGAGGCATTCTAGCCTGACAAGCAATAGGCCAAATTTGAAGGAGGATCACGATTTTGGTATAGAGCTAGATTTCGATCTGATGGGGATCGAGCAGGATGAGACAGATATCGACAATACGCCCGACGAGATCAAAGGATGGGTCGAGGGTAAACCCAAACCCAGTTTAGACCAAACTATCGCCATCAAACATCAGAGCCCCTAAGGATAACAGAGAACCCGGAGTAGGGGCAAATTCGACCACAAAAAAAAATATATGTATATATATATATATAATCAAAAAAATCAAAAATCCCCCAAACCTTTCAACAAGTCAAAGGACCGGATCTTTTGTCAGCCCAGCAAGACACCGATGCAACCAGTACGAGGGAGATCACAAGAAAAGCAACTTAACACTGGGGCATTGGTCAACTACCCAAGAAATGATGACGTGCAAATTGGCACCCATGCAACAATCCTATCAACATGCACCATCATCATCAAATGCTACCTCATGTCAATTCAATCTTCAACGGTACGATCATCTGGCATTTGTCAAGCATAGTTTTCCCGGGATACGATGATCCGCGTGAAAGGGGGGATTTTATTTGGCTTGATAGGAATCGGATTAATTCTGACAAGCAACCGTGGAGCACGATTGTGAGTATGATTAGACGAAGAAGGCTATTCAACCTTTTGATCGGGTACAAAGCCTTAATTCAAAGCAACGTTTGCGACAGAATCGACCTCATGTGACAGCCTTCACTTTGCATTTGCACAAACTTTCAGTTGTGGGGTATAAAACTATGACGACGTTGATGGCGATGAACACGTAGTCAGACAGTCAATAATTATCAAGCTAATATCAAGAAGTCAGACGATAAATGATTATCAAGTTAATGTCTCGAATCGTGGCCTGGGTTATTCGAGTAATTAAGCCCAATGGGTGTCTCTACACCTGGTGCCCTAAAGCCATCTGGTTTGGGAGTCGCTGGCCCAACACTCGTTACATGGGTAACTCAGAGCCTAAGAAAATGAGCATTACAGTAGAGGAGGCCGAGCATATTCGAATCGTGGCATGGGCTACTCGAGTAATTAAGCCTAAGGGGTGTCTCTACATCTGGTGCCCTAAAGCCGTCTGGTTTGGGAGTCACCGGCCTAACACTCGCTACATGGGTAACTCAAGCCTAAGAAAACGAATCTTGCGCAAGGTCAAGCAAAGAATGAATGGTGCACCAGTTTGTCTCGAACCGTGGCCTTTGTTACTCGAGTAAATAAACCCGAAGGGGTGTCTATACACCTAATGCCCCAAAACCGTCTGGTTTGGGAGTCATTGGTCCAAAACTCGTTAAATGGGTAACTTTGAATAGCCTAAGAAAATGAGACAAGTGAAGTGGGCTAATAAAGAGAAAGGATAATGCGAAAAACTCTCGGCTTTAAACAAGAAGTCATGGAAGAGAAACCCCTACTGAATGCTACATCGCACAGTGCATTTGTCATATAACGTCAATCCTGCTAAGACCGTTGTCGAGAATGGAGACAGGATACCTTTGACGAGGGAAGGCAGTTCTTTTGAATTCGACCTTACTCACGTACAATGACCATGAATGCTTGAAGGTGTTCTTACGATTTCATAACTCGTTAAATAGAAAATCATCAACTCACGAGGGATTGAAAATAACTTCCAATCTAGTACATTCACGGTTCACAACTTGCTAGATTGTGCGATCAATAGATATTCAATTTCATGTGCTTTAACTGCATTTTTGTCGAGATTATAATATCTTTGTGTGGAACTAACACTAATGGCCCGAGCCTTCAAGTTTTGGCATTTGTTAGTCATCTGATATGCAGGATCTTGCAGAGCTGTGGATAACTCAGCACGGTCAACATCGCGAGTTTTCAATAGAAATTCTTGGTAACAACACGCGCCAAGGATGGGGCAGTTAAGAATCGTGAAATGGAAGGAAGCTGAGGCCGCACAGAACTTCTCGTCATTGGACTTCTCCCCAATCCTGACTATCATTGCCTCGACATCCAAATGATCCCCGTGCATGAGCATATACGAGGATGATATAATGCGGGACAACAGCATATCGGCCAGCAGAAATGATCAAAAGGCCAAAGAGCCCAACATAGCTGTCGATCATCACAGAGAGCGAAACAGATTGCCTCAACTCGATGAAATGAAGACGACCAAGAACAGGCAGAGTACCTAACCAATGTTGAAGTCTAGGGACTACAATTCACGACAAGGCGTGATCCAATAAAATGTTGGCAAACAATGACGACGGTCGAATCGTATCATTTGACTGAACAGGGGTCATTTCTATCTAAACATATGTTGTGCACATACATCTGTCCATAACATATCTGTCAGATCATACATAACATCTTTTCCATGCATGCAGGTACGATCAAAATGAAAATCTTCGGGAAAGTACAAGCGCGTCGCTTTCAACCTCATAAATGATCAGAGTGATGGCTTTTGCGGCATGATACGTGGACGATGTTGGTGGGAGATCCAGGACATGAAGCCGATCACACATCCCATCCAAAAAAAAAAATCACTCAAATCCAATCAATGACCCCTGGGAAGGGCTGGTATCCAACCAATCAATGACCCCTGGGAAGGGCTGGTATCCAACCAATCAAAAACCCTTGGGAAGGGCTGGTATCCAAGCAATCAATGATCCATGGGAAGGGCTGGTATCCAAACAAGGAGTGAACCTGGGAAGGCATCCAAGCAAGCCACAACAAAGTGGTGAGCAAACCTGGGAAGGCATCCAAGCAAGCCACAACAACGTGGTGAGCAAACCTGGGAAGGCATCCAAGCAAACCACAACAAGATGGTGAGCACCCTGGGAAGGGCTGAGATCCAAACACTAACACCCTGGGAAGGGCTGATATCCAAACACTAGCACCCTGGGAAGGGCTGAGATCCAAACACTAACACCCTGGGAAGGGCTGATATCCAAACACTAACACCCTGGGAAGGGCTGAGATCCAAATACTAACACCTTGGGAAGGGCTGATATCCAAACGCTAACACCTTGGGAAGGGCTGGTATCCAAACACTAACACCCTGGGAAGGGCTGGTATCCAAACACTAACACCTTGGGAAGGGCTGAGATCCAAACACTAACACCCTGGGAAGGGCTGAGATCCAAACACTAACACCCTGGGAAGGGCTGATATCCAAACACTAACACCTTGAGAAGGGCTGATATCCAAACACTAACACCTTGGGAAGGGCTGATATCCAAACAACTAACACCCTGGGAAGGGCTGAGATCCAAACGATTGACCGGCGACGATAACCGGCGATCACGAGATGGGTGACCGGCGACGATAACCGGCGATTACGAGATGGATGTCCGGCGACGAAAACCGGCTCCGACAAGATAACCAACCGGCGACGATACCCGGCCCCGACAAGACTATCGACCGGCGACGATAACCGGTGATTACAAGATGGATGCCCGGCGATGAAAACCAGCTCCGACAAGATAACCAACCGGCGACGATAACCGGGGGTTACGAGATGGATGTCCGGCGACGATAACCGGGGGTTACGAGACGGGTGACCGGCAACGATACCCGGCCCCGACAAGACAATCGACCGACGACGATAACCGGCGATTACAAGATGGATGTCCGGCGACGAAAACCGGCTCCGACAAGATAACCAACCGGCGACGATAACCGGGGATTACGAGATGGATGTCCGGCGACGAAAACCGGCTCCGACAAGATAACCAACCGGCGATGATACCCAGGGGTTACGAGATGGGTGACCGGCGACGATACCCGGCCCCGACGAGACAATCGACCGGCGACGATAACCGGCGATTATGACATGGATGTCCGGCGACGAAAACTGGCTCCGACAAGATAACCAACCGGCGACGATACCCGGGGGTTACGAGATGGGTGACCGGCGACGATACCCGGCCCCGACGAGACAATCGACCGGCGACGATAACCGGCGATTACGACATAGATGTCCGGCGACGAAAACCGGCTCCGACAGGATAACCAACCGGCGACGATAACCGGGGGTTACGAGATGGGTGACCGGCGACGAAACCCGGCCCCGACAAGACGATCATCCGCATCGACACCCTTTTATGAATGTTTTGCATCCATTGCATCTTACATGGCATCATGAGTCCTAGGTGTTGCATCACGTATGTATTGTCATCCTTGTGCATTGTCATTCATGCATCGAGTGTCTATTCTTTATCCTGTTCATTTCATTTAAACATTGCATAAACATGATAAAGAGGGGCAGCTGTAGACACCCAATTTTTGCGTTCCTTGTACTAACCGTGACAGGAGGGCAAAATCGTCAATTGAACCGGCTTGCGGGCGCGAAGGAATGGGCACAAGTGCGAACGTCCAACACCACCGCAATGATTGGCGACCAAAGCTGACGTGACAATAAGGCCATCCGAAACGGGCATTCCCGAATAAGGTGGCACGTCTCCCGGAAATTCCCGGACTGCAGAATACAAGCCTGTCAGCGAAAACCGACGTTACGACACGAAAATTGAGGCGTGGCACAAAAATCGAGAAAGTCAAACCGTCCAGTCGCGGATTGATCTGCGGCCAAATAGTGCGCCTTTTGAAAACACGGAACTCGAAACACGGAAACCAGGAAATCAGTTGAGTGCGATGGGAGGCGGCCAGCCAGCCGCAGATCAATCTGCGGCCAGCTGCAGATCAATCTACGGCTGCCCTGGACCAGCCTATTTCAGCTCAGTTTCTTCATTTCATCCAGGGAGTTGGCAGCAGGCGGAGAGAGGAGAAGAAACCAGCAGCAGCTCGGAAATAAGGAGAAAAATAGCAGAATTTGCAAGGAAAATAGAGAGAAAAGAAGTGAGGAATTACATCTTTTGTGTAAGATTATATATCATATATCTTCTATTCTACTCAATACATAAATTCATACCTATTGTAAGGATTATTTGCAAGGTGAAAAGACTATTTTCCATAGCAATTTTTGTATATCATTTTGTTAATCTTCTTGTCAATTGGGTTATGTGAAATGTAGTTTTCTTGTATATTGTTGTGGATCCATGGATTGAGGACTATTAGTGAGGGTTCCAAATGGAACGAAATTTTTCCTAATGGCCCGATGATATCCATTTGGCAATTTTAGCTTGTTTAATTTGTGTAGTATCCATTGCGTTGGTGTGTATAAATTGTGGATGTGAGCCTAGGAACGCGACCCCGTGGTCCAAATCCGATGATGGACAATGTTGATGTATGTAATCCTTTATTGTAAATTGTAATCGTCGGGCCTTAAAACGATACCAAGTTGAAAATCGGGTTTAAGGCCCCCGTAATAGTGAAGTATGTGATTGTGGGCGTTGGGGTTATTTGGATGGCTTACATGCCCATGGATAGCTCCAATGCATTTTAATGCTTGATTTGATTTACGACCTAAAATTGATTTCAAAGCTAAACAATGAAGACTTTCATAAAATTCAATCAAATTAGGTTATTAGCTTCACGAGGATAAGAAATTGAAAGTGCTAACGAATGTCGATTCCTATTTAACGAGAAAGCTAAAAAAGGAATCGTTTTCCAAAACATCACACAAAATGATTTTATAAATAAGTAACGTTTTATTAAACCGTTGTGCATAGGGTTAAAGAGATCCTAGAAGTTGCCCACCGTGCTATTTACGAAAGCAACGTATAGATCTCGATTCCTATTTTGACGAAGGTTTAGAAAATTCTTGTTTTGCCAAAACGACACCTAATGAAAATCTCATAAGTTTTTGGCAATTAAAATCAAACCTTTCTCATAAAGCTTTCTCGTGTATGCCGAAAAGACATTCCGAAGCATTCTCAAATTAAAGCACGACTTTTCCTAAAAATCCAAATGATTCTTTCATACAAACTCACCACAACATTCACATAGGCACACACACACACACGCGCGCATACACACACAAACATTTCATGAATTAAAGGATAGGAAAGCATCAAGATTGCGGTAACCGTGTTTCACGGAAGTCGGGGGGTGCCTAACACCTTCCCCTCGCTTAAGCAAGCCCCCGAACTCTAGGAATCTCGATTCGCAGACCAATTAATTCGGAGTCACATATGAGCCAGCGATTTATAAAAAACGAAAACTCGGATGAGTTGGTACATCCATTTCAAATATACCAACTGGCGACTCTGGTTAATTGGCTCATCATAAAAAACGATCTTTCAAAAACCCCGTCGACATTAATGCTGACCTTTTCCAAAAATCGTTCAATCAAAAGGCTAAAATCGGAAAAGGACAATATCGAATTAGAGACGAAAAAACCGGCGTCGACACCGTTTTTTCTGTAGGATTGCTTCTCAAACGCGTTTGCAATCTAAGAGGGCCCAGGTTTCTACATCTGAAATGGCTGATATTCCACCTACTAATCCTGGTTCCATATCTCGGGAGGAATTCGATGATTTTAAAAGACAGATGTTGAAAATGGCCACGATGCTGAAAGAGCAATTGCTACCTAAGTAGGATCCGCCAAGCAAGGATCCGCCTAAAGATGATCAAACCCAACCTAAGGGGGAGCCAGTCATCCCCAAAGCCATTCCCACACCTAACAAGACAGTGATCACTATCCCAGAGGAGGGAGATACTGATGACCTTCGAAACAAAATGAAACAGATGGAGGAGACTATCCAATCTCTGAAAGACATAGGTTCCTTGGGCAGGGTTAATTATTCAGACCTGTGTGTCTTTCTAGGAACCAGATATCCGGAGAAGTTCAAGATCCCCGAATTTGAGAAATATAATGGGAAGGGAGACCCTTATACACATCTGAAGATATACATTGGGGAACGTGGGTCTTATGTAGAGGACGAAGGACTGAGGATGCAGTTATTCCAAAAGAGCCTAACGGGGGAAGCAAGAACTTGGTATGCCCGCCTTGACAATGCTTGGATCCACAACTGGGAGGAGTTGGCCCATACTTTCTTGACACAATACAATTTCCAAGCACAGATGGCCCCTGACAGATATCAGATGACAAAGATCAAGAAGCAACTAAAGGAATCTTTTAGAGACTATGCACAACGATGGAGGGGTATGGCTGCACAGGTAAATCCCCCAATGAGCGAGGCAGAAATGGTAATGACCTTTGTGGATATTCAGGAGGCGCCCTATTATGAGCGGGTAATAGCGGGGATTGGAAGGCCTTTTGCTGAAATGATAAAACATGGGAAAATAGTTGACATAGGATTAAAGTCTGGCAAGATCCGGGACTTCACAGCTCTAGAGGCAGTTGCGGAGCAAATCAAAAGTGGAAACTATGGTAGTACTTCCCGCAGGACCCAAAAGAAAAGAGAGGAAGATGTTTCCCTCATCCTGCAGGGCTCATCTAGGAAGGTGGATAATAGCCCTCATGTGCAAGTACAGAGGATCATGCCACCCCAACCATCCAATTTCGATAACCAAGGGACGGATAGACGAAGAAGGTTTGAGGCCACAAAAGATCGGGTATTCACCCCGCTTGGGGATCCTCTCAAACAGATTTTGGCAGTCTTAATAGCACAGAGGAAAATAGTCGATTTGGCACCCCCAAGTGACCCAAAGGGAAGAAGATTTGACCCAAGTAAAGAGTGTGCGTATCATTCGGGTTCCCCTGGTCATGATACTCAGGAATGCTGGACGCTAAAGCACAAGATTCAGAACCTGATCGATAGCGGGGAGATCGTGGTGGAACAGCCAGAGTCGCCAAATGTTAAAATCAATCCCCTGCCTAAGCATGATAGGGAAGGGGTCAATATGGTGGAAGCCAGCAAAGCCAGAGGACCACCAAGGCTGAATTATATAAGGAGAACCGATGAGATGATTGGCATGACAAGTGATCAAGAGAATATATGAGGGACACCGATTAGGTTGGCAAGTCTGAGCAGGAGTATCTCGGAGGGACCTATCAGGTTAACGGCTCCGAAACCTCTCACCATTGCAGCGAGACCACAAATCCCCATTAGCAGTCTGAAAACAGTACCGTGGAATTACGGGGGAGTGTCAGAGGAGGCGGCCAATTGTGCTTCGGTAACATCAAAGGGGAATCCTTTATATCTTCTAGGACGAGTCCTTGAGAGCAAAGAGAAAAGGAACGAAAAGATATCCGAGGAGAAAGTTGTGGAATTCTTAAGGAAGATGAATCATCCAGAAGTGAGGTGGATCAAAGTATTGAGTGAGGAATCGACTCTGACATCGATCCTGGATTTGGTATTGTCATCCGACGATCACCGCAGAGTTCTGGCCAAAGTCCTGGAAGAGGCACACATTCCCAAGGTGATTAGCAAAGAGGGTTTCGTCCATCTAGTGGACTATCTATTAGAAAATAACGTAATATCATTCACAGATGATGATATCCCCAAAGAAGGAAAGGGGCATCGGAAATCGTTGCATATTGCGGTAATCTCATCAGGATATGTCATGAATGGGGTGCTAATTGATGGGGGATCAGCATTGAATATCTGTCCATTCAGTACGTTGGAAAAAATGAACGTCAATCCTAAGCGCCTGCGGGCCAGTTATGTGGTGGTACGAGCCTTTGACGGATCCCGGAAGGATACGATGGGGGAGATAGAATTGCTTGTGGAAATAGGGCCTTGTACTTTCGATATTTCATTCCAAGTCCTGGATATCGCGGCGAGTTATAACATGTTATTGGGAAGGCCGTAGATACACATGGTCGGGGCAGTTCCCTCTACGCTACACCAGCAAATTAAGTTTATCATCGATGGGAATCTGGTGACGATCTCTGCAGAGCATAATGGCCCTCCTCCTTCCCGGGACGGCCTGCCAGTGATTAATTTGGACGAATCGACAGTACCCGCCAGTTTTTAGGCGCTGAAAATCAATACTCCCCACTACAGATGTCTATGGACTCCAGCCGTAAAACCTAAGGTCTCTCCTGAACTTACCTTTGTTGCTAGAGAAATGATGAGGATGAAGTTCCGACCTGGGCAAGGGTTGGGGAAGAACAGTCAAGGAATTACTGAGCCTATTCAACTGCCCAACCAGGTAGGTAAGGCAGGGTTGGGGTATTATGGAGGCATAGAACAGAAACACTCTCAAGGGGAGACCCCATTTCGATCGGCCGAAATTCTAATGCCGAACGTCAACATTGAGCAAGGTACTGGCGAGCCCGTGTCTGAGACAGGAGGTAAAAAATTGACACCCACGAATGATGAGTCGGTCAAAAAGAAGAGTTTCCTGCGGGAGGTCATGCAACAATTTGAAACCAAGTGTTATATCCCTGGACAGTCAGTGAGCATTGGAGAGGGGAAGGATGTTGCCACGCCGTTAGGAGCCCAACAGAGTGTGCCTATCATCGATTGGGCGGGGCTGGTTATCCTTGAAGAGGCTGTGAGGAAGGACCAATACGATGTGGTGGTTTCTGCTGCGCAGCCACCTGTCATCTGTCGCATTTCGGCCGATCTGACCACCGACAACTGGACGATGGAGCTAGTAATATCCAAACGAGGGTAAAATACGGCGTCGGGGTGGTAGACCCCTGAGGGTGGGGGATGAATATATATCAGTTTTGGTTCCTTATTTTATATTTTGCATTAATTATGTTAGTTTGTCATGTTATTTTAGGGACGATCGCTGTGAAAAAATGACTTATATATATGACAAACATTTTTGTTTCATGTCAGGTGTACCAATTTGAGTATTCCTTGCCTAACAAACGATTTTTCAAATTTGAACGATGACTATGATTTTGATATTGAGCTGGATTTCGATTTAATAGGCATTGAGCAAGATGAGGCAGATAATGACGACGCGCCTGAAGAGATCAAACGATGGGTCGAAGACAAACCCAAACCCAACTTAGACCAAACCATCACCATAAATATCGGAACCCCTGACAAACCCAAAGAGCTCAAGATAGGGACAAACCTTACCCCTAGCCAGAAAACAGAAATAACTGAGTTGCTAAGCCAGTATAAGGATGTTTTTGCCTGGTCTCATGAGGACATGATCAGATTGTCCACCGACATTGTGGTACACCGGTTGCCCATCAAGGAGGGTTTCAGGCCTGTCAAGCAAAAACTAAGAAAGTTGAAACCGGAGTGGAGCTTGAAGGTGAAGGAAGAGATCATCAAACAGTTCAGGGCTGGAATCATTATGGTGTCCACTTACCCAGAATGGTTGTCCAATGTAGTCCCAGTGGCTAAGCCTGGAGGGAAGGTGAGGGTATGTGTCGACTATAGAGATCTGAAGAAGGCCAGTCTCAAGGACAACTTCACAGTGCCTTTTATACACATCTTGGTGGATAACACAGCCCAATACGAGATGTACTCTTTTGTTGATTGCTTTGCGGGGTATCATCAGATAATGGTGGCGGAAGAAGATCGGGAAAAGACCGCTTTCATCACCCCTTGGGGCACCTTCTGCTATAGACGATTGGCTTTCGGTCTCACAAATGCGGGGGCTACTTATCAGAGAGTCATGATGGCCTTGTTCCACGACATGATGCACAAGGAGATAGAGGTCTACGTGGATGACATTATCGTGAAATCGAGGGTAGAATCTGATCATGTAACCCATCTCAAAAAGCTATTAAATCGGCTCAGAAAATATAATTTAAAGCTCAATCCGGCAAAGTGTGCTTTTGGAGTGCAATCGGGAAAGCTCTTGGGATTCCTGGTTAGTGATCGGGGCATTGAGTTAGATTCGGCAAAGATTAAGGCCATTGTGGATATGCCGGCGCCTCACACAGAAAAGGAGATAAGAGGATTCCTTGGAAGAATAAACTTCATCAGCCGCTTCATATCCCACTTGACGACTACATGCGAGCCGATTTTCAAACTATTAAGGAAAGATGCCTCCCAAGAGTGGAATGAGTAATGCCAGAAAGCCTTTCAGACCATTAAAAAGCAGCTGACAGAGGCACCGGTGCTGGTACCCCCGAAGGATGGGATCCCTCTGTTTATGTATATATCGGTCAATGCCATTGCGATGGGATGTATGCTGGGACAGAAGAACGAATCGGGCAAAGAGCAGGTCATCTATTACCTCAGCAAGAGATTTAGCCGATGTGAACAGAATTACACCCCCATCGAAAGGACCTGTTGTGCTTTGGCGTGTGCTGCAATGAGATTACAGCACTATCTCCATGGGCATACTACGTACCTGATATCGAGAATGGATCCCCTGAAGTATATCTTTGAAAGGCCCATGCTGAACTGTCGATTGTCAAGGTGGCAGTTAATCTTACAGCAGTTCGACATCATATACGTGACTCAGAAAGCCATGAAAGGACAGGGAATTGCGGATCAGTTGTCAGAAATGCCAGCAGGAGGGATGGAGCCTTTAGAAACTCCTTTGCCGGGTGAAGACGTATTCTGGGTCTTACACACGAGATGTGATGACGAGGGGCAGTTCTGGAAGTTGTATTTTGATGGTGCCTTGAATGCTGAAGGGGCAAGAGCCGGAGCAGTCCTGGTATCTATCACCGGAGAGCAATACCTTGTGGCCGCTAAATTGTAGTTTAGTAACTCGAATAACACAGCTAAGTATGAGGGATGTATATTGGGACTTCGTTTTGCCCGCGATATGGGAGTGAAGAGACTAGCGGTGTTCAGGGACTCAAAGCTGGTGATCAAACAGGCGATCGGGGAGTATAGCACGAAGGAGCTCTGGTTGCTTCCATACCACCGATGTGTTATCCAATTGATGCGAGAATTTGAAGATATCGCTTTTCGACATATCCCCCGGGGACGAAATGATTTTGTTGATGCATTGGCAACTCTGGCTTCCTTAATCCACATAATCAAAAGAAAAGATGTTCCACAGATTGAAATGGCGGTACGGAATGCCCCAGCATATGAGGAACATGTGGCAGTATTATCGGAGGAGGTGGTTATGCCAAGGCAGCCTTGGTATCACGACATAAGGGAGTACCTGAGGGATAGATCCATTCCCGACCAGGCAAGCCGAGTTGAGAGGTTGAGAATCCAAAAGATGGCGATGAAGTTTTATCTGAGCGGGGATTCACTGTACAAGAGGGATGCCGGTTTGGGATTGTTGCAATGTGTAAATGAAACGTAGGCCCAAAAGATTATGGACGAAATACATGGTGGAGTGTGTGGGCCACACATGAGTGGACCGATGCTGGCCAAAAAGATCTTGAGAACGGGGCATTATTGGTTAACACTAAAAGCCGATTGCGACGATCATGTCAAACGATGTTATCAATGCCAGGCGCACGACAACGTAATTCATGCGCCCCCCAATGAACTATATTGTATGACCTCCCCTTGGCCATTCTCAATGTGGGGTATGGATGTAATCGGACCAATAGAGCCCAAAGCGAGCAACAAACATCGATTTATCTTCGTCATGATCGATTACTTCACTAAATGGGTGGAAGCAGGTTCTTTCCCTAAAGTAACTCAGGAGATCATTGTTGGTTTCATCAGGAATAACGTCATTTGCCGATACGGGCAACCTGAGGTCTTGGTCTCCGATAATGCCAAGAATTTGAACAATGCCCTCATGAAGGAATTATGTGACCAGTTTAAGATCAAGCACCTCAAAATATGTCATTTACCGTCCTAAGATGAATGGGGCAGTGGAGGCTGCAAATAAGAATATCAAGAAGATCATGGCTAGAATGTCCGCCAATCATCGAGGATGGCCGGATCTGCTACCTCTCACCCTGCTGGCATACAGAACGTCGGTGCGTACTTCTGCAGGGGCAACCCCTTACGCTTTGGTATATAGAATGGAGGCTGTTCTGCCAATTGAGGTTGAGATGGCGTCCCTCAAAATCTTGATCGATGCTCAGATAAGCGAGGAGGATTGGATGCAAAGTCGATACGACCAATTGGCCCTAATTGATGATAGGAGGGTGGCTATTGTTTTGCACGGTTAGTTATATCAGCAAAGGATCTCTCGATCATACGACAAAAAGATAAGACCTCGGAAGTTCAAGGAAAATGACCTAGTGCTAAAGAGAGTCATGCCTTGTCAAGACGAAGCCAAAGGGAAGTTCGCCCCGAACTGGAAAGGACCTTTTGTGATTAAGAAAGTACTGTCTCGAGGAGCCCTCATATTGCAAGAGATGGATGGTGAGGTGTTTCCCCAACCCATCAATTCCGACTCGGTGAAGCGGTTCTACGCTTGAAAAAAAATCATCATCATTTTCTCCTCTAAGGAACGAACTACGTAAGACCTGATCTCTCGACTTGTGGGAGTACGTACGCAGCCATCATGGCACGGTCCAATTCTTTACAAAATAATATTTTCTCTAACCAAAACCGATTCCCAATAGCCAGAAAAAACCTTCCTATATCCTCGAACCCTTCCCGAAACCAGCCGCCTAATGAGCTTCATCTCAATGACATAACCCTAACCCAACCAAGCAGTTAGCCAAAATCTAAGACTTAGTCCAATGAAATCAACAAGGGTGCGGCGGTATCTGTCAAATCTCCATCACGACTTGAGAAGAGAAAAAAGGCAAAATATCAAAATGATGGTCAGCTGGATAAAATGATGATCCAATGAAGGGCAACGATACGACAAAAAGGGAAAATGACTAAATTTAAATGCATGTCTACATATATAAGTTATTTTGTTACAAGATTTCTCTTCCGATAACCAATGAAACTGACATAGTCTATGTAGGAAATAAAATGATCTACGAGTCTGAAACTAACTGAAGCAGGATGGATAAGGTGGTGGATAGATCTGAATCATCGGCATCCCCTGCGATCTGCTGCCCCATCATGTCGATGCAATCCAATAAAGTAGTGGCTCGGCTGACAGTCTCGGAGTGAGCATCTATGACTGCCCTAGTCTATAATACAATGGCATCTCTGTTAGTGAGGGCAGCATCTCTAGCCAGAATAGCGGCATCTCTCTCAACAAGGGCAGCATCCCTATCAGCTTCAGTAGTAATCAAGGCCAGTCGGAGCCGGTTATCTTCAGTGACCCGACTAAGGGCAGAATCAGCTGAGATGGAATCATATCTAGAGCTCATCTCTATGGACTCAGGGGGAATAAATGCCTTTGGGGCGGTGTCATCTGTGAAAATCACTCGAGAGTCATCAAAAGCCCTAGTCTGACTCAAACCAACCATATCCGAATCTCCGCGCAACCATTGCACATAAGCAAATGTCTGGATGGGGGCAGCTGTCACTATACTCGGCAAAGATCCTGCGAGACCAAAGATCACATACCTGCAGTAGATCTCTCTCTGTCTGGGATGATATAAGGAATCGGTAGGCGGCGGCGCCCGTGAAATGGTGAAAATCCTGTGTCTGATCAAACTGCCCCGTAACCGCCAAGGGATGATAAGTCGTCAAGCCCCTCAAGCCAGCAATAGGGATGAAATCCAGGTTGGGCACGTGAGTTAAGAAGCTCATAAAGGAGCAATAACCCGAATAGATCAGGAGATGAAAAGGATCCTCAATAACCGACAAGAATTCTATCCAGGAAGCCGCATCAGTATAGCTCACAGGACGAAACGAAAACTGCGTGGCTATGTCGTGGCCGAAGCAAAACCCATGGCGACGAAAATGACCGATGGGGCTAAGATGGCTCATAAACCATACATACAACAAAGCAGAGCTCCCTCAAAACACCCTGCCTCGGAAAGACTGACAATATGAGGCTGACATGTAGGTATCTACTAGTATCATGGGAATAATGGTGTGATCCTCCTGAAGGGCTCTAACGGCAGCGACAACTCGCATATCCAACAGATTGGGTCCGGCTGGCAAATACAAAACTAAGATGACACAGGCCATCAAAACGGCTACTCTCAAAGCGCCCTAGCGCTCCTCGGACACGGAAAAATCACCAGAGAATAGGTGAAAACTGTCGGGAGAGCCGAATCGGTCAATCAGGAAATGAAGGGGAACTAGATGGTCTGATGTGATCACCGACAACAAAACTGTCCTCTGCAATCCAGTAAAAGTCAGGAACTGGCGGCGCATGGGACCAGCTGTGACCCTGGCACAAGGACCATCCAAAAACAAGCCGGTAAAGTGAGCATACTCCTCGAGAGTGGGGGTCAGCTCCACTGTCCCTAATCTGAATACCTGACGGGCAGGGGCCCAATAGCTCAGAATACCCTCCGCAAAGCCCGCCAGCACCTGAAAGGATAATAAGGACCAGGAATGTTCCAGAAGACCATCTGCGATAACCCTATCAGCCGGCGACAAATTGTCCAACCAACGGAGAAGACTGTCAACTAACCCTATGGGAGGAATGAGATCCAGACGTACCACGGCATCTGGTGACGACATCTGTGAAAAATAGTATCAAAAAAACTGTGCAGGGGTCATTCTCTATCCATGAAAAAGCATGCATCATACAGTTAATAATAAAGCAATTAAATTGTCATAATGATAAAACTGTGCATAAATAAATAAATGAGTTCAATACATGATGCATGAAATGAAAGAAGCTGAACATGTTCAAATACAAAAAAGCCCTATCCTATCATGATCTAATCAAAGGCAATGTCATCTATGAAGTCGGGATCCTCGAACTGATCCCCTGGAGTCGTCGAAGTTGAAGTCTCAAAGTTTATATCAGGGATATATGGCTGCACGGGGGCATCAGATGAGCTCGGGCCTGTGGCGAAACACGCACTGTCAGGATCATATGTGTAGGCATCCTCTGGGGTCCTGCCCAACACCCGAAGGTACAAGGATAGCTGATCCACCTGGCAGGTAAAGTGGCAATCTGCTCAGCATGGGTGGGACTCCGAACGCAAGCGGCCCAATCAGTCATCATCACCGAGCCGGGGACCATATCTCCGAGAAAGAATGTGGCCCGAGTCTGAGGACCGATAGTGCGGGGCACCCACCAGGTATGAAAAGCCTCGCTCGTGCTGGGACCTGAAGAAAATGTCTGGCCATCCTCCCCCACGAGCATAATCTCTGAAGGCTGAGAGTCCAACGGCCAGGATGTAGTGAAAGGAAGGGAGTGCGGGATGCGAATCTCTCCAGTAACGCATCTGAATGCGCGCTCTCCCAGATACATCACCCATCCTCCAACACTCTGCAAGGTGAGGCGACGAGTGGAAAGTGCGAACTCTGGGCCGGAGGGATATCCATCTATAAATCCCACGGTTAGGTGCTCAGGAAGATAGGGAACCCAGACGACCTCAGCGGCGGTGATCAACTCTAGTTGAATGCGGTAGTGTGTGAAGCTGCCAGATACCGGGACCTCCTCCAAAGTGCTATGGTGCCACCGCCGACCCCGGGGATAGGTATCCAAGCCGAGAGTCGTGACAGGCCTCAGGCATGGGAGTCGCTCGTAGCCCAGAACTGTGAACATGAACAAGAAACGGCATGAGTGATCGGCAAATGTAAAAAAGAGAAATAAAATGATAGGAGGTGCAGTAAGAAAAGAAGGCTTACTAGCAGGAAGGGATAGAACCCAAGCCAAGTGTCCGTCTGTCCCTCCGAACGAAGACGAAGACCGTGGAGGAAGTAGGCAAGGGTGAAGGACCCCCAATCATAGTCGACGATCCGGTCTATATCCCTGACAGCTCTGACGACGCTGAAATGAATGGTAGAGGAGTTGTTCCCCAGGAAACAACCCCTTATAATGGTCAAGAATAGACGTCGGAGCAGAATATCACGAGTGGCTCGATCTGCAGGGAAGGGCATCGCATATATGCCTCCAACAGCATCAACAGCCAAAGCTCCGGACCGAATACTGCGGGCCTTGAAGACCCGGTCCTCGGCAGCGAAACCCAATAAAGCTCGGACCTCCGCTGGAGCAATGTCTAGATCCAAAGGGACACAGACTCCGGTGAACTCAATACCGGTGATGTACCTCCAATCCCAAGGAGTCAGCACAACCTCGTAGTCCACAATATGAAGGGACTGGGTCTGGTGGAACCATCGCTCAGACAAAGCCCTCATGTAACCCCAAGGGCACTGACGGGGAATGATAGTGAAGAAAGAGCGAAAACCCCAGGAATCCACCACTGTGCGATAATCAGCGTGCAGTGTTGTGTAGAGGGAATAATTTTATTTAATTATATGTATTTCGATTCCCAAATGCACAACTCTAAATAATGCAAATTAGAAACTCCTTTCTAATTTCATTCTGCCTTGGCCAAAGACTATTGAGTTGTCATTTATCGAATCACATAGGACATTCACATCTTTTACTAGACGTGGTAGATTCTTTGTTGATCATTCACCTATCTCCATGTACAACTTATTATACCCAATCATACCTTTTGATATACCCCAAAGGTCTTAAAGAACATGTCAAAGTATAACTCATCATATACAATATACTATGATGATCTCAAGTCCAAGAATCACTTGTACTACTATCACTAGAGGAATTCCTATTGACAGGTGTTGTCCGATTAATATAACGACAATTACGCGCAAGTATACGCGGTCAACAAGTAATAAAGAGTAAGTAAAGTATCGATCCCACGAGGAATTATTACTAGTATTTTCCAAGTACTAATCTTTTATCATCTCAATCTTAATTAAACAAACGATAATTGTTTTTGTTGTTTTACAATAATGAAGATAACAAATATTCAAGGAACTATGGAAAGCATTAAGATAATGAAATCTAATATTAACAAGTCTAAGATCACAATTTCCACCAATACTTCACTTGAATATCCTAACTCTCTCTTTTCAACTAGTTAAATCACAAAGATTGTTACCCGAGAAATCACAAGTATGTCTAAGCCTCTCTCGATGGTCAAATACGTATTCCCCATTACGGTGTATAGATATATCTCTATTCTACACACTAGCAAGATTCTCATATCAAGAACAATTAGTAAGGTGTATGTCACAAAACCTCATTAACTACTCCATCAATTACCAACTTTCGCAATAGAAATCATTAAGCATGGATTCTCCCATGGATACATGTGGTATCTAGGTATATGTCTATCCTAAATACAATCAAATTATCCATTCATGAGGGTAATAAATAAAACACACATCACTTAATTTCATAAATTACCCATAGGAATTACTAATTTTCACATGATATCATAACAAGGTCTCAACCTATACTTCCTCTCTCAATTCCATATAAGTTCCCAAGGAAATTACTAGCTAGGTAATTAATATATAAAGCACAAATTATGATATCCAACCATAAATAATTAACCAACATCAAAGAGAGAGCATTCAATTCAAACTATATATTGGGTTCCATTGAAATCTTAGAAAATTAATTCTAGTTCATGGTAACTACATAAAACATCATATTCGATCTATTCATCATGATGGAATTACAAATTAAGAAGGAAATACAAGAGATAGAATGATAAAACCCCTTTGTGGAGATATTAAATTATTGCTTAATGGTTTGATGCTTCTTCTCTAGCTTTCCCTCAAGAATTGATATTCTTTGCCTTACTTGCTCCTTGGAAATTGCTAGAAAATCCTTGTATTGCAGCCCATTTCCTTCTTGATGATGTATTTTGTACCTTCCGTCTCACTAGATTTGATGTTAGAATGAGTTAGAATGGTGTTAGAATGGGTTAGGATGGAGTTTCTAGCCGCCCCCTTGGTATTATATAAGATGGGTATGTGAAACCCTAGACAATACATCAAAAATTGGCCAAAAATCGCGAAATCCGACTGCATCCAGGGAGTTACCGCCCCGGTGGCGCAAAATGGCCTAAAATCCGCCGCCCCGGTGGTGGGCTCGCCCCGGCGGCGAAATTGTACTCTGTACCGCGAGACAGTTTCGACGTCTGTTGGTAAAATGGCCATAACTTCTTCGTCCGAACTCGGATTAAGGCGATTAAGGAGGCTATGGAAAGCTAAGAAGTAGCTCTACAACTTCTATGACTGGAGCTTGACGAGATAATGGCTGGAGAAAGGATCAAATTGGCCTGGAAGCAGCTGCTATATAAAATCATGCAAAATTCGATAGTAAAATGACCATAACTCTCTCATACGAACTTTAAATTGGATGATTCTGGATGTTCTGAAAAGCTAAGACAAAGATCTACAACTTTCGTTCTTTGAGTTTTGAGAGATTCTGTGACGCCCCCAAATCTCTACACTCCCTTGTAGCAGATCTGATGCTCACGTGAAACTATACAACTATAAATATCCAATAAAATATGACTTCTATCTATCCAAGGTGTCGACGCCGGGAGGAATCGCTTACGCGGGGGTTGTAACCCTTTCCAATTTTTAGCCTTTTTGTTAGATGACTTTTTGGAAAAGGTCGGCATTAATGTCGACGGGGTTTTTAAAGATTGTTTTTATGATGAGTTAATTTAACCAGAGTCGCCAGTTGGTATATTTGAAATGGATGTACCAACTCATCCGAGTTTTCATTTTTTATAAATCGCTGGCTCATATGTGACTCCGAATTAATTGGTCTGCGAATCGAGATTCATAAAGTTCGGGGGCTTGCTTAAGTGAGGGGAAGGTGTTAGGCACCCCTCGACTTCCGTGAAGCACGGTTACCGCAATCTTGATGCTTTCCTATCCTTTAATTCATGAAATGTGTGTGTGCGCGTGTGTGTGTGTGCCTATGTAAATGCTATGGTGAGTTTGCATAAAATAATCATTTGGATTTTTTAGGGAAAATTGTGTTTTTCTTTTGAGAATGCCTTAGAATGGCCATCGGCTTAAACGAGAAAGCTTTATGAAAAAGGATTGATTTTTATTTGGCAAAAACTATGAGATTTTCCTTAGGTGTCGTTTTGGCAAAACAAAAGTTTTAGACCTTCGTGAAAATAGGAATCGAAATCTATACATTGCTTTCATAAAATGATGGGCAACTTCTAGGATATCTTTCACCCTACGCACCAAGATTTAATAAAACGTTGTCTTGTTTTATAAAACCATTTTTGTGACATTTGAAAACGATTTTCTTTAGCCTTCTCGTTTAATAGAAATCGACATTCATTAACACCTCCAATTTCTTAGCTACGTGATACTAACCTCCTAGTTTGCTTGATTTTAAGGAAAAAAACCTTCATCGTTTAATCTTTGAAATCATTTTCCGTATCACAAAATCCAATCAAGCATAAACACGCGTCGGGGCTATTCATGGGCATGTAAGCCATCAAAATAACCCCAAACGCCCACAATCACAAGTTTCACTATTTCGGGGCCTTAAACACGATTATCGCCTTGGCGTCGTTTTAAGGCCCGACGATTACATATTTACAATAAGGGATACATCCACCCGACTACATACATTCAAAAATGTCCATCATCGGATTTGGACCACGGGGTCACATTCCTAGGCTCACATCCGAACTTATTGCACAACCGCCAAATGGATATAATGAAAATAAACAACAACGGGATGCCTAACACTCTAGGATATCTTACAATGACGATCGAAATACACTATGAATGATACCATACCATAATAGCTAAGATTTGCACCAAACGGATATCATCGGGCTATTAGGGGGAATTTCATTCCGATGAGACCCTCACTAATAGTCCCTAACCCATGGCTTCACAATAACATATGAGAAAAACTACATTCAAGGTAATTCGGATGACCAAAAGATTAACAAAATGGTATAACAAAATGCTAAGAACAAATGGTTTTTTCACCTTGCAATTAATCCCCACAATATGTATGAATTTGTGTATTGAGTAGAGTAGAAAATATGAGATATAATCTCACAAAATTGGTACAATTCCTCACTCTTTTCTCTCCTAATTTTTGCTGTTTTCTTGCTGTTTTTTCTTCTTCTCCCGAACTGCTGCTGCTGCTGAATCCTCTCTCTTTTTCTTCCTGTATGCGAACTGGCCTAATATAGCACTGCCAAGGGCAGCCGCAGATCTATCTGCGGCTGGCCGCAGATATATCTGCGGCTGGCCCTTGGTTCTCCCCCCAGCCGCGCTCGAGTCCCGTGCGCTTCGAGTCCCGTGCTGCCTCGAGTTCCGTCCTTGGCCGCGAATTGATCTGCGGCTAACTGTGCTCATTTTCTCGTTTTCCGTGCCTCATCTCGATTTTCGTGTCGTACCGTTGTTTCCCGCTGACGGGTTTGCGCTCGGCAGTCCGGAAACCGTCGGGAAACGTGCCACGTCATCCGGGTAAGCACAGTGATCAGTAACTGACTCTCGACATTCGCTTGTTGTCGTGTCGGCTTCAATATCATCCCGTCGTGGTGGTTTTGAGGGTTCGTCTTTATGTCCACCCTTTATTCTCGTGTGCCGGGTCAATTGACGATTTTGCCCTCCTGTCAGGGTTAGTATAGGAAATGCAAAAATCGGGTGTCTACAGCTGCCCCTCTTTATCATGTTTATGAAATGATAAATGAAATGAACAGTATAAAGAATAGACACTCGATGCATGAATGACAGTGCACAAGAATGACAATACATACGTGATTTGCTTGGATCTCGGCCCTTCCCAGGGTTGTTGTTGGTTTGGATCTTAGCCCTTCCCAGGGTTGTGGTTTGTTTGGATCTTAGCCCTTCCCAGGGTGTTAGTTTGGATCTCAGCCCTTCCCAGGGTGTTAGTTTGGATCTCAGCCCTTCCCAGGGTTTTTGTTTTGGTTGGATGCCTTCCCAGGTTTGCTCACCACTCTGTCGCGGTTTGCTTGGATCTCAGCCCTTCCCAGGGTTTGTTGTTTTTTGTCTTTTTTCTTTTGTGGATATCAGCCCTTCCCAGGGTTGCTCACCATCTTGTTGTGGTTCGCGTGGATCTCAGCCCTTCCCAGGGTTTGCTCACCACTCTGTCGCGGTTTGCTTGGATCTCAGCCCTTCCCAGGGTTTGTTGTTTTTTGTCTTTTTTTCTTCTTGTGGATATCAGCCCTTCCCAGGGTTGCTCACCATCTTGTTGTGGTTCGCGTGGATCTCAGCCCTTCCCAGGGTTTGCTCACCACTCTGTCGCGGTTTGCTTGGATGCCTTCCCAGGTTTGCTCACCACTCTGTCGCGGTTTGCTTGGATCTCAGCCCTTCCCAGGGTTTGTTGTTTTTTGTCTTTTTTTCTTCTTGTGGATATCAGCCCTTCCCAGGGTTGCTCACCATCTTGTTGTGGTTCGCGTGGATCTCAGCCCTTCCCAGGGTTTGCTTACCACTCTGTCGCGGTTTGCTTGGATGCCTTCCCAGGTTTGCTCACCACTCTGTCGCGGTTTGCTTGGATCTCAGCCCTTCCCAGGGTTTGTTGTTTTTTGTCTTTTTTTCTTTTTGTGGATATCAGCCCTTCCCAGGGTTGCTCACCATCTTGTTGTGGTTCGCGTGGATCTCAGCCCTTCCCAGGGTTTGCTCACCACTCTGTCGCGGTTTGCTTTGGATGCCTTCCCAGGTTTCAGTCGGGTCTTGCCTTGATTCGTCGTGTTCGACGTTCGACTTATTCAGAATTTGTATTTTATTTTCACATAACGAGTCATGTATGATGCATGCTTTTCATTCATGGATAGAGAATGACCCCTGTACAGTCTTTTTGATACTATTTTCCACAGCTGTCGTCGCCAGATGCCGTGATATGCTTGGATGTCGATCCTCCCACAGGATTGGTCGGTGGCTTCTCCGCTGATTGGACGGTTTGTCGCCGGTGACAGAGATATGGCAGATGATCTTCCGGAACGTTCCTGATCCTTATTATTCTTTCCGGTGTCGGCGGGCTTTGCGGAGGGCATTCTGAGCCATTAGGTCCTCTGAGACCGTTAGCCGAGCCATTGCTTATTGGATCGCGTCGACATGATGGGGCAACAGATTGCAGGGAATGCCGATGCCTCAGATCTATCCACCACTTAATCCATCCTGCTTTGATTAGTTTCAGATTGGTAGATCATTTTATTTCCTGCATAGACTGTGTCAGTTTCATCGGTTATCAAAAAGAGAAACCTTGTAACAAAATGACCTATTTATATAGACAAGTATTTAGATTTAGTCGTTTTCCCCTTTTGTCGTATCGTTGCCTTTCATTGGACCCTCATTTTATCCAGCTAACCATGATTTTGATATTTCGCCTTCTTTCTCTTCTCAAGTCTTGATGGGGACTTGTCAGATATTGCCGCATATCCTGTCGATTTCATCGGCTAAGTCTTAGATTCGGGCTAACTGCTTGGTTGGGTTAGGGTTAGGTTATTTGAGATGAAACTGATCAGGTGGCTGGTTTCGGGAGAATTTCGAGGGTGTAGGAAGGTTTCTGGCTGTTGGGAATCGGTTTTAATAGAAGAAAGGGTTATTTGTAAGGAATGGGACCGTGCCACAATGGCTGCCTACGTACCCCCACAAGTCGGGAGATCAGGTCCTACGTAGTTCGTTCCTTCAAAGAACGAGGAGAAAATGATGAGGGATATATATATATATATATATATATATATATATTTTTTTTTTTTTTTTTTTTTTTTATGCATAGAACCGCTTCACCGAGTCGGAATTAAGGGGTTGTGGAAACACCTCCCCATCCATTTCTTGCAGTATGAGGGCTCCTCCGGACAGCACTTTCTTAATCACAAAAGGCCCCTCCCAGTTCGGGGCAAACTTCCCTTTGGCTTCGTCTTGGCAAGGCATTACTCTCTTTAACACTAGGTCATTTTCTTTGAATTTTCGAGGTCTTATCTTCTTGTCATATGATCGAGAGATCCTTTGCTGATATAACTGACCGTGCAACACAGCGGCCACCCTCCTTTCATCAATTAGGGCCAATTGGTCGTACCGACTTTGCATCCAATCCTCCTCGTTTATCTGAGCATCAATCAAGATTCTGAGGGACGCCATCTCAACCTCAACTGGCAGAACCGCCTCCATTCCGTATACCAGAGCGTACGGGGTTGCCCCTGTAGAAGTACGTACCGACGTTCTGTATGCCAGCAAGGTGAGAGGTAGCAGATCCGGCCATCCCCGATGATTAGCGGACATTTTCGCCATGATCTTCTTGATATTCTTATTTGCAGCCTCCACTGCCCCATTCATCTTAGGACGGTAAATGACAGAATTGAGGTGTTTGATCTTAAACTGGTCGCATAATCCTTTCATGAGGGCATTGTTCAAATTCTTGGCATTGTCGGAGACTAAAACCTCAGGTTGCCCGTATCGGCAAATGACATTATTCCTGATGAAACCGACGATGACCTCCTGAGTTACTTTGGGGTAAGAAGCTGCTTCTACCCATTTAGTGAAGTAATCGATCATGACGAAGATGAATCGGTGACCGTTGCTTGCTTTGGGCTCTATTGGTCCGATCACATCCATACCCCACATTGAGAATGGCCAAGGGGAGGTCATACAGTGCAGTTCATTGGGGGGCGCATGGATAACATTACCGTGCGCCTGGCATTGGTAACACCGTTTGACGTGATCATCACAGTCGGCTTTCAGCGTCAACCAGTAATGCCCCGTTCTCAAAATCTTCTTGGCCAGCATCGGCCCACTCATGTGTGGCCCACACACCCCACCATGTATTTCGTCCATAATCTTTTGGGCCTGTGTTTCATTTACACATCGTAGCAATCCCAAATTGGCATCCCTCTTGTACAGTGAATCTCCGCTCAGATAAAATTTCATTGCCATCTTTTGAATTCTCAACCTCTCCGCTCGGCTGGCTTGGTCGGGAATGGATCTATCCCTCAGATATTCCCTTATGTCGTGATACCAAGGCTGCTTTGGCAGAACCCCCTCGTCCGATAGTACCGCCACGTGCTCCTCGTATGCCGGGGCGTTCTGCACTGCTATCTCAATCTGTGGAACGTTCCTGTTCTTGATTGTGTGGACTAGAGAAGCTAAAGTCGCCAATGCATCGGCGAAATCATTCCGTCCCCGGGGGATGTGTCGGAAAGCGATATCTTCGAACTCTTGCATCAGTTGGATAACACAACGGTGGTATGGAAGCAACCGAAGCTCTTTAGTGCTGTACACCCCGATCGCTTGCCTGATTACCAGCTCCGAATCCCCGAACACTGCTAACCTTTTCACCCCCATATCGCGAGCCAAACGGAGTCCCAATATACATCCCTCATACTCAGCTGTGTTGTTTGAGTTACTGAACTGTAATTTAGTGGCTACGGGGTATTGCTCTCCTGTGATAGAGACCAGGACTGCTCCGGCTCCTGCCCCATTCGCATTCATAGCACCATCAAAATACAATTTCCAGAACTGCCCCTCGTCATCTCCTCTCGCGTGCAAGATCCAGAATACATCTTCGCCCGGCAGAGGAGTGTCTAAAGGCTCCATTCCCCCTGATGGCGCCTCTGCCAATTGATCTGCAATTCCCTGCCCCTTCATGGCTTTCTGAGTTACGTATACAATGTCGAACTGCTGCAAGATTAACTGCCATCTTGAAAGTCGACAGTTCAGCATGGGCCTTTCAAAGATATATTTCAGGGGATCCATCCTTGATATCAGGTACGTGGTGTGCCCATGGAGATAATGCTGTAATCTCATTGCAGCCCAAGCCAAGGCACAACAGGTCCTTTCGATAGGGGTGTAATTCTGTTCACATCGGCTAAATCTCTTGCTGAGGTAGTAAATGGCCTGCTCTTTGCCTGATTCATTCTTCTGCCCCAGCATACAGCCCATCGCAATGTCATTGACTGATATATACATGAATAGAGGGATCTCATCCTTCGGGGGTACTAGCACGGGTGCTTCCGTCAGCTGCTTCTTAATGATCTGAAAGGCTTCCTGGCATTGCTCATTCCATTCTTGGGAGACATCTTTTCTTAACAGCTTGAAAATTGGCTCGCACGTGGTTGTCAAATGGGATATGAAGCGGCTGATGAAATTTATTCTTCCCAGAAATCCTCTTATTTCCTTTTCAGTGCGGGGTGCCGGCATATCCACAATGGCCTTAATCTTGGCCGGATCCAACTCGATGCCACGATCACTAACCAGGAATCCCAAGAGTTTGCCCGATTGCACTCCGAAAGCACACTTTGCCGGATTGAGCCTTAAATTATATTTTCTGAGCCGGTCAAATAGCTTTTGGAGATGGGTCACATGATCAGATTCTATCTTTGACTTCACGATAATGTCATCCACGTAGACCTCTATCTCCTTGTGCATCATATCGTGGAACAGGGCCATCATAGCTCTTTGATAAGTAGCCCCTGCATTTGTGAGACCGAAAGCCAACCGTCTATAGCAGAAAGTGCCCCAAGGGGTGATGAAGGCTGTTTTCTCCCCCTCCCGGTCCTCCTCTGCCACCATTATCTGATGATACCCCGCAAAAGCAATCAACGAAAGAGTAACATCTCGTATTGGGCTGTGTTATCCACCAATATGTGTATAAAAGGTACTGGGAAATTATCCTTGAGACTGGCCTTGTTCAGATCTCTATAGTCAACACATACCCTCACCTTTCCTCCAGGCTTAGCCACTGGGACCACATTGGACAACCATTCTGGGTAGGTGGACACCATGATGATTCCAGCCCTGAACTGTTTGATGATCTCCTCCTTTACCTTCAAGCTCCATTCCGGTTTTAGCTTTCTCAGTTTTTGCTTGACGGGCTCGAAACCCTCCTTGATGGGCAGCTGGTGTACCACAATGTCGGTGGATAATCCGATCATGTCCTCATGAGACCGGGCGAACACATCCTCATACTGGCGCAGCAATTTGGTCATTTCTACTTTCTGGTTAGGGGTCAGGTCTGTCCCGATCTTGATCTCTTTGGGTTGGTCAGGGGTTCCGATATTTATGGTGACAGTTTGGTCTAAGTTGGGTTTGGGTTTATCCTCGACCCACCCTTTGATCTCGTCAGGCGCGTCATCGTAATCTGTTTCGTCCTGCTCAATACCCATTAAATCAAAATCCAGCTCGATATCAAAATCATAGTCATCATTCAAATTTGAGGGATCGCTTGTTAAGCAAGGAATACTCAAATTGGTACACCTGACATTGAAACAAAATACTGTCATATATATAATTCATCTTTCCACAATGGTCGCTCTTAAAATAACATGACAAACTAACATAGTTATGCAAAATATAAAATAAAGAACCAAAACTGGTAGACATTCATCCCCCACTCTCCGGGGTCTACCACCCCGGCACCATGTTTTACCCTTGTCTGGATATTATTGGCTCCACCGTCCAGTTATCGGTGGTCAGATCAGTCGGGATGCGACATATGACAGACGGCTGTGTTCCAGGGACTTCCTTGACGACTACCGCCACATCGTATCCGTCCTCCCTCACAGCCTTATTAGGGATAACTAACCCTGCCCAATCGATGACAGGCACACTCTGTAGGGCTCCCGACGTTGTGGCCGTATCCTTCCCCACTCCAGTGTTTATTGATGGTCCAGAGATATAGCATTTGGTTTCGAACTGCTGCATGACCTCCCGCAGGAAACTCTTCCTTTTGACTGACTCATCATCCGCAGGAGTTAATTCTTTACCTTCTAATTCGGACACGGGCTTGTCTGTCCCTTGTTCATTGTGGACCTTCGGCATTAGGATTCCGGTCGATCGAAATGGGATTTCCCTTTGAGAGTGGTTCCGCTCTATGCCTCCATGATATCCCAACCCTGCCCTGCCTGTCTGGTTGGGCAGTTGAATAGGCGTGGAAATTCCTTGGTTGTCTTTTCCCAAACCCTGCCCAGGTTGAAACTTCATCTTCATCATTTCTCTAGCAACGAAGGCGAGCTCAGGGGAGGCTTTCGATTTTATGGCTGGAGCTCCCAGACCTCTATAGTGGGGAGAGCTGATTTCCAGTGCTTGAAAAAAACTGGCAGGCGCCGCGGATTCGTCCACATTGATTACTGGCAGACCCCTCTTGGAGGGAAAAGGGTCATTACGCTCTGCGTAGATTGTTACCAGATTCCCGCTGACGATGAACTTGATTTGTTGGTGTAGTGTAGAGGGAACTGCCCCGGCCTATGTATCCATGGTTCTTCCCAATAACATGTTCTATAACTGGCCGAGATATCCCGGACCTGAAAGGAAATATCAAAAGTACACGGCCCTATCTCCACGGGCAACTCTATTTCTCCCATTGTATCCTTCCGGGATCCATCGAAGGCTCGCAACCACCACCGTGACTGGCCCGCAAGCGCTTGAGATTAATGTTCATTTTTTCTCAGTGTACTGAGGGGACAAATATTCAGTGCTGATCCCCATCAATCAGCACCCCATTCATGACATACCCTGATGAGATCACTGCGATGTGCAGCGGTCTCCGATGCCCCCTTCCCTCTTTCGGGATATCACATCTGTGAATGATAGCACATTGTTCTCTAGCAGATGGTCCCACTAGGCGGCCGAAAACTTTCTTGGCTAGATTGTCTTGGGAATGTGAGCCTCCCCCAGGATTTTGGCCAAGATTCTGCAGTGGTCGGGGGGGCTGTGGACGATAACACCAAATCCATGATCGACGTTAGAGTCGATTTTCCTCGCTCACCGTCCGATCCCCCTTACTTCCGGATGGGGTCCATCTTTTCCCAAGAAACTCCACGGCTTTTTCCTCGGATATCCTCTCGTTCTCTTTTTCTCTTACTCTTGAGGACTCTTCCTGGAAGGTTACAAGGGATTCCCCTTTGATGTGTTACGGAAGCACAACTGGCCGCCTCCTCTAATACCCCCCGTAGTTCCACGGTACTATTTTTAGATTGCAAATAGGGATCTGTGGTCTTGCTGCGATGATGAGAGGTCTTGGAGCCGTTAACTTGATAGGCCCCCCTGTGATACTCCGGCTTGCACCTGTCAACCTAACTGGTGCCCCTTGCATATTCTCCTGAGTACCCGTCATGCCAACCATCTCATCAATCCTTGTCATATAATTTCGCCTTGGCGGTCCTTCGGTTTCGATGGCTTCTACCATATTGACCCCTCCCCCATCATGCTTTGGTAGGGGATTAATTTTAACATTTGGCGGCTCGGGCTGCTCCACCACGATTTCCCCGCTATCAATCAGGTTTTGAATTATGTGTTTCAGCGTCCAACATTCCTGAGTGTCATGACCCGGGGAACCCGAATGATATGCACACCTTGTATGGGGTCAAATTTTCTTCCCTTCGGGTCACATGGAGGTGCCAAAATCGACAATCTTCCTCTGTGATATCAATATTGCCAAAATTGCTCAAGAGGATCCCCAAGCGGTGTGAATACCAGCCTCTGTGTGGTATCTTACCTCCTTCGTCGTTCTGTTCTGGGATTATCATAATTGGGTTGCCGGGGAGTCCCGAATCTCTGTATTTGTACAGGTAGGCTATTCTACACTTTCCTTGATGATCCCTGCAGCACGGAGAGAGACATCTTCCTCTTTTCGCTTTTGGGGCCTGCGGAAGAAGTATTGCCATAATTCCCACTTTGAATTTGTTCCGCAGCCGTTTCAAGAGCTGTGAAGTCCCGGATTTTGTACCCCGATTTCAACCCCATGTCCACCATTTCACCGTGTTTTTTATCATCTCGGCGAAAAGGTTCTTCCAACCCCTGATATGACCCGCTCATAATAAGGTGCTTCTTGTATATCCACAAAGGTCATCACCATCTCTGACTCACTCATTGGAGGATTCACTTGTGCGGCCATACCCCTCCATCGTTGGGCATAGTCCCTGAAGGTTTCCCGTGGTTGCTTCTTGATTTTTGTCCTTTGATATCTATCCGGGGGCCGGGGCCATCTGTGCCTGAAAGCTATATTGTGTCAGAAAGGTATGGGCCAGCTCCTCCCAATTATGAATCCGGGCATTATCGAGACGGGCATACCAGATCCTCGCCTCCCCTGTCAAGCTTTTTCTGGAATAATTGCATCTTAATCCTTCGTCTCTTCCGCATAGGACCCCAGTTCTCCAATATATATTTTCAGGTGAGTTGTAAGGATCCCCTTTCCATTGTATTTCTCGAATTCGGGGATCTTAAAATTTCTCTGGATATCTGGTTCCGGGGAAGACACACAAATCTGCATAATTAACCCTACCCAAGGGGGGAGCCTATGCCTTTTAGAGATTGGATGGTCTCCTCCATCTGCTTCATTTTTCTGCGAAGGTCTCAGTAATCTCCTCCTCTGGAATCGTGATTACTGTTTTGTTGAGGGTAGGAATGACCTTTGGGAGGACCGACTGTCCTTAAGCTGATGTTGGTTTATTTTTTAAATGGGGATTGCATCATCCTTTAGGAGGATTCTGGTCACCCCTGGCGGTGGTACATTATGCGGTCCCTGGTTTGACGGATCCTGTCTGATTAACAACTGCTCTTTTAAGCATTGTGGCCATTTCCATCATCTGCTTCCTAAAGTCATCATAACTCTTCCTGAGATTACAGAAAACTATGATTGGGGAGATCAAGCCATTTCAGAGGTAGAGACTTGGGCCCTTTTTAGACTGCAAACGCGTTTTGAGGAGCAATCCTACAGGGGAAAACGGTTTAAAGTTTAGTCTAGGGAAATGAGAGATGTGGATGCATGCTCAAACTGTTACTTTTGTGTTTTTAGGGTATTTTAATCTTTCCCTGCAAAACCAAATGTTAGCAGTCTTTTATTGCAATAATCAATGCTAGACGCGAATTTAGGGAAGTTTTCCCAGCTGTTCCCTGCAAACATAGAGGTCAGTACCTTCTTTTAGCAACAGGGGATGTAAATGATATTGCATTGGGATCATGACATTTAATACGCGCGTAAACGTTAAAAGGGCATGAAGAGACTTTTCCTGCGTTGGGTTAATCAGAGGCTGACCCTACCCCTAGGGTTACTCTCACGGGCTTTTTCGGCATGAAGGTTCCCAAATCTTCGCAAATCTACTCGTTTGAGCCCTTTCGATTGGAGCGGATTTGAGTGGTGCGTTTCCTGAGCCATCTCCGGGGAGCAGCCCCATCGAGTCCAGTAATAAGCAACCGACGGGTTCGCCTCAGGAGGAGGTACTCTCTCAACATACATTCACATTCATCGTCCTCACCGCATGCAAATGATTACTTTGAAGATCGTACAAGAAAAACCCATTCAATCATTTCATTCATTGGACAACCCAACACACATTTACACAAACAATAAATAAAAGACGTCAAAATTGTCATACGCACATACACAATTATAAATTTTAAAGGATAGGATAGCATCAAGATTCGAATGCGGCTTAAGCCCTCTAATCTCCCCGCGGAGTCGCCAGCTGTCGACGCCGGGGAGGAATCGCTTACGCGGGGGTTGTAACCCTTTCCAATTTTTAGCCTTTTTGTTAGATGACTTTTTGGAAAGGTCGGCATTATAATGTCGACGGGGTTTTTTAAAGATTGTTTTTTATGATGAGCCAATTTAACCAGAGTCGCGCCAGTTGGTATTTTGAAATGGATGTACCCAACTCATCCGAGTTTTTCATTTTTTATAAATCGCTGGCTCATATGTGACTTGAATTAATTGGTCTGCGAATCGAGATTCATAAAGTTCGGGGGCTTGCTTACAGTGAGGGGAAGGTGTTAGGCACCCCTCGACTTCCGTTGAAGCACGGTTACCGCCAATCTTGATGCTTTCCTATCCTTTATTCATGAAATGTGTGTGTGCGCGTTGGTGATGTGTGTGTGCCTATGTACTATGCTATGGTGAGTTTGCATAAAAGAATCATTTGGATTTTTTAGGGAAAATTGTGTTTTTCTTTTGGAATGCCTTAGAATGTCCATCGGCTTAAACGAGAAAGCTTTATGAAAAAGGGATTGATTTTTATTTGGCAAAAACTATGAGATTTCCTTCCTTAGGTGTCGTTTTGGCAAAACAAAAGTTTTAGACCTTCGTGAAAAAATAGGAATCGAAATCTATACATTGCTTTCATAAAATGATGGGCAACTTCTAGGATATCTTTCACCCTACGCACCAAGATTTAATAAAACCCGTTGTCTTGTTTTATAAAACCATTTTTGTGACATTTGAAAACGATTTCTTTAGCCTTTCGTTTAATAGAAATCGACATTCATTACACCTCCAATTTCTTAGCTACGTGATACTAACCTCCTAGTTTGCTTGATTTTAAGGAAAAAAACCTTCATCGTTTAATCTTTGAAATCATTTTCCGTATCACAAAATCCAATCAAGCATTAAACACGCGTCGGGGCTATTCATGGGCATGTAAGCCATCAAAATAACCCCAAACGCCCACAATCACAAGTTTCACTATTTCGGGGGCCTTAAACACGATTATCGCCTTGGCGTCGTTTAAGGCCCGACGATTACATATTTACAATAAGGGATACATCCACCCGACTACATACATTCAAAAATGTCCATATCGGATTTGGACCACGGGGTCACATTCCTAGGCTCACATCCGAACTTATTGCACAACCGCCAAATGGATATAATGAAAAATAAACAACAACGGGATGCCTAACACTCTAGGATATCTTACAATGACGATCGAAATACCACTATGAATGATACCATACCATAATAGCTAAGCATTGCACCAAACGGACATCATCGGGCTATTAGGGGGACGGTCATTCCGATGAGACCCTCACTAATAGTCCCTAAACCCTGGGTTCACAATCACATATGTGACCAACCTACATTCAAGGTAATTCGGATGACCAAAAGATTAACAAAATGGTATAACAAAATGCTAAGAACAAATGGTTTTTTCACCTTGCAATTAATCCCCACAATATGTATGAATTTGTGTATTGAGTAGAGTAGAAAATATGAGATATAATCTCACAAAATTGGTACAATTCCTCACTCTTTTCTCTCCTAATTTTTGCTATTTTCTTGCTGTTTTTTCTTCTTCTCCCGAACAGCTGCTGCTGCTGAATCCTCTCTTTTTTTCTTCCTGTATGCGAACTGGCCTAATATAGCACTGCCAAGGGCAGCCGCAGATCTATCTGTGGCTGGCCGCAGATATATCTGCGGCTGGCCCTTGGTTCTCCCCCCAGCCGCGCTCGAGTCCCGTGCGCTTCGAGTCCCGTGCTGCCTCGAGTTCCGTCCTTGGCCGCGAATTGATCTGCGGCTAACTGTGCTGATTTTCTCGTTTTCCGTGCCTCATCTCGATTTTCGTGTCGTACCGTTGTTTCCCGCTGACGGGTTTGCGCTCGGCAGTCCGGAAACCGTCGGGAAACGTGCCACGTCATCCGGGTAAGCACAGTGATCAGTAACTGACTCTCGACATTCGCTTGTTGTCGTGTCGGCTTCAATATCATCCCGTCGTGGTGGTTTTGAGGGTTCGTCTTTATGTCCACCCTTTATTCTCGTGTGCCGGGTCAATTGACGATTTTGCCCTCCTATCAGGGTTAGTATAGGAAATGCAAAAATCGGGTGTCTACACAAGGTTCACAGTATCCCATAACAGATAATCGTTCTCGTCAGAACGTTATCTGTGTTTAGATACCCTCACTTGGATGTATAGATTAATATCTTTTGGATACCTCTTTTATATCAATATTTCCTATCTATCTGACATTCACAGTATTAATGATAAGATTGTCCATAGAACTGAGGGGCACATTCCGGTAAAGATGGCACCTTACCGGCGCTCATTAAGTGTAACACCAGAGCTTATAGGACTTTCAACATCATTTAAATACCCTCATTCAGATGTATAGTTCGTATAGATACTATATCTAACTTAGTACAATTATGCTAAATAAAACAAAGATCAGAGTATAACGCAATATATGAAATAAAGGATCATAATATATTACATATTATTTGGTTCGATTACATTGTTCTCAGTACTAAGTTATTACAACAAAAGCCTTTAAAAGACTTAGATTATTCAAAAGCTGTTAATAAAACTAGTAAACGTGTCCTCTCCCTTTATCTGTCCCTAGAGTGCTAGGGATATCATTTAAAGCTGCAAAATAAGATATGCGCAAGAATGAGCTACAAATACTCAGCAAGTTGATTTGAAAATGTAAACACAATGTGTTTGATTTGAAAGATGTCAGGTGATGTATAATTGATACTGAGGGTTCTGTACCGGAACCATATATTTCAAATTGTCCTGTCAGTCTTCAATGACTTAGAACCTCTTTGAGTTTGGATATCTGGTAGGTGATCAGCCTCACCAATATCCTAGGAGTATGCATATCATCCTACCACATTTTTGGTCAATTTAAGTTCATTGCTAATATTGATCAATTCATTTAATTGCCAATTTAAACCTTATTCGAAGGTTTGTCGGACCACCTTCTATCTACGGTTTCCCTTTAACTCAGAGTAGATGTCGTACCAAAACAATTTGGTTTGACAAAACAATTTTAAGCTCAAACAGTCAATAAATGATTTCATTTCTTAAGTTATACTGAACAAGTAGCAATAACTTCACAATAATTAATAGCAAGACATAAATGAATTGCTTAAATGTAACAAGGTTCGGAGACTTGCCTGTGCGTAGCACGTTAAGTTTACGCTGTTTATCAACGTTGGGTAGTCTATTTATGTCTATTCATATCAATCATAAACATTAGAATCTATAATAATACTTATCTAATTAAATTAGACAAGTTTCACGAAAGTTCGACGTCGATTCGGTATTTCGGTCGCGTCATTAGATAGCTAAACACATAGGTTTATCAATAAACTTCATTTGGAAGCTTAAATATTAGTCTACATAATTTAATTATTATTTATAACACTTTTAGAAGCTTAATATTATTTTTAAATAATTTTTACAAGCTTAGAAATATTTTTAAATAATTTTACAAGCTTGGGAATATTTTTAAATGATTTAGTTATCATTTAGAATTTCTTAAAACATTTACTATGTTATTTAAATGATTTATTTATCATTTAGAATAATTTTTATAAGCTTGAAAATATTTTTAAATAATATTACAAGTTAAGGAATATTTTTAAATGATTTAATTATCATTTAGAATATTTTTAAAACATTAATATATTATTTAAACAATTTATTTGTAATTTAGAATATTTTTAGATACTTAAAATATTATTTAAATGATTTATTTATCAATTATAATATTTTTAAAATGATAGAATATTATCTAAATGATTTATTTATCATTTATATTATTTTTAGAAAGATAGAATATTATTTAAATGATTTATTTTATCATTAATAATATTTTCAGAATTTATTTTATCATTTAAATGATGTAATTATTATTTATAATAATTTTTAAAACTTAGTTTAATATTTAAATAATTTATTTATCATTTATAATATTATTAAATATTTAATATTTTATTTTAAATAATTTATTTATTATTTAAAATAATTTTGAAAAGTTGGTAATATTTTTAAATGAATTAATTATCATTTAAAATATTTTAAATACATTAATATCATTTTTAAATCATTTATTTAAAATATTTATTAAATAATTTAATATTTAATTAAATTAAATAATTATATAAAAATATTTATCAGAATATAAAAATATTAAATATAATTAAAAATGAATTTTTTAATATTTATTATTAATTAATATGAATTTTTTAATATTTATTTATAATTTTATATAATTTATTTAATTATTTTTATTAAATTTTATTTAAAACCGTCGCTAAAGGCTTTAGCGACAGTCTTCATAGGTTTCTTAGTGTTTTGGGTTTAAGTATGAATTTTGTCGCTAAAGGCGTTCTTCACGAAGAACACTTGGTCATGGTCGAACAGGGACCTTTGACCTCAAATTAAAGCGAGATGGTTGATTGTTTGTGTTTGATTTTTGTTTGTTGTTGTAGCCAACATGGCAGAATATAACGACATGTATTAACTTAGATCATACAACATCATTTGATGGTAGATAAATCATGGTCAAACTAGCATGTTCATGTTGTTCATGATGTTTCTCGGTTGCCCAAAAACATGCTGGTCATGGTCAGTCAACCATGTTTGACCGTTAATAACTTTTATGGTTGTTATTATTTATGTGATTTAATGATTCAGAGTTGTAGTATACATGGCATAGAACATGTTTAATCCAATAAATAACATTTACAAACATCATATAAGCGAGATTAAAGGTGGTCAAAGTTTGTCAGACGGCTGTCTGGAACACTTAGAATTTTCTGGGCTGCCCAGAATCAGCCATTTGTGAGCGGTTAATGGGTTTTGACCGTTTATATCTTTCGTTGTAGATATTTTTTTACTATTCTACCAATTGGATATTATAGTTAACATGGCATACTACATATACAAACTTTAAAACAGATCAAACGACCAATTTAAGCCGATCAAAATCTCTGATAAAAAGCCTTGTCAGACTGTTCTTGACTGCCAAGAACAGTTTGGATTTTTCACCAAATTCGACCTTTTAAATGTTATGGATGCTTGTTTAACCAACCCAGATCACTTATTAACATATTATAACACATATCTAAACATCTAAAACATAAAATTACTAATAACTTAAAGATCTAGCATAAAAAATGAATTTCATACCTTTTTAGTTGAATTTTTGATTTCTTTCTTTCTGATCTGATGTTGCTACTGCAAAGGCTTATTATGGTATGATTATTAAGTGTTTAAGCTTCAAACTTTTCATGGCCAAATGATCAGAATGATGTTCTTTTTATAGGAACTTCAAATTAGGGTTTTTAGGGTTTCTTTTCCAAATTTGGCCTCCACAAATATCTAGCCTTGATACTTGTGCTACTCTCATCAGATCCTAACCACCTACTTGTGCTGGAGTGTGTTGAGCACAAGCTTGCACACTCCTAGCATAATTTCTATTGGTTTAAATTTTATTTTTTTGATTTATTTACTTACTAATTAAACCTAGATTTTTGTTAATCATGATTAGGGTGTTTAATCATGTTTAGAAATACTTTAACTAAGATAATATATCATAATTAAGGTTTATCATTTCATAATTTAGTGTTATTGAATCAAATTAGGGTTTTAGGGTTTCAAATTAGGGTTTAAGGTTTTCAATTCTACAATTAGGGTTTCAATCTTCAATTAGGGTTTTAATCTAAGTTCAAAAATTCTTAATTAATATGATGATTCATTACTTAGATCTTAATTATATCAATTAAGATTCTTATACAGTAATTAGGGTTTTAATTGAACAATTCAGATAATTTTACCAATTAGGGTTTCTTAATTAAGGTTTCTAATTTAGTTTAACATTCTAAACCCTATTTAGCTTATTTTAGATTTTTATTAGTTAATATAATATAATATTAACTCCGAAGCACGACAAAGCACTTCGTCATTTCTAAGTACGACACAACAGCTTACAAAAATAATTTTGCCGAGACGCTTCTCGGTGAATTCGCCGGAAGCACGACAAATCATTTTGTCCGTATAAGCACGACACAGCTGCTTGGTGAAAATTTTTTATTTGACCTAATTGTTTAATAAAATACACAACCACATAATACCAAGTCAGATCATGAAAATTCATTTATTAAACACATAATTTACATATACAAATCTTATTAGGGTTCGGAATATTACATTCACCCCCACTAATAAGAATTTCGTCCTCGAAATTATGGTACGGGTTATAAAAACAAGTGTGGGTAGTTTACTCGCATTTTGCTCTAGAGCTCCCACGTAGTTTTCTCTATGTTTTGATTTCCCTAAATAACCTTGACTGAAGGTATCACTTTATTCCGTAGATTTTGTTCTTTCCTATCTATGATAACAACTTGTGACTCATATCCATAAAAGAATAGCATCTCAAAAGTGTACTTATCAATTTGCCACTAACTTCTTCGGTGTCCTATATTTCCTTCCGTACAAAGCTACAAATGGTGGCATTCCTATGCTGGCATGTTAACTATTGTTGTAAGCAAACGCCACCAAAGGTAACTAATTTTCCTAACTTTGGCCATTGGTTTGTAGGGTGATAAGTTGTGCTTAATTTCAACTAGGTTCCTAAGTGTTTCTGGAGACTTGTCCAAAAGTTCGAAGTAAATCGTGGGTCTCGGTCGAATACAAAAGAAACAGGGACTCCATGTCTAAAAATAATTTCATTAATTTAAAGTTTGGCTAACTAGTCAAGACTGAAGTTGACTTTTATGGGTAGAAAATGAGCTAACTTGGTAAGACGATCTACAATTACCCAAATGGCATTGTGACCTTTCGGTGTATTTGGAAGACCTACTACGAAGTCCATAGTAATATGTTCTCATTTCCATTTAGAAATTTCTAAGGGCTGTAGTAATCCACACGGCTTTTGGTGTTCTGCTTTAACCCTTTGACATGTTAAACATTTACTTTACCCACTCTACTATTTTTCTTTTCATGTTAGACCACCAAAAATGTGGGCTTAAATCCTTGTACATTTTTATACTACCTGGATGTACGACGAACTTAGAACTATGGACTTCATTCAATATTTCATCTTTTTAATTCTTTTACTGAGGGTACCTAAATTCTATTCTCGTACCTCAGTACCCCATCCTTTTCTATTCTGAATTTGTCATTCTTTTTATAAGTTATTTCGGTCTTACACTTCTGACACTCTTCATCTACCTCTTGTAGTTCTTTGACTCTATCTAATAAAGTCGAACTATTCTCTATGACGAATAACTTATGGATAGAGTTAACTGGAACTCTTATCTCGATCTCAAGTTTATTAAACTCTTTTACCAGTACCTCGTTGTTGGTTATTACATTCAACTTCTCTCGATTCTTTCTACTTAACACGTCTGCTATGGCATTGGCTTTCCCGGGGTGATATAAGATTTCACAGTTGAAATCCTTTATCAACTCTAACCATCTCCTCTGCCTCCTGTTTAACTCCTTTTGTATGAATATATACTTCAGACTTTTGTAATCTGTGTATATCTCACACTTCTCCCCATACAAGTAATGCCTCCAAATTTTCAAGGCAATTACTACAGCGACTGACTCAAGATCATGCATAAGATACCTCTTCTCATAATCTTTGAGTTGTCATGACGCATACACAATCACCTTCCCATGTTGCATCAACGCACATCCTAATCCCTTGTGTGATGCATCATTATAAACTACAAGGCCTCCTGTATCATCGAGTAAAGATAATACTGGTGCCATGCTTAACCGCTTCTTCAACTCTTGGAAGCTTTCTTCACATTTGTCTGTCCAGACGTACTTTACCGTCATTCGAGTCAAATTGGTTAGCGGGGTTGCTATCTTTGAAAAATATTATATAGATCGCCTATAGTACCTTGCTAAACCGAGAAAACTTCTTACTTCTGATGGAGTCGTTGGTTGTTCCCAATTCACAACCGCTTCTATCTTTGCTAGATCTACCGCTATTCCATTCTTGTCAATCATATGACCCAAGAATTGGA
Organism: Aralia elata; assembly: GCA_034770075.1. Classification (NCBI taxonomy): domain Eukaryota; kingdom Viridiplantae; phylum Streptophyta; class Magnoliopsida; order Apiales; family Araliaceae; genus Aralia; species Aralia elata. The sequence goes on along the minus strand of CM068387.1, from coordinate 43,375,453 downwards.
CTCGTTCCAACCAAAATTCACATTTGGAAAAACTTTGCATAAAGTTGTTCCTTGCGTAATATCTCCAATACGCTCCTTAAGTGTTCAGCATGTTCCTCCTTTGTTCTCGAGTATACTAAAATATCATCTGTAGACACCCAAATTTTGCACTTCCTATACTAACCCTGACAGGAGGGCTAATTCGTCCATTGAGCCGGCCTGCGAGAGCAAAGGATGGATAGGTACGAACACTCGATGCCACCGCGACGATTTACAACCGAAACCGACGTGACAACGAGGCTGTCCGAGATGGGCATTCCCGAATGATGCGGCACGTCTCCCAGTAATTCCTGGACTGCAAAATACGAGCCTGTCAGCGAGAACCGACGTCACGACACGAGAATCGAGGCATGGCACAAAAATCAACAAAATTATCCCACCCAGCCGCGGATTGATCTGCGGCCAAGCGATTAAAATAATTGAGTGCGCATGGGACTCGAAACCAGGAAACCAGCTGAGTGCGATGGGGGGTGGCCAGCCAGCCGCAGATCCATCTGCGGCCAGCCAGCCGCAGATCCATCTGCGGCCAGCCTATTTCAGCTCATTCCTTCAGCATCCAGGGGGTTCAGCAGCAGAGAGAGAGAAGGTTGAGCACGCGGCGAGAGGAGAAGAAGAACAGCAGCAAGCTCGGAAATAGGGAGAAAAATAGCAAAAATTTGCAACAAAATAAGAGAGAAAAGAGAGAAAAGAGAGAGGATTTATATTTCTTTTGTGAGATTATATCCAAGATAATTTCTACTCTATTCATATATTCAAATTTGCACACATCTTGGTGATATTTGCAAGGTGAAAGGACCATTTCTATAGCAATTTTTGTATATCATTTTGTTAATCTTCTTGTCAATTGGGTTATGTGAAATGTAGTTTTCTTGTATATTGTTGTGGATCCATGGATTGAGGCCTATTAGTGAGGGTTTCAATGGAACGAAATTCTTACTAATGGCCCGATGATATCCATTTGGCGATTTTAGCTTGTTTAATGTTTGTAATATCCATTGCGTGGGTGTGTATAAATTGTGGATGTGAGCCTAGGAACGCGACCCCGTGGTCCAAATCCGATGATGGACAATGTTGATGTATGTAATCCTTTATTGTAAATTGGAATCGTCGGGCCTTAAAACGATACCAAGTTGAAAATCGGGTTTAAGGCCCCCGTAATAGTGAAGTATGTGATTGTGGGCGTTGGGGTTATTTGGATGGCTCACATGCCCATGAATAGCCCCAATGCATTTTAATGCTTGATTTGATTTACGACTTAAAATTGATTTCAAAGCTAAAAGATTAAGATTTTTGTAAAATCAATCAAATTAGGTTGTTAGCATCACGAGGCTTAAAATGAGAAGTGCTAATGAAGGTCGGTTCTATTTAACGAGAAGGCAAGGAAAAAATCATGTTCCAACACACACAAAGATGGTTTCATAAAATAAGTAACGTTTTATTAAATCTTTGTGCATAGGGTTGAAGAGATTCTAGAAGTTGCCCATCATTTGAGTTACGAAAGCAACATATAGATCTTGATTCCTATTTTGACGAAGGTTTAGAAAACTCTTGTTTTTGCCAAAACGACACCTAATGAAAATCTCATAGTTTTTGACAATTAAAATCAAACCTTTCTCATAAAGCTTTCTCGTGTATGCAGAAAAGACATTCCGAAGCGTTCTCAAATTAAAGCACGACTTTCCCTAAAAATCCAAATGATTCTTTCATACAAACTCATCACAACATTCATATAGGCATACACACACACACACGCATACACACACACACATTTCATGAATTAAAGGATAGGAAAGCATCAAGATTGCGGTAACCGTGTTTCACGGAAGTCGGGGGGTGCCTAACACCTTCCCCTCGCTTAAGCAAGCCCCCGAACTCTATGAATCTCGGTTCGCAGACCAATTAATTCGGAGTCACATATGAGCCATCGATTTATAAAAAAACGAAAACTCGGATGAGTTGGTACATCCATTTTAAATATACCAACTGGCGACTCTGGTCAATTGGCTCATCATAAAAAAACGATCTTTCAAAACCCCGTCGACATCAATGCCGACCTTTTCCAAAAATCATCTAATCAAAAGGCTAAAATCGGAAAAGGGAAAACAAAATTGTTAAAGACGAAAACTGTGACGCTCCCAAATTCGGGTCTCCAAATACCCGGATCTGGTCATCACGATCCAACACAATCTTCACCTTTAACAACATATGATATCTAAAAGTGCGGAATATAATAAACATAAGTTGTTCATTTAAGGTGTTACTAGTCCCAGAATACAATTAACCTTAATCAAGTACATCAACCCATACCCTAAGTAACTATTAGGGTTTAAATTACATGAACAGTAATTAAATTACACATGATTATAAAGTCTGCTACAAGGAATCTATTGTTTCATCTTTTCTTTTCCTTTGTTCTTCCCTGAAGTCTCGGGTTTCGCTGCAATAAAGTCATGATATAGCAAGAATGAGCAACGAGTTTGCCCAGCAAGTTTAAAGTACAACAATAAAGATATATCATGATGAAGGGATGATAAAAAGGGATTTCAACAATAGAATAATCAGAAGCAAGAACATTAAATGCTTTTAGAACAATTGATAGTCAAATAGACTTTGAACGATAACTTCCAGAGGAGTCAATAGCTGGTTGACCCTCTGGTTACTGGCTACAGAATAACGTACTTGAGGGGATCAGCCTCGCGTACCCTATGTATATGCATAACATTTAATTCTGCTATTTGTACCTTATATACGGTACGTGGGGTACTCCCCTATAAATAAAGGGGTGTTCATACAGTCTAAGAATCCTTACCATTGATTGGTTCGGATAGCTTTTATAAAATTTCGCATAATTGTCTGACCGAACAAGGGTTCAGACTTAACCATGAATGGTTTGCAGATTTCTGAATTTAAATATACGAATTCAAATGCACGAATGTCAATAATATACAGATGTGGAGTAATCTTTGAAAGTAATTAGACCACTTAAAGCATGCTTGGAAATAAAATTCAAGCTTAAGAAATAATTTGCAATAATATATGCCTTTTTGCACGAATAGAACAATGCATAAGGTTTAAAAGCTTGCTCAATGTAAGGATTGAGTAAGAAGAACTTGCAACAATGTAAGAATTTTAGGGTAGAGAACTTGCAGAAATCAAAGTTCGGGATAGAGGACTTGCCTGTTTGCTCAGCTACAGATAAATTCTAACTTTAATTAATTGATCTCGAGTGACCTATCATTGGATAAAGTCGGCTTATCAATTATTATAACATGATTGTATCTTGGCACACTTTATTATACTATTTACTTAGCAAATAAAGAATTCACTACCTATAATCAATTACCATTTAACATTAGTTAAACGGGAATTTATTAATGACCCTTAGCTATAATAATAGATCATGGTCCCTCAATTTATTTCCTTTAATAGTATCTAGGTATGGTTTAACAAACTTTATTTAAAATAAATTTATTTTGGTTTAGAGATGACAGAAACCATTGATCATTTATTCAGTTTACTCTTAATTACCATTACCTTAGGGGTAATTTAGTAATTATTAACCTTGTCTCTTATTCAACATTGATTTAATACTTACTGTATGAATCCCGCCCATACTTAATTATTATTAAGAAATCCTTAAGGGTTTATTATCATTATCTATTAAGGGCCGTAGCTAAACTGATAAATCTCCCTTATACTTAATCATTATTTCATTAATGATTAAGTAGTTAATTTCCTTCTTATTCAATAACTTTATTCATACTTAGTTATTATTATTAAATAATAATCAAATACCTAGTACCTTCATTTACTATTTAGTAATAAATAATAAACAATTATTTTATTAACTTTATTCATATTTATTTATTATTTATGGATAATTAATAAATAATTAATGACTTTACTTATGTCTAATTAAATAATAGGATTAAAATAAAATTAAACATTTATTACCTTTATTTATTATTTATGGATAATAAATAATTATTTTATTAATTTTTTTTTTATTATTTATTAGTACAGTGCCTAGTTAATCTACAATTATGCCATCAGCTCAATTTAATAACCTTCATATTAGGCATCAATTTCTTTCCCCGGATTACAACAATACTGGTTTTGAATTCAATACCCCTTCCAAGCGAAAAACCAATGAAACCAATTTACCGGAACATTTGGAATTCGGCAATATACAAAGATTTATATCTAGAAATCGCAACACCAAATTCCTTAAGCCAAATGAGTCAACAAATACAATACAATGTATAACAGTTAACACAACCAAATCAGCTGCTAGAACCTTTCTAGGTTCACCAGTTCCAAATCAAAGGATTAACACAGTACAAATATCCCATTACAGAACAATCATAACCTACATACAGTATCATAAGCCAACACCATTGGCAACTATACAGAGCACAAACCAAAAAAAGAAACACAATACAGATTTCCCAAAAATAAAGCCAAACAAAGATATTAACAATTTATTACCAGGTCTTAGATCCAAAATTTTTTTACCACAATGTTCTGGTTTCCAAACCAAGCAATACTCAAAACTAAATCCCAATACCAGGGGAAAGCACTACCCAGCAATTCAACAGAACAAATCAACCTAATACGAGAAACAAAATGCCCAGAACAATTTGTTCAATACAGAAGGAAGAAATGACTTCAAAATCACTCAGTCACTCACGGTTATACCTTCGGGTGGTTCGAGTGGCCGTCCGTCGTCGCCGTCCGAAGTAATCAACCCAGTTGGACATCCACAATGGCCTCCCCTATCTCCCCTGTTCTCTGTATTTGCTCACTAACAAAAAAAAGAAAAACCCTAATTTTGGAACTCACAACAAGGGGTTTGACAGCTTTGGGTTAGGGCTTGAGGCGCCTAATTTATAGACGAAATTTTCACCAAGTTTGGTTTGGGTATTACCCAAATTGGTTCATTAAGACCCACCGGTATGTGGGGGTGAGCTGTCGCCTGAGGCTACACATCACCCATCAACTCTGTGACTTGCCGGTTGGCTTGAGCCGCGTGCGTTTCCACCGGTCCCGTCGCTGACTTCCGGGAACCCTTGGTTCGTTCGCTGGACTATCGGTCGCTTGTTACCACCTCGCTCCGTCCACTGGTTTTCTTCACGCCGTCAGTCGGCTTAAGCCGTCGCCGGCGCCTTTTCCCCCGTCCCTTATCGACTGATGGATTTGATTGATAGCTTGGCCAAGCCTACCCCTATCCCTTCTTCCCGTTGCTATCTGATGCGAGGGTCTAGGGCTTGAAATTTCTGCTTTGATCGGTTTAACCCCCTTTTCCCCAAATGTCTTACCGATTGTGAAATGGTTTGACCGGACTGAATGAACTTGACCCGGCAGGAAGAAATTATGTTCAACCCAAAATGGTTGGGCCGACTAATGAAAGGGAAAAACAACCCAACTAGGAAAGTAAAAGGGTATTGGGCTCAGCTTTCAATAGAGTTTGGCCCAACAAGGAATTATAAAAGAAAATTGGGCTTGCCTAATAAAATTTGGATCTATTGAAATAAAAGTAACTAGACCAACTTGAAATTATTATGCTCTTTGAATTAAGTAATTTAATTAATTAATAAAAATTTATTTCACCAATAACTCCTTATTTGAATTATTTTAATCCGGTAATAATAAAATAATTTGTTTATTAATCTCCTTCTAATTTCTTCCAAATAAAATCTTGGGAGTTAACCCATTAATTTAAATTGCACTAATAATGAGCCCCTTTAATGCAAGAAATTTATTGGACCTATAATTATATAATTAAATAAACATTCTTACATGGGTCCAATTAAATTTATAAAATTATATATCAAATGAACTTTATTTATTTAAAATAAATCAATACGATGTTTAAAAATCCTCGGACATTACATCCTCTCCCCCTTATAAAAATTCCGTCCTCGGAATTTCAATCTAAGGTTACTCAAATAAATGTGGGTAATTCGTTCTCATCTTCTCTTCAAGTTCCCACGTAGCCTCTTCTACCGCGTGATTTCTCCAGAGAACTTTCACCGAGTGAATGATTTTATTCCTCAGCTTCTGCTCTTTTCTATCCAGTATTTGAACAGGAATCTCCTCGTACGATAAATCTCTTTCGACTTGAATTGGTTCATAGGAGATAACATGTTTGTAATCTGGCTTATACGGACGCAATACTGATACGTGGAACACGTTGTGAATGTGCTCAAGTTCAGGAGGTAATGCTACCCTCGTACGCCACTTCGCCGATCCGTCTCAAAATTTCGAACGGTCCTATGAACCTAGGGCTCAATTTACCCTTCTTCCCAAAACGAATCTTTCCTTTCCAGGGAGATACTTTCAGAAACACAAAACTACCAACTTCAAAGTCTCGTTTCTGGCGATGTAAGTCGGCATACTTCTTCTGACGATCTTGAGCTGCTACTAACCGCTGTCTTATTACTTTAATGATTTCCACGGTTTGTTGTACCAACTCTGGCCCCAACAATCTCCGTTCACCAACTTCATCCCAACACAACGGCGTTCGACACTTCCTTCCGTACAATGCTTCGTACGGTGGCATACCAATACTAGCGTGATAGCTATTGTTATAAGCGAACTCTACCAGGGGCAAGTGATCGTCCCAGCTACCACTTAAATCCATCACAACTGCCCGGAGCATATCCTCTAGAGTCTGAATTGTTCGCTCACTCTGACCATCAGTCTGAGGATGATATGCCGTACTCATTCTTAACTGTGTTCCGAGTCTCTCCTGTAGGCTTCTCCAAAAATTTGACGTGAAGCGTGGATCCCTATCAGACACAATAGATACCGGCACTCCATGTCGTGATACTATTTCCTTCACGTAAAGTTTCGCCAACTGTTCTAATTTGTATCTGATCTTGATCGGTAGAAAGTGGGCAGACTTGGTCAACCGATCTACGATCACCCAGATGGCGTCTAGACCCTTTTGAGTTATCGGGAGTCCTACCACAAAATCCATAGTAATGTGCTCCCACTTCCATTCTGGAATCTCCAAAGGTTGCAACAATCCGCTCGGCCGTTGGTGCTCAGCCTTGATCCGTTGACAAGTTAAACACCGGCTAACGAACTCTGCAACTTCCCCTTTCAAATGCGGCCACCAATAATGCTGACGAAGATCTTGATACATCTTGGTGCTTCCTGGATGTACCGAAAACCTTGTATTATGGGCCTCCTGCAAAATCTCTTCCCTTAAGTCTGGTACGTAGGGTATCCAGATCCTTCCCTCGAATCTCAGCAATCCTGCGCTGTCAACCTTATACTTCGAGGCTTTTCCCTCCGATAACTGTTTCTTAATGCCAATACATTCCTCGTCAAATTCCTGAGCCTCCTGTATCTTATCCAGTAGAGTTGGACCCACCGTTACGGCGAACACCTTTTCGTCCACCTCCATTGGATACGTAACTTCCAGCTCCAGACGTTCAAAGTCTCGTATCAATTCCTCCTGGACTGTCAGCTGCATCAATTTCACCTTGCCTTTCCTACTTAAGGCATCGACCACTACATTTGCTTTGCCCGGATGGTACAGAATTTCACAGTCATAGTCTTTGATCAGTTCCAACCATCGGCGCTGCCTCATATTTAGTTCCTTCTGAGTGAAGATATACTTTAGACTTTTGTGATCTGTATATATCTCGCACTTCTCCCCATATAAGTAGTGCCTCCAGATCTTCAAGGCAAACACCACTGCGGCTAACTCCAGGTCGTGAGTCGGGTAACCCTTCTCATAGTCCTTCAGTTGCCGTGATGCGTACGCCACGACCTTGCCGTGTTGCATCAGTACACAGCCAAGGCCCTTGTGCGATGCATCGCTATACACTACGAAACCCCCAGTATTGTCCGGTAAGGTCAACACTGGTGCTTGGCTGAGTCGCTTCTTCAATTCCATGAAACTCTCCTCACACTTCTCCGACCAAACAAACTTGACTGTTTTCCTGGTGAGATTGGTCAACGGCGATGCTATCTTTGAAAAATCCTGGATGAATCTCCGATAGTATCCCGCTAATCCCAAGAAACTCCGGATCTCTGTCGGCGTCTTCGGCTGTTCCCAGTTGATAACCGCCTCTACTTTTGCTGGGTCCACCGAAACACCATTTTTGTCTATGACATGACCCAGAAACTGTACCCTCTGCAACCAAAACTCACACTTCGAAAATTTCGCGTACAATTTCTCCCTCCTGAGAGCTTCTAATACAACTCTTAAGTGTTCAGCATGCTCCTCCTCTGTTCCTGAATACACCAGGATGTCATCGATGAATACGACTACGAACTTGTCCAAGTACTGCTTGAACACTCTGTTCATCATATCCATGAATGCTGCTGGCGCATTCGTCAATCCAAATGACATTACCAAGAACTCGAAGTGCCCATAACGAGTCCTGAATGCAGTCTTCGGGATATCTTCCTGCCTTACCTTCAGCTGATGGTAGCCGGTTCTCAAGTCGATCTTTGAAAAATACTTCGCTCCCTTGAGTTGATCGAACAAATCGTCAATTCTAGGAAGTGGATACCTATTCTTAATCGTAACTTTGTTCAACTCTCGATAGTCGATACAAAGCCTCATTGAACCGTCTTTCTTCTTTACAAACAGAACTGGCGCTCCCCACGGGGACACGCTCGGTCTGATATAACCCTTATCCAATAGTTCCTGCAGTTGCACCATCAACTCCTTCATCTCCACAGGTGCCATCCGATACGGCGGCTTCGATATTGGTGCGGTTCCCGGTGCCAAATCGATAACGAACTCGGTTTCCCTATCCGGCGGCAGTCCCGGAAGTTCATCGGGGAAGACATCAGTGAAATCTCTCACAACTGGTATTTGACTCATCTCATCCCCGACCTGACGAGTATCGACCACATGGGCCAAATAACATTCGCAACCCTTCTTGAGTAATCTCCTTGTTTGCATCATAGTAAGACAACAAGATGGTTTTGGTGATTTGCTGCCATAAAATACCACCTTAGACTTATTAGAAGTCTTTAGGTGTACACATTTCTTCTTGCAATCAATGACTGCTCCGTGAATTGATAGCCAATCCATTCCCAAGATTACGTCGAATTCTCCCAGTCGAATTGGTATCAAATCCACATTGAGCTTAAATCCTCGCAATTCAACACAACAATTCCTATGAATGCATTCTACGGGGATAATTTCTTTGTTTGCTACTTCTACGTTCATAGGGTGTTCTAACTTTTCACAAGGTACATTTAATTATCTAGCAAATTCTTCGGAAACAAAAGAGCAAGTAGCACCCGAATCAAATAGCACATATGCATTTATATCATTGATTGGGATGATACCTGACACCACGTCTTTGGATTCCATGGCATCCTGCACAGTCATGTTGAACGTGCGGGCTGTTGGCCTGTTGGCTTGACTGGATGGTGGCCCGTAGTTCAACCGGTTACTGTTCCCCGCTGTTGTTGTTGTTGTTGTTGTTGTTTCGGTTGCCACTCCCAGCGTCGCCCTTCCTCTTAGGACAATCCTTGATCTGGTGGCCAGGTGATCCACAGGAGAAACAACCTCCCTTTGGTTTGTTCTGACATTGGGGAGCCATGTGCCCCGGTTGCCCGCATTTGTAGCAAACGCTTTTTCCCTTCATACACTCCCCCGTGTGGTTCTTACCACAATTACTGCACCTGCCTGGTTTCCTTGCCTCCCCTCCAGACGGATTTCCTCCGGGTTTATTGCTCCCGAAAGATTGACTTTCATTCCATTTCCGTTTGTTGGGGTTGCTGCCCCCGCTGCTTCCTGACTTCTGGCCCTCATGACCTTTCTTCTTATCCTGATTGTACTTAGCCAGGGCCTCACTGCCACCTTCTGCAATGATTGCTCTTTCCATCAGTTCTGCAAATGTTCTGATTTTCAATACCGCTACAGAACGGTATAACCATGGTTTCAACCCCTGCTCAAACCTACGAGCTTTCCTTTCCTCTGTGCTGACTTGGTGAGCTGCAAACCGTGCCAACTCATTAAACTTGGCCGCGTACTCAGCCACAGACATGTTCCCTTGTTTTAGCTCTAGGAACTTGATCTCCATCTCCTGCTTCATGCTCTCTGGAAAGTAATTTTCCAAGAACATTTCCTTAAAGCGATCCCAAGCGACAGTGCCTTCTTCCACTCGGCCTCTGTTGGCTTTCCACCAGTAGTTGGCTTCTCCTTTTAGCATGAAAGTGGCAAAACTTGTTTTCTGTTCCTCTGCCACCCGTGCTACCTCAAAGACCTTCTCTATCTCTTCTATCCAGGTCTGCGCTTCAATTGGGTTAAGAGTCCCCTTGAACTCAGGTGGTCCGACCAATTTGAAATCTTTAAAGTTTGCCAGATGATGCGCTGGCTCAGCTGCTGCTTGAGTCACTACAGGTGGGGGTCTGGATTGCATAGCCTCGGCCAGCATCTCCGCGAACATTCTCATGGGGTTGGTTTGGTCTCCAACCTCACTTTCTGACTCTTCGACCTGTCGGTTACGTGGCCTTCCCCTTGGCATGGTTTAGAATAAGGAAACTGATGACTTTTACCTATAGATTCACATTTTACATCATATGTTATTAAAATAAACAATTAAAGGTAAAATATTTATCAACACATTTGATTTAAGTGAAACATCTGCATTTATATTCATATACCACCGTTTGTTACAATACGAAACCTGTGGCATACTGCTATAAATGCGCCACTGTGTCCTATTCATCAATAACCCTTCCCCCTAGACAAAAGTGGGGAATCCTAACCTTCCATCCCTCAAAACACAAAAGTTGGGGTTTTAACTGCTACCCCAATCATAACAACAAATATAAAGTTTCATAAACAAACATGAATATGTCCCTAACATAAACAAAAGTGGGACTGACTGTACTAACAACTAAACAACCATCTTATCCCATCACTATACATCATGACGGAGCCGAGCCTGCTGGCCAGAAGAGACTGCTCCGTCCCCGATCCTGCGGCGAACCGAGCGGCTGGACTCTCCTATCTCAGTCCGGGGTCTACGGTAGGCTGCATCCAAGGCATGCCCAGGGTCTCTATCCTCACTGCCCTGGCCTCTAGCTGGTCCTCCAGCTGATCAACCCTCCTGGCCTCCCTGGCCCAGGCCTCCCTGACGCGCATCCTCGCAGCCACCTCCAGTCCGGCCTCAAACCTCATGGCCTCCTGTTTCGCCCTCAGGTGGGCGATCTGCAGATCCCGCTGCTCCAGTCTCTCCCTCAACTCAGCGTTTCGGGCCACTAGCTGATGTAGCAGTGGTCCGACCTGCTGTGCTGAGGACTCGTAGCCCTGCAGCTGTACCTTGGCCACCCCTAAGTCATGCTCGAGCTGGTAGGCCAAGTCTCTGTACTGGTCCTCCATATACTGATGGGTCTGGTTTTGCTCCTCCAAATGAGCAATCCGAGCCTCCAACTCCTCGTTTCTGTCCGTCAATCCCTCAATAATATCATCAGCAGTGGATCCCATGCCGTCAATATCAGCAGGTGGCTCTTCCCCCTCGGTCTCGGGATCCTCCTCCTCGGTATCAGGGTCCTGACTACCCGACCTCATGACTCTACCTATCACTGGCTCTGGTAGCTCCCTGTGATAGTCCTCCTCCGACTCGGACTCCTCCTGTAACAGTCCCGGGGCAATAGGAGCATAGCCCACCAGCTGCTCCGCCACTACCGGTATGTCTATAAATAATTCCTCCTCACGGGCTCCACTGGTCCCTCCTATATCAGCCATCCTACAAACACACAAAAACTAACATTAGTACAGCAATAAAATATATTCATTGAAGAAATGAAGTTATATTTCATTGGGTACTACTCGACTCGATGAATTCCCCAATTCATCAAAACCACATATGATAAATCTCCTCGATTTATCCCCTAACACTCGATACGAGTTTACTATGAAGGTTATAACCTAGGTTTCGCGATCCTAAAGTTTATAACCTACAGCTCTGATACCAACCTGTGACGCTCCCAAATTCGGGTCTCCAAATACCCGGATCTGGTCATCACGATCCAACACAATCTTCACCTTTAACAACATATGATATCTAAAAGTGCGGAATATAATAAACATAAGTTGTTCATTTAAGGTGTTACTAGTCCCAGAATACAATTAACCTTAATCAAGTACATCAACCCATACCCTAAGTAACTATTAGGGTTTAAATTACATGAACAGTAATTAAATTACACATGATTATAAAGTCTGCTACAAGGAATCTATTGTTTCATCTTTTCTTTTCCTTTGTTCTTCCCTGAAGTCTCGGGTTTCGCTGCAATAAAGTCATGATATAGAAGAATGAGCAACGAGTTTGCCCAGCAAGTTTAAAGTACAACAATAAAGATATATCATGATGAAGGGATGATAAAAAGGGATTTCAACAATAGAATAATCAGAAGCAAGAACATTAAATGCTTTTAGAACAATTGATAGTCAAATAGACTTTGAACGATAACTTCCAGAGGAGTCAATAGCTGGTTGACCCTCTGGTTACTGGCTACAGAATAACGTACTTGAGGGGATCAGCCTCGCGTACCCTATGTATATGCATAACATTTAATTCTGCTATTTGTACCTTATATACGGTACGTGGGGTACTCCCCTATAAATAAAGGGGTGTTCATACAGTCTAAGAATCCTTACCATTGATTGGTTCGGATAGCTTTTATAAAATTTCGCATAATTGTCTGACCGAACAAGGGTTCAGACTTAACCATGAATGGTTTGCAGATTTCTGAATTTAAATATACGAATTCAAATGCACGAATGTCAATAATATACAGATGTGGAGTAATCTTTGAAAGTAATTAGACCACTTAAAGCATGCTTGGAAATAAAATTCAAGCTTAAGAAATAATTTGCAATAATATATGCCTTTTTTGCACGAATAGAACAATGCATAAGGTTTAAAAGCTTGCTCAATGTAAGGATTGAGTAAGAAGAACTTGCAACAATGTAAGAATTTTAGGGTAGAGAACTTGCAGAAATCAAAGTTCGGGATAGAGGACTTGCCTGTTTGCTCAGCTACAGATAAATTCTAGCTTTAATTAATTGATCTCGAGTGACCTATCATTGGATAAAGTCGGCTTATCAATTATTATAACATGATTGTATCTTGGCACACTTTATTATACTATTTACTTAGCAAATAAAGAATTCACTACCTATAATCAATTACCATTTAACATTAGTTAAACGGGAATTTATTAATGACCCTTAGCTATAATAATAGATCATGGTCCCTCAATTTATTTCCTTTAATAGTATCTAGGTATGGTTTAACAAACTTTATTTAAAATAAATTTATTTTGGTTTAGAGATGACAGAAACCATTGATCATTTATTCAGTTTACTCTTAATTACCATTACCTTAGGGGTAATTTAGTAATTATTAACCTTGTCTCTTATTCAACATTGATTTAATACTTACTGTATGAATCCCGCCCATACTTAATTATTATTAAGAAATCCTTAAGGGTTTATTATCATTATCTATTAAGGGCCGTAGCTAAACTGATAAATCTCCCTTATACTTAATCATTATTTCATTAATGATTAAGTAGTTAATTTCCTTCTTATTCAATAACTTTATTCATACTTAGTTATTATTATTAAATAATAATCAAATACCTAGTACCTTCATTTACTATTTAGTAATAAATAATAAACAATTATTTTATTAACTTTATTCATATTTATTTATTATTTATGGATAATTAATAAATAATTAATGACTTTACTTATGTCTAATTAAATAATAGGATTAAAATAAAATTAAACATTTATTACCTTTATTTATTATTTATGGATAATAAATAATTATTTTATTAATTTTTTTTTTATTATTTATTAGTACAGTGCCTAGTTAATCTACAATTATGCCATCAGCTCAATTTAATAACCTTCATATTAGGCATCAATTTCTTTCCCCGGATTACAACAATACTGGTTTTGAATTCAATACCCCTTCCAAGCGAAAAACCAATGAAACCAATTTACCGGAACATTTGGAATTCGGCAATATACAAAGATTTATATCTAGAAATCGCAACACCAAATTCCTTAAGCCAAATGAGTCAACAAATACAATACAATGTATAACAGTTAACACAACCAAATCAGCTGCTAGAACCTTTCTAGGTTCACCAGTTCCAAATCAAAGGATTAACACAATACAAATATCCCATTACAGAACAATCATAACCTACATACAGTATCATAAGCCAACACCATTGGCAACTATACAGAGCACAAACCAAAAAAAGAAACACAATACAGATTTCCCAAAAATAAAGCCAAACAAGGATATTAACAATTTATTACCAGGTCTTAGATCCAAAATTTTTTTACCACAATGTTCTGGTTTTCAAACCAAGCAATACTCAAAACTAAATCCCAATACCAGGGGAAAGCACTACCCAGCAATTCAACAGAACAAATCAACCTAATACGAGAAACAAAATGCCCAGAACAATTTGTTCAATACAGAAGGAAGAAATGACTTCAAAATCACTCAGTCACTCACGGTTATACCTTCGGGTGGTTCGAGTGGCCGTCGGTCGTCGCCGTCCGAAGTAATCAACCCAGTTGGACATCCACAATGGCCTCCCCTATCTCCCCTGTTCTCTGTATTTGCTCACTAACAAAAAAAAGAAAAACCCTAATTTTGGAACTCACAACAAGGGGTTTGACAGCTTTGGGTTAGGGCTTGAGGCGCCTAATTTATAGACGAAATTTTCACCAAGTTTGGTTTGGGTATTACCCAAATTGGTTCATTAAGACCCACCGGTATGTGGGGGTGAGCTGTCGCCTGAGGCTACACATCACCCATCAACTCTGTGACTTGCCGGTTGGCTTGAGCCGCGTGCGTTTCCACCGGTCCCGTCGCTGACTTCCGGGAACCCTTGGTTCGTTCGCTGGACTATCGGTCGCTTGTTACCACCTCGCTCCGTCCACTGGTTTTCTTCACGCCGTCAGTCGGCTTAAGCCGTCGCCGGCGCCTTTTCCCCCGTCCCTTATCGACTGATGGATTTGATTGATAGCTTGGCCAAGCCTACCCCTATCCCTTCTTCCCGTTGCTATCTGATGCGAGGGTCTAGGGCTTGAAATTTCTGCTTTGATCGGTTTAACCCCCTTTTCCCCAAATGTCTTACCGATTGTGAAATGGTTTGACCGGACTGAATGAACTTGACCCGGCAGGAAGAAATTATGTTCAACCCAAAATGGTTGGGCCGACTAATGAAAGGGAAAAACAGCCCAACTAGGAAAGTAAAAGGGTATTGGGCTCAGCTTTCAATAGAGTTTGGCCCAGCAAGGAATTATAAAAGAAAATTGGGCTTGCCTAATAAAATTTGGATCTATTGAAATAAAAGTAACTAGACCAACTTGAAATTATTATGCTCTTTGAATTAAGTAATTTAATTAATTAATAAAAATTTATTTCACCAATAACTCCTTATTTGAATTATTTTAATCCGGTAATAATAAAATAATTTGTTTATTAATCTCCTTCTAATTTCTTCCAAATAAAATCTTGGGAGTTAACCCATTAATTTAAATTGCACTAATAATGAGCCCCTTTAATGCAAGAAATTTATTGGACCTATAATTATATAATTAAATAAACATTCTTACATGGGTCCAATTAAATTTATAAAATTATATATCAAATGAACTTTATTTATTTAAAATAAATCAATACGATGTTTAAAAATCCTCGGACATTACAAAAACCCGGCGTCGACAGCTGGTGACTCTGCTGGGGACATTAGAAGGCTTAAGCCACGTTCAAGTCTTGATGCTATCCTATCCTTTAAAATTCATGAATGTGTGTGTGTGCGATATTTTGACCTGATGTTGTGTGAATGTGTTTTACCAATGAATGAGTGGTTGAATGGAATGACTTTACTTTAAAAGCAAACATTGCATGCGGTGAGGACGATGAATGTGAATGTATGTTGAGAGAGTACCTCCTCCTGAGGTGAACCTGTCGGTTGCTTATTACTGGACTCGAAGGGGCTGCTCCCCGGAGATGGCTCAGGAAACGCACCACTCAAATCCGCTCCAATCGAAAGGATTCAGACGAGTAGATTGCGAAGATTTTGGGACCTTCATGCCGAAAAGCCCGCGAGAGTAACCCTAGGGTAGGTCAGCCTCTGATAAACCTAACGAAAGGGAAGCTTCTTCATGCCTTTTTATCGTTCAATCAAATAAATAAGTGTCATGTAAATGGCATACAACTGTCATACCGTCATCATCGTAATAAATATGTCATATATCATGGTGATTACATCACCTGCACATATAAAGAGAATACTGACATGGTTTTTGTAGGAAGGCAATCCGTGCCACATACCAAGGTTTTCTAAAAATTCTAAATACTATCCTGTCATCAAACAGTGACCTTGTTTTACAGGATAAGAGTAGAGAACTGTGAAGTCGTGGCATAACGATCACAAAGAACCCGGAGTAGGGGCATATTCGACCACCAAAAAAAAATAAAATATTCATGCATCAGTGTTGACATGCATCTGCCAACTAGTAACTGGCACAGTACTAAACTACGGCCCTTGTTTGTTTTGCTAGATTGCCCCTACGACCCAACTAAGTGGTCGTAAAGTCCATACTCCATCCATCCAAATGGCAGAGGCCGATAGCCATGAAATTACAGTTCTACCACTCCAACAATACGGCCGAATACGGGGGGATTCATCCTTGGACTGAGATTAGCCCTGGGAATGAATAGTAGTTGGAGACTCGAATTGGTCATCCGGCAGGCCATGGGAATATACAGCACCAAAGGGCATAAATGAGACCTAGCTACGAGATTACTGAGATATCTAGAAGCCGAAGAGGCCCACAGACAAATGAACGAAGTACATGGCGATGTGTGCAGAGCCCATATGAGCAGAACATTTTTGGCAAAGAAAATCATGTGAACGGGTCACTACTGGCTAACCATGAAAACTGACTGCGATGATCATGTCAGGAAATGCCATCAATGCCAGATCCATGCCAATACGATCCATGCACCTCCTAATGAGCCCCATTGCTTGACCTCACCGTGGCCAGTTGGACCGTGCAGCAGGTACCCCGATTTGAGGCATTCTAGCCTGACAAGCGATAGGCCAAATTTGAAGAAGGATCACGATTTTGGTATAGAGCTAGATTTCGATCTGAGGGGATTGAGCAGGACGAGACAGAAATCGACAATACGCCTGACGAAATCAACGGAGGGGTCGAAGATAAACCCAAACCCGACTTAGACCAAACCATCGCCATCAAACATCAGAACCTCTAACGATCACAAAGAACCCGGAGTAGGGGCAAATTCGACCACAAAAAAAAAAAAACATAGCTGAGTTGTTGAGCCTGTATGAAGATATGTTCGCTGGGTCCCGTGGCGACGTGATTGGATTGTCCACAGACGTTATAGGACATCGACTGCCCATCAAGGAGGGTTTCGACCAATTAAGCAAAAGTTGAGAACGTTGAAGCCTGAATGGAGGTTGAAAGTAAAGGACGAGATTATCACGCGGTTTAAAGCAGGAATCATCACAGTGTCTATTTACCCTGAATGGCTTTTCGACAGAATCCCAGTACCACAGCCTGGAGGAGAAGTAAGGGGCTGTGTCGACTATAGAAATCTGAACGATGCCCTCAAGGAGGAGATATATGACAAATTCAAGATCAAACATTTTGATTCAGTCATTTACCGGCCCAAAATGAATGGGGGCAGTGGGGGCTGCAAATAAAATACAAAGACGATCATGGGAAGAATGTCCGCCAATCATCGGGGATGTCCGGATTTATTGTCGCTCACCCTGTTTGCCTATCGAACCTCAGTTCGCACATTTGCAGGGGCAGCCTATTACGCATCTCCCGGGCATACGACAAGAGGGTACGATCCCATAAATTCAAAATAAACGATTTAGTCCTCAAAAGGATCGCGCCCTGCCAAGACGAAGCTATGGGGTTTCGCTCTAAACCAAAAGGAACCGTCACGATAAAAAATCCTCTTTGGGGGAGCCTTCACCTTACAAGGAATGGACGGGAAGGCGTTCCCCAGCCCGTTAATTCTGACTCTGTGAAACCACTTTTACAAAAAAAAAAAAATCTCAAAAAAAAAAAATCCCCCAAACCTTTCAACAAGTCAAAGGACCGGATCTTTTGTCAACCCAGCGAGATACCGATGCGACCAGTACGAGGGAGATCACAAGAAAAGCAACTTAACACTGGGGCATTTGTCAACTACCCAGGAAATGATGACGTGCAAATTGGCACCCATGCAACAATCCCATCAACATGCACCATCATCATCAAATGCTACCTCATGTCAATTCAATCTTCAACGGTACGATCATCTGGCATTTGTCAAGCATAGTTTTCCCGGGATACGATGATCCGCGTGAAAGGGGATTTTATTTGGCTTGATAGGAATCGGATTAATTCTGACAAGCAACCGTGGAGCACGATCATGAGTATAATTAGACAAAGAGGGCTATTCAACCTTTTGATCGGGTACAAAGCCTTAATTCAAAGCAACGTTTGCGACAGAATCGACCTCATGTGCCAGTCTTCACTTTGCATTGCACAAACTTTCAGTTGTGGGGTATAAAACTATGACGACGTTGATGGTAATTAACACGTAGTCAGACAGGCAATAATTATCAAGCTAATATCAATAAGTCAGACGATAAATGATTATCAAGCTAATGTCTCGAATCGTGGCCTGGGTTATTCGAGTAATTAAGCCCAGGGGTGTCTCTACACCTGGTGCCCTAAAGCCATCTTGTTTGGGAGTCGCTGGCCCAACACTCGTTACATGGGTAACTCAGAGCCTAAGAAAACGAGCATTACAGTAGAGGAGGCCCGAACAGATTCGAATCGTGGCATGGGTTACTCGAGTAATTAAGCCTAAGGGGTGTCTCCACATCTGGTGCCCTAAAGCCGTCTGGTTTGGGAGTCACCGACCTAACACTCGCTACATGGGTAACCCAAGCCTAAGAAAACGAATCTTGCCCAAGGTCAAGCAAAGAATGAATGGTGCAGACCACCAGCTTGTCTCGAACCGTGGCCTTTGTTACTCGAGTAAATAAATCCGAAGGGGTGTCTGTACACCTAATGACCCAAAACCGTCTGGTTTGGGAGTCATTGGTCCAAAACTCGTTAAATGGGTAACTTTGAATAGGCTATGAAAATGAGACAAGTGAAGTGGGCTAATAAAGAGAAAAGATAATATGAAAAAACTCTTGGCCTTAAACAAGAAGTCATGAAACAGAAACCCCTAATGAATGCTGCATCGCACAGTGCATTTGTTATATGACGTCAATCATGCTAAGAACGTTGTCGAGAATGGAGACAGAGTACCTTTGACGAGGGAAGGTAGTTCTTTTGAATTCGACCTTACTCACGTACAATGACCATGAATGCTTGAAGGTGTTCTTACGATTTCATAACTCGTTAAATAGAAAATCGTCAACTCACGAGGAATTGAAAATAACTTCCAATCTAGTACATTCACGGGTCACAACTTGCTAGATTGTGCGATCAACAGATATTCAATTTCATGTGCTTTAACTGCATTTACTCTTTTGTCGAGATTATAATATCTTTGTGTTGAACTAACACCAGCGGCCCGAGCCTTCAAGTTTGGCATTTGTTAGTCATCTGATATGCAGGATCTCACAGAGCTGTGGATAACTCAGCACGATCAACATCGCGAGTTCTCGATAGAAACTCTTGGTAGCGACACGCACCAAGGCAGGGGCAGTTAAGAATCGTGAAATGGAAGGAAGCTGAGGCTGCACAGAACTCCTCGTCATTGGGCCTCTCCCCAATCCTGACTATCACTGTCTCGACATCCAAATGATCCACGTGCATATACAAGGATGATATAATGCGGGACAACAGCATATCGGCCGTCAGAAATGATCAAAAGGCCAAGGAGCCAAACATAGCTGTCGGTCATCACAGAGAGCGAAACAGACTGCCTCAACTCGATGAAATGAAGACGACCAAGAACAGGCAGAGTACCAAACCAATGTTGAAGTCTAGAAACTATACTGCACGATGAGGCATGATCCAATCAAATGTTGGCAAACGACGACGACTGTCGAATCGTATCATTTGACTGAACAGGGGTCATTTCTATCTAAAACATGTGTTGTGCACATGCCTCTGTCCATAACATATATGCCAGATCATGCGTAACATCTTTTTCATGCATACAGGTACGATCAAAATGAAAATCTCCAGGGGAAAGTACAAGCACGTCGCTTTCAACCTCACAAATGATTAGAATGTGATGGCTTTTGCGGCATGGTACGTGGACGATATTGGTGGGAGATCCAGGATAGAAGCCGATCACACATCCCATTTCCAAAAAATCACTCAAATCAACGACCTCTGGGAAGGGCTGGTATCCAAACAATCAATGACCCTTGGGAAGGGCTGGTATCCAACCAATCAACGACCCCTGGGAAGGGCTGGTATCCAACCAATCAACGACCCCTGGAAAGGGCTGGTATCCAACCAATCAACGACCCCTGGGAAGGGCTGGTATCCAAGCAATCAACGACCCCTTGGAAGGGCTGGTATCCAAATAATCAATGACCCGGGGAAGGGCTGGTATCCAAACTAGGAGTGAACCTGGGAAGGCATCCAAGCAAACCACAATAAGGTGGTGAGCAAACATGGGAAGGCATCCAAGCAAACCACAACAGGGTGGTGAGCAAACCTAGGAAGGCATCCAAGCAAGCCACAATAACATGGTGAGCTCCTAGGGTAGGGCTGAGATCCAAACACTAACACCCTGGGAAGGGCTGAGATCCAAACACTAACACCCTGGGAAGGGCTGAGATCCAAACACTAACACCCTGTCAAGGGCTGAGATCCAAACAACTAACACTCTTGGAAGGGCTGAGATCCAAACAACCAAACCCCTGGGAAGGGCTGAGATCCAGACAACCAGCCGGCGACGATAACCGGCGATTACGAGATAGGTGACCGGCGACGAAACCCAGCCCCGACAAGACGATTGACCGGCGACGATAACCGGCGATTACGAGATGGGTGACCGGCGATGAAACCCGGCCCCGACGAGACGATCGACCAGCGACGATAACCGGCGATTACGAGATGGGTGACCGGCGACGAAACCCGGCCCCGACGAGACGATTGACCGGCGACGATACTCGGTGGTTACGAGATGGGTGACCGGCGACAAAACCCGGCCCCGACGAGACGATCGAGCGGCGACGATAACCGGCGATTACGAGATGGGTGACCAGCGACGAAACCCGGCCCCGACAAGAAGATCGACCGGCGACGATAACTGACGATTACGAGATGGGTGACCGGCGACGAAACCCGGCCCCAACGAGACGATCGACCGGCGACGATAACCGGCGATTACGAGATGGGTGACCGGCGACGAAACCCGGCCTCGACAAGACGATCGACCGGCGACGATAACCGGTAATTACGAGATGGGTGACCGACGACGAGACCCGGCCCCGACGAGACGATCGACCGGCGACGATACCCGGCGATTACGAGATGGGTGACCGGCGACGAAACCCGGCCCCGACGAGACGATCGACCAGCGACGATAACCGGCGATTACGAGATGGGTGACCGACGACGAAACCCGGCCCCGACGAGACGATCGACCGGCGACGATAACCGGCGATTACGAGATGAGTGACCGGCGACGAAACCCGGCCCCGACGAGACGATCGACCGGCGACGATAACTGGCGATTACGAGATGGGTGACCGGCGACGAAACCCGGCCTTGACGAGACGATCGACCGGCGACGATAACCGGCGATTACGAGATGGGTGACCGACGATGAAACCCGGCCCCGACGAGACGATCGACTGGCGACGATAACCGGCGATTACAAGATGAGTGATCGACGACGAAACCCGGCCCCGACAAGACGATCGACCGGCGACGATAACCGGCGATTACGAGATGGGTGACCGGCGACGAAACCCGACGATTACGAGATGGGTGACCGGATACGAGTCCCGGCCCCGATGAGACGATCGACCGGCGACGAGACCCGGCGATTACGAGACGAGCGACAGGTCAGGGATTGATGTATTGACACCTTTACGAATGTTTTGCATGCCTTACATCTTGCATCGCATCATAAGTTGTATGTGTTGCATCATGCATGTATTGTCATTCTTGTGCACTGTCATTCATGCATCGGGTGTCTATTTCTTTATCTTGTTCATTTCATTTAACATTTCATAAACATGATAAAGAGGGGCAGCTGTAGACACCCAAATTTTGCACTTCCTATACTAACCCTGACAGGAGGGCTAATTCGTCCATTGAGCCGACCTGCGAGAGCAAAGGATGGACAGGTACAAACACTCGACGCCACCGCGACGATTTACAACCGAAACCGACGTGACAACGAGGCTGTCCGAGATGGGCATTCCCGAATGATGCGGCACGTCTCCCAATAATTCCCGAACTGCAAAATACGAGCCTGTCGGCGAGAACCGACGTCACGACATGAGAATCGAGGCATGGCACGAAAATCGAGAAAATTAGCCCACCCAGCCGCGGATTGATCTGCGACCAAGCGATTAAAATAATTGAGTGCGCACGGGACTCGAAACTAGGAAACAAGCTGAGTGTGATGGGGGGTGGCCAGCCAGCCTATTTCAGCTCATTCCTTCAGCATCCAGGGGGTTCAGCAGCAGAGAGAGAGAAGGTTGAGCAGGCGGCGAGAGGAGAAGAAGAACAACAGCAGCAAGCTCGGAAATAGGGAGAAAAATAGCAAAAATTTGCAACAAAATAAGAGAGAAAAGAGAGAGGATTTATATTTCTTTTGTGAGATTATATCCAAGATAATTTCTACTCTATTCATATATTCAAATTTGCACACATCTTGGTGATATTTGCAAGGTGAAAAGACCATTTCTATAGCAATTTTTGTATATCATTTTGTTAATCTTCTTGTCAATTGGGTTATGTGAAATGTAGTTTTCTTGTATATTGTTGTGGATCCATGGATTGAGGCCTATTAGTGAGGGTTTCAATGGAACGAAATTCTTCCTAATGGCCCGATGATATCCATTTGGCGATTTTAACTTGTTTAATATTTGTAGTATCCATTGCGTGGGTGTGTATAAATTGTGGATGTGAGCCTAGGAACGCGACCCCATGGTCCAAATCCGATGATGGACAATGCTGATGTATGTAATCCTTTATTGTAAATTGGAATCGTCGGGCCTTAAAACGATACCAAGTTGAAAATCAGGTTTAAGGCCCCCGTAATAGTGAAGTATGTGATTGTGGGCGTTGGGGTTATTTGGATGGCTCACATGCCCATGAATAGCCCCAATGCATTTTAATGCTTAATTTGATTTACGACTTAAAATTGATTTCAAAGCTAAAAGATTAAGATTTTCGTAAAATCAATCAAATTAGGTTGTTAGCATCACGAGGCTTAAAATGAGAAGTGCTAATGAAGGTCGGTTCTATTTAACGAGAAGGCAAGGAAAAAATCATGTTCCAACATACACAAAGATGGTTTCATAAAATAAGTAACGTTTTATTAAATCTTTGTGCATAGGGTTAAAGAGATTCTAGAAGTTGCCCATCATTTGAGTTACGAAAGCAACGTATAGATCTCGATTCCTATTTTGACGAAGGTTTAGAAAACTCTTGTTTTTGCCAAAACGACACCTAATGAAAATCTCATAGTTTTTGACAATTAAAATCAAACCTTTCTCATAAAGCTTTCTCGTGTATGCCGAAAAGACATTCTGAAGCGTTCTCAAATTAAAGCACGACTTTCCCTAAAAATCCAAATGATTCTTTCATACAAACTCATCACAACATTCACATAGGCACACACACACACACGCGCATACACACACACACACATTTCATGAATTAAAGGATAGGAAAGCATCAAGATTGCGGTAACCGTGTTTCACGGAAGTCGGGGGGTGCCTAACACCTTCCCCTTGCTTAAGCAAGCCCCCGAACTCTATGAATCTCGGTTCGCAGACCAATTAATTCGGAGTCACATATGAGCCATCGATTTATAAAAAAACGAAAACTCGGATGAGTTGGTACATCCATTTCAAATATACCAACTGGCGACTCTGGTCAATTGGCTCATCATAAAAAAACGATCTTTCAAAACCCCGTCGACATCAATGCCGACCTTTTTCAAAAATCATCTAATCAAAAGGCTAAAATCGGAAAAGGGCAAACAAAATTGTTAAAGACGAAAACCCGGCGTCGACCTCATCGATGAACAATACGATAAATTTGTCTAAACATGGTTTAAACACTCTGTTCATTAAGTCCATGAATGCTGCCAGCGCATTTATTAATCCAAAAGACATTACAAGAAACTCATAATGTCCATAGCGTGTCCTAAACGCTGTCTTCGGCACATCTTCTTTTCTTACCTTTAATTGATGATAACCTGATCGTAGGTCGATCTTTGAAAAGTGTTCGACCCCTTTCAACTGGTCAAATAGATCATCAATTCTTGGTAAAGGATATTTGTTCTCTATGGTTAACTTATTTAGTTCTCTATAATAATACATAACCTTAATGTTCCATCCTTCTTCTTTACAAACAACACTGGTGCTCCCTAAGGTGAAACGCTAGGTTGTATGTACTTTTTGTCTAAGAGTTTTTGTAACTGTACAAGTAACTCCTTCAACTCTACTGGTGCCATCCTGTATGGTGCATTCGAAACTGGCATCGTACCATGTGCAAGATCGATAACCAACTCGATCTCCCTATCCGGAGTAAGACCTGGTAAGTCATCGGAAATGCATCTTGAAATTCCATAACTACAGATATTTGGTCTAGCTTTACTCCTTCCTTTCGAGTATCTACTATATATGCCAAATAACCTGTACAACCCTTCCTAAGCAATCTATTTGCTTGCATTACTGTCAGACATCGAGATCGTTTAGGTGAACAACCACCGTTGAACACTACCTTTGACTTTGACATAGTCAATAGGTTTATACGCTTCCGATGGTAATCAATTATTTCATTATGATTAACCAACCAATCCATGCCTAAGATTATATCGAATTCTCCCAACGGTATATGAATAATGTTCACGAGAAACTTGTGTTCCTTAGTCTCTATGTTATAATTTCTATATATGGTTTTAACGGGAATTATCTCTTTATTTGTAATTTTTATGTTTACAAGGTATATTTAAATTTATTAACTATTGGGTTTACTTCTCTATTTTCTGCCTCTACTAATGTCTATGGTCTTCTTTCAAGCGGCGTTAAGTTATATAAGTAAGAAAACTAGTATAATTACAAGTATATAATGCACATATTGTTCAAACATAATTTGTATATTCATACAGAAGGTTTACATATTCGACTAGTAGTTTATATAAGTACTACTAGCATTCCCAAATTAGTTTTCCAAAACTTGGGTAAAGTAGTTTAGATACTACTATTTACATACACAGTTTAGTGACCAGGTTTATCTAAAGCATAATCTTACGATACTCATCACACAACATACTAGATACTACCCACCTATTGATGTCGTATCCAGTCTTTCCATTCTCTACGGGATAATCCTCTATTCGCTTATCTAGATCCACAAGTGTTTCACGAAATTCTTTATTAGTTCTATCAAGCCTTGCTTGGATTTGATATCTTTCTCTTTCCTTTCTTGACAACAATGTCTAAAGTCGGATATTTAATCGTTCTTCATTCTCCAACCTTTCTTCCACATACGTTACCCTATTGTTTAAGGTATGTATTTCCATCTGGCTTGTTCTAGTAGGTTTTCCTCCTCTGGGTTTCCTTCTTCTAACTCTTCTACAGATTGATTTCGAACTTCTGATATATCCCTCCATATTATTGGTTCTTCCCCATCTTCTCCTTCGTCTATAATCTGAACCTCTGCAGCATCCTCATTAGGTTCTGTCGCTTCCGCGTCATGGAATTCCAAGTTATTTTGAACTTCTTGTCCTTCAGGATCACTGCCCTGCTCAAGCTCTATCACCTGTGAACCTATCTCCCTTGAGCTATCTTCCCAATCTGGGTCTGCCATCCTACAAAAGAATTTTACTTATTTCGTATTATTATGAAGCAAGTTCACACAAAATATAAGGCTTTTAAGGTTATCTTATGTGTATTAAGTATTTAACGGACTCAAAGATTATATCCTATGGTATTTTCCAACTACCTTAGAGCTATAATCTACAACTCTGATACCATCTTGTGACGGCCCCAAATCTCTACACTCCCCTGTAGCAGATCTGATGCTCACGTGAAACTATACAACTATAAATATCCAATAAAATATGACTTCTATCTATCCAAGGTTCACAGTATCCCATAACAGATAATAGTTCTCGTCAGAACGTTATCTGTGTTTGGATACCCTCACTTGGATGTATAGATTCATATCTTGTGGATACCTCTTTCATATCAATATTTCCTATCTATCTGACATTCACAGTATTAATGATAAGATTGTCCATAGAACTGAGGGGCGCATTCCGGTAAAGATGGCACCTTACCGGCGCTCACTAAGTGTAACCCCAGAGCTTATAGGACTTTCAACATCATTTAAATACCCTCATTCAGATGTATAGTTCGTATAGATACTTCATCTAACTTAGTATAACTATGTTAAATAAAACAAATATCATAGTATAACACAATATATGAAATAAAGGATCATAATATATTACATATCATTTGGTTCGATTACATTGTTCTCAGTACTAAGTTATTACAACAAAAGCCTTTAAAAGACTTAGATTATTCAAAAGCAGTTAATAAAACTAGTAAACGTGTCCTTTCCCTTTATCTGTCCCAGAAGTGCTAGGGATATCATTTAAAGCTGCAAAAGAAGATATGCGCAAGAATGAGCTACAAATGCTCAGCAAGTTCATTTGAAAATGTAAACACAATGTGTTTGATTTGAAAGATGTCAGGTGATGTATAATTGATACTGAGGGTTCTGTACCGGAACCATATATTTCAAATTGTCCTCTCAATCTTCAATGACTTAGAACCTCTTTGAGTTCGGATATCTGGTAGGTGATCAGCTTCACCAATATCCTAGGAGTATTCATATCATCATACCACATTTTTGGTCAATTTAAGTTAATTGCCAATATTGGTCAATTCATTTAATTGCCAATTTAAACCTTATTCGAAGGTTTGTCGAACCACCTTCCATCCACGATGTCCCTTTAACTCAGTATAGATGTCGTACCAAAACAATTTGGTTTGACACAACAATTTTAAGCTCAAACAGTCAATAAATGATTTCATTTCTTAAGTTATGCTGAACAAGTAGCAATAACTTCACAATAATTGATAGCAAGACATAAATGAATTGCTTAAATGTAACAAGGTTCGGAGACTTGCCTTTGCGTAGCACGTTAAGTTTACGCTGTTTATCAACGTTGGGTAGTCTATTTATGTCTATTCATATCAATAATAAACATTAGAATCTATAATAATACTTATATAATTAAACTAAACAAGTTTCACGAAAGTTCGACGTCGATTCGGTATCTCGGTCGCGTCATTAGATAGCTAAACATATAGGTTTATCAATAAACTTCATTTGGAAGTTTAAATATTAGGCCACATAATTTAATTATTATTTATAACACTTTTAGAAGCTTAATATTATTTTTAAATAATTTTTACAAGCTTAAAAATATTTTTAAATAATTTTACAAGCTTGAGAATATTTTTAAATGATTTAATTATCATTTAGAATCTTCTTAAAACATTTACTATGTTATTTAAATGATTTATTTATCATTTAGAATAATTTTTATAAGCTTGGAAATATTTTTAAATAATTTTACAAGTTTAGGAATATTTTTAAATAATTTAATTATTATTTAGAATATTTTTAAAACATTAATATGTTATTTAAATAATTTATTTGTCATTTAGAATATTTTTAGATACCTAAAATATTATTTAAATGATTTATTTATCATTTATAATATTTTTTAAACGATAGAATATTATTTAAATAATTTATTTATCATTTATATTATTTTTAGAAAGATAGAATATTATTTAAATGGTTTATTTTATCATTAATAATATTTTCAGAATTTATTTTATCATTTAAATGATGTAATTATTATTTATAATAATTTTTAAAACTTTGTTTAATATTTAAATGATTTAATTATCATTTATAATATTATTAAATATTTAATATTTTATTTTACATAATTTATTTATTCTATAAAATAATTTTGGAAAGTTGGTAATATTTTTAAATGAATTAATTATCATTTAAAATATTTTAAATACATTAATATCATTTTTAAATCATTTATTTAAAATATTTATTAAATAATTTAATATTTAATTAAATTAAATAATTATATAAAAATATTTATCAGAATATAAAAATATCAAATATAATTAAAAATGAATTTTTTAATATTTATTATTAATTAATATGAATTTTTTAATATTTATTTATAATTTTATATAATTTATTTAATTATTTTTATTAAATTTTATTTAAAACCGTCGTTAAAGGCTTTAGCGACAGTCTTCATAGGTTTCTTAGTGTTCTGGGTTTAAGTATGAATTTTGTCGCTAAAGGCGTTATTCACGAAGAACACTTGGTCATGGTCGAACAGTGACCTTTGACCTCAAATTAAATCCAGAAGGTTGATTGTTTGTGTTTGATTTTTGTTGGTTGTTGTAGCCAACATGGCAGAGTATAACGACATGTATTAACTTAGATCATACAACATCATTTGATGGTAGATAAATCATGGTCAAACTAGCATGTTCATGCTGTTCATGAGGTTTCTGGATTACCCAGAAACATGTTGGTCATGGTCGGTCAACCATGTTTGACCGTTAATAACTTTCATGGTTGTTATTATTTATGTGATTTAATGATTCGGAGTTGTAGTGTACATGGCATAGAACATGTTTAATCCAAGAAATAACATTTACAAACATCATATAAGCGAGATTAAAGATGGTCAAAGTTTGTCAGACGGCTGTCTGGAACACTTAGAATTTTCTGGGCTGCCCAGAATCAGCCATTTGTGAGCGGTCAACGGGTTTTGACCGTTTATATCTTTCATTCTAGATATTTTTTTACTATTCTACCAATTGGATATTATAGTTAACATGACATACTACATATACAAACTTTAAAACAGATCAAACGACCAATTTAAGCCGATCAAAATCTCTGATAAAATATTTATTAAATAATTTAATATTTAATTAAATTAAATAATTATATAAAAATATTTATCAGAATATAAAAATATCAAATATAATTAAAAATGAATTTTTTAATATTTATTATTAATTAATATGAATTTTTTAATATTTATTTATAATTTTATATAATTTATTTAATTATTTTTATTAAATTTTATTTAAAACCGTCGTTAAAGGCTTTAGCGACATTCTTCATAGGTTTCTTAGTGTTCTGGGTTTAAGTATGAATTTTGTCGCTAAAGGCGTTATTCACGAAGAACACTTGGTCATGGTCGAACAGTGACCTTTGACCTCAAATTAAATCCAGAAGGTTGATTGTTTGTGTTTGATTTTTGTTGGTTGTTGTAGCCAACATGGCAGAGTATAACGACATGTATTAACTTAGATCATACAACATCATTTGATGGTAGATAAATCATGGTCAAACTAGCATGTTCATGCTGTTCATGAGGTTTCTGGATTACCCAGAAACATGTTGGTCATGGTCGGTCAACCATGTTTGACCGTTAATAACTTTCATGGTTGTTATTATTTATGTGATTTAATGATTCGGAGTTGTAGTGTACATGGCATAGAACATGTTTAATCCAAGAAATAACATTTACAAACATCATATAAGCGAGATTAAAGATGGTCAAAGTTTGTCAGACGGCTGTCTGGAACACTTAGAATTTTCTGGGCTGCCCAGAATCAGCCATTTGTGAGCGGTCAACGGGTTTTGACCGTTTATATCTTTCATTCTAGATATTTTTTTACTATTCTACCAATTGGATATTATAGTTAACATGACATACTACATATACAAACTTTAAAACAGATCAAACGACCAATTTAAGCCGATCAAAATCTCTGACAAAAAGCCTTGTCAGACTGTTCTTGACTGCCAAGAACAGTTTGGGTTTTTCACCAAATTCGACCTTTTAAATGTTATGGAGGCTTGTTTAACCAACCTGTCGACGCCGGTTTTTTCGTCTCTAATTCGATATTGTCCTTTTCCGATTTAAGCCTTTTGATTGAACGATTTTTAGAAAAGGTCAGCATTAATGTCGACGGGGTTTTTGAAAGATAGTTTTTTATGATGAGCCAATTAACCAGAGTCGGCAGTTGGTATATTTGAAATGGATGTACCAACTCATCCGAGTTTTCGTTTTTTATAAATCGCTGGCTCATATGTGACTCCGAATTAATTGGTCTGCGAATCGAGATTCCTAGAGTTCGGGGGCTTGCTTAAGCGAGGGGAAGGTGTTAGGCACCCCCCGACTTTCGTGAAACACGGTTACCGCAATCTTGATGCTTTCCTATCCTTTAATTCATGAAATGTGTGTGTGTGTAGGCGCGCGTGTGTGTGTGTGTGCCTATGTGAATGTTGTGGTGAGTTTGTATGAAAGAATCATTTGGATTTTTAGGGAAAGTCGTGCTTTAATTTGAGAACGATTCGGAATGTCTTTTCGGCATACACGAGAAAGCTTTATGAGAAAGGTTTGATTTTAATTGCCAAAAACTTATGAGATTTTCATTAGGTGTCGTTTTGGCAAAACAAGAATTTTCTAAACCTTCGTCAAAATAGGAATCGAGATCTATACGTTGCTTTCGTAAATAGCACGGTGGGCAACTTCTAGGATCTTTTTAACCATATGCACAACGGTTTAATAAAACGTTACTTATTTATAAAATCATTTTGTGTGATGTTTTGGAAAACAATTTCTTTTTTAGCTTTCTCGTTAAATAGGAATCGACATTCGTTAGCACTTTCAATTTGTTATCCTCGTGAAGCTAATAACCTAATTTGATTGAATTTTATGAAAGTCTTCATTGTTTAGCTTTGAAATCAATTTTAGGTCGTAAATCGAATCAAGCATTAAAATGCATTGGAGCTATCCATGGGCATGTAAGCCATCCAAATAACCCCAACGCCCACAATCACATACTTCACTATTACGGGGGCCTTAAACCCGATTTTCAACTTGGTATTGTTTTAAGGCCCGACGATTACAATTTACAATAAAGGATTACATACATCAACATTGTCCATCATCGGATTTGGACCACGGGGTCGCGTTCCTAGGCTCACATCCCCAATTTATACACACCCACGCAATGGATACTACACAAATTAAACAAGCTAAAATTGCCAAATGGATATCATCGGGCCATTAGGAAGAATTTCGTTCCATTTGGAACCCTCACTAATAGTCCTCAATCCATGGATCCACAACAATATACAAGAAAACTACATTTCACATAACCCAATTGACAAGAAGATTAACAAAATGATATACAAAAATTGCTATGGAAAATAGTCTTTTCACCTTGCAAATAATCCTTACAATAGGTATGAATTTATGTATTAGTAGAATAGAAGATATATGATATATAATCTTACACAAAAGATGTAATTCCTCACTTCTTTTCTCTCTATTTTCCTTGTAAATTCTGCTATTTTTCTCCCTATTTCCGAGCTGCTGCTGGTTTCTTCTCCTCTCTCCGCCTGCTGCCAACTCCCTGGATGAAATGAAGAAACTGAGCTGAAATAGGCTGGTCCAAGGCAGCCGCAGATTGATCTGCGGCTGGTTGGCCGCAGATTGATCTGCGGCTGGCTGGACGCCTCCCATCGCACTCAGCTGATTTCCTGGTTTCTGTGTTTCGAGTTCCGTGTTTTCAAAAGGCGCACTATTTGGCCGCAGATCAATCCGCGGCTGGACGGTTTGACTTTCTCGATTTGCGTGCCATGCCTCGATTTTCGTGCCGTGACGTCGGTTTTCGCTGACAGGCTTGTATTCTGCAGTCCGGGAATTTTCGGGAGACGTGCCACCTTATTCGAGAATGCCCGTTTCGGATGGCCTTATTGTCACGTCAGCTTTGGTCACTAATCATTGCGGTGGTGTTGGACGTTCGCACTTGTGCCCATTCCTTCGCTCCCGCAAGCCGGTTCAATTGACGATTTTGCCCTCCTGTCACGGTTAGTACAAGGAACGCAAAAATTGGGTGTCTACAGCTGCCCCTCTTTATCATGTTTATGCAATGTTTAAATGAAATGAACAGGATAAAGAATAGACACTCGATGCATGAATGGCAATGCACAAGGATGACAATACATACGTGATGCAACACCTAGGACTCATGATGCCATGTAAGTTGCAATGGATGCAAAACATTCATAAAAGGGTGTCGATGCGGATGATCGTCTTGTCGGGACCAGGTTTCGTCGTCGGTCACCCATCTCGTAACCCCCGGATATCGTCGTCGGTTGGTTATCCTGTCGGAGCTGGTTTTCGTCGCCGGACATCCATCTCGTAATCGCCGGTCATCGTCGCCGGTCGATTGTCTCGTCGGGGCCGGGTATCGTCGCCGGTCACCCATCTCGTAACCCCCGGGTATCGTCGCCGGTTGGTTATCTTGTCGGAGCCGATTTTCGTTGCCAGATATCCATCTCATAATCGCTGGTTATCGTCGCCGGTCGATCATCTCGTCGGGGCCGGGTATCGTCGCCGGTCACCCATCTCGTAACCCCCGGTTATCGTCGCCGGTTGGTTATCTTGTCGGAGCCGGTTTTCGTCGCCGGACATCCATCTCGTAATCGCCGGTTATCGTCGCCGGTCGATTGTTTCGTCGGGGCCGGGTATCGTCGCCGGTCACCCATCTCGTGATCGCTGGTTATCGTCGTCGGTCGATCGTTTGGATCTCAGCCCTTCCCAGGGTGTTAGTTGTTTGGATATCAGCCCTTCCCAAGGTGTTAGTGTTTGGATATCAGCCCTTCCCAAGGTGTTAGTATTTGGATCTCAGCCCTTCCCAAGGTGTTAGTGTTTGGATATCAACCCTTCCCAGGGTGTTAGTGTTTGGATCTCAGCCCTTCCCAGGGTGTTAGTGTTTGGATCTCAGCCCTTCCCAGGGTGTTAGTGTTTGGATGCCAGCCCTTCCCAGGGTGTTAGTGTTTGGATACCAGCCCTTCCCAAGGTGTTAGTGTTTGGATATCAGCCATTCCCAAGGTGTTAGTATTTGGATCTCAGCCCTTCCCAAGGTGTTAGTGTTTGGATATCAGCCCTTCCCAGGGTGTTAGTGTTTGGATCTCAGCCCTTCCCAGGGTGCTAGTGTTTGGATATCAGCCCTTCCCAGGGTGTTAGTGTTTGGATCTCAGCCCTTCCCAGGGTGCTCACCATCTTGTTGTGATTTGCTTGGATGCCTTCCCAGGTTTGCTCACCACTTTGTTGTGGCTTGCTTGGATACCTTCCCAGGTTTGCTCACCACTTTGTTGTGGCTTGCTTGGATGCCTTCCCAGGTTCACTCCTTGTTTGGATACCACCCCTTCCCAGGGATCATTGATTGCTTGGATACCAGCCCTTCCCAGGGGTTTTTGATTGGTTGGATACCAGCCCTTCCCAGGGGTCATTGATTGGTTGGATACCAGCCCTTCCCAGGGGTCATTGATTGGATTTGAGTGATTTTTTTTTTGGATGGGATGTGTGATCGGCTTCATGTCCTGGATCTCCCACCAACATCGTCCACGTATCATGCCGCAAAAGCCATCACTCTGATCATTTGTGAGGTTGAAAGCGACGCGCTTGTACTTTCCCGAAGATTTTCATTTTGATCGTACCTGCATGCATGGAAAAGATGTTATGTATGATCTGACAGATATGTTATGGACAGATGCATGTGCACAACATATGTTTAGATAGAAATGACCCCTGTTCAGTCAAATGATACGATTCGACCGTCGTCATTGTTTGCCAACATTTTATTGGATCACACCTTGTCGTGAAGTGTAGTCCCTAGACTTCAACATTGGTTTGGTACTCTGCCTGTTCTTGGTCGTCTTCATTTCATTGAGTTGAGGCAATCTGTTTCGCTCTTTGTGATGATCGATAGCTATGTTGGGCTCTTTGGCCTTTTGATCATTTCTGCTGGCCGATATGTTGTTGTCCCGCATTATATCATCCTCGTATATGCTCATGCACGGGGATCATTTGGATGTCGAGGCAATGATAGTCAGGATTGGGGAGAAGTCCAATGACGAGAAGTTCTGTGCGGCCTCAGCTTCCTTCCATTTCACGATTCTTAACTGCCCCATCCTTGGCGCATGTTGTTACCAAGAATTTCTATTGAAAACTCGCGATGTTGACCGTGCTGAGTTATCCACAGCTCTGCAAGATCCTGCATATCAGATGACTAACAAATGCCAAAACTTGAAGGCTCGGGTCGTTAGTGTTAGTTCCACACAAAGATATTATAATCTCGACAAAAATGCACTTAAAGCACATGAAATTGAATATCTATTGATCGCACAATCTAGCAAGTTGTGAACCGTGAATGTACTAGATTAGAAGTTATTTTCAATCCCTCGTGAGTTGATGATTTTCTATTTAACGAGTTATGAAATCGTAAGAACACCTTCAAGCATTCATGGTCATTGTACGTGAGTAAGGTCGAATTCAAAAGAACTACCTTCCCTCATCAAAGGTATCCTGTCTCCATTCTCGACAACGGTCTTAGCAGGATTGACGTCATATGACAAATGCACTGTGCGATGCAGCATTCAGTAGGGGTTTCTCTTCCATGACTTCTTGTTTAAAGCCGAGAGTTTTTCGCATTATCCTTTCTCTTTATTAGCCCACTTCACTTGTCTCGTTTTCTTAGGCTATTCAAAGTTACCCATTTAACGAGTTTTGGACCAATGACTCCCAAACCAGACGGTTTTGGGGCATTAGGTGTACAGACACCCCTTCGGGTTTATTTACTCGAGTAACAAAGGCCACGGTTCGAGACAAGCTGGTGCACCATTCATTCTTTGCTTGACCTTGCGCAAGATTCGTTTTCTTAGGCTTGAGTTACCCATGTAGCGAGTGTTAGGCCGGTGACTCCCAAACCAGACGGCTTTAGGGCACCAGATATAGAGACACCCCTTAGGGTTAATTACTCGAGTAGCCCATGCCACGATTCGAATCTGCTCGGCCTCCTCTACTGTAATGCTCGTTTTCTTAGGCTCTGAGTTACCCATGTAACGAGTGTTGGGCCAGCGACTCCTAAACCATATGGCTTTAGGGCACCAGGTGTAGAGACACCCCTTGGGCTTAATTACTCGAATAACTCAGGCCACGATTCGAGACATTAACTTGATAATCATTTATCGTCTGACTTCTTGATATTAGCTTGATAATTATTAACTGTCTGACTCCGTGTTCATCGCCATCAACGTCGTCATAGTTTTATACCCCACAACTGAAAGTTTGTGCAAATGCAAAGTGAAGGCTGTCACATGAGGTCGATTCTGTCGCAAACGTTGCTTTGAATTAAGGCTTTGTACCCGATCAAAAGGTTGAATAGCCTTCTTCGTCTAATCATACTCACAATCGTGCTCCACGGTTGCTTGTCAGAATTAATCCGATTCCTATCAAGCCAAATAAAATCCCCCCTTTCACGCGGATCATCGTATCCCGGGAAAACTATGCTTGACAAATGCCAGATGATCGTACCGTTAAAGATTGAATTGACATGAGGTAGCATTTGA
Organism: Aralia elata; assembly: GCA_034770075.1. Taxonomy (NCBI): domain Eukaryota; kingdom Viridiplantae; phylum Streptophyta; class Magnoliopsida; order Apiales; family Araliaceae; genus Aralia; species Aralia elata. Next base: position 43,339,635 of record CM068387.1, on the reverse strand, counting down.
TGATGATGGTGCATGTTGATAGGATTGTTGCATGGGTGCCAATTTGTACGTCATCATTTCTTGGGTAGTTGACCAATGCCCCAGTGTTAAGTTGCTTTTCTTGTGATCTCCCTCGTACTGGTTGCATCGGTATCTTGCTGGGCTGACAAAAGATCCGGTCCTTTGACTTGTTGAAAGGTTTGGGGGATTTTTGATTTTTTTGATTTATATATATATATATATATATTTTGTGGTCGAATTTGCCCCTACTCCGGGTTCTCTGTGATCGTTAGGGGCTCTGATGTTTGATGGCGATAGTTTGGTCTAAACTGGGTTTGGGTTTACCCTCGACCCATCCTTTGATCTCGCCGGGCGTATTGTCGATATCTGTCTCATCCTGCTCGATCCCCATCAGATCGAAATCTAGCTCTATACCAAAATCGTGATCCTCCTTCAAATTTGGCCTATTGCTTGTCAGGCTAGAATGCCTCAATTCGGGGTACTGCCATAAAACAAAAAATGCTTGTCATATATATAAACATCTCAGCACATGATCTTCTTTTTGGATAACATGACAAAATGACATGAGCGTGCAGGGATTTGAAATAAAACTCAGAATTTCAAAACCCATTGATCTTCTACTGGCTGGGATTCACTACCATACTCCTGGATTTACCCCTTCCTGGATATCACCTGCTGCACGGTCCATCTGGCCACGGTGAGGTCAGGCAATGGAGCTCATTAGGAGGTGCATGGATCGCATTGGCGTGGATCTGGCATTGATGGCATTTCCTGACATGAGCATCGTAGTCAGTTTTCATGGTTAGCCAGTAGTGATCCGCTCACATGATTTTCTTTGCCAAAAATGTTCTGCTCATATGGGCTCCGCACACATCGCCATGTACTTCGTTCATTTGTCTGTGGGCTTCTTCGGCTTCCAGATATCTCAGCAGTCCTGTAGCTAGGTCCCATTTATGCCCTTTGGTGCTGTCTATTCCCATGGCCTGCCGGATGACCAATTCGAGTCCCCAACTACTATCATCCTTTTGATTCCCATTCCCAGGGCTAATCCCAATCCTAGGATGAATCCCTCGTATTCGGTCGTATTGTTGGAGTGGCAGAATTGTACTTTCATGGCTATCGGCCTCTGTCATTTGGATGGATGGAGTATGGATTTTACGGCCTCTTAGTTGGGTCGTAGGGGCAATCTCGCAAAACAAACAAAGGCCGTAGTTTAGTACTGTGCCAGTTACAAGTTGGCAGATGCATGTCAACACTGGCGCATGATTATTATATTATTCTTTTTTTTTTGGTGGTCGAAATATGCCCCTACTCCGGGTTCTTTGTGATCGTTAGGCCACGCTTTCATGGTTCTCTAATCTTTTCCTGCAAAATGAGGTTAGTGTTTGATGACAGGATAGTATTTAGAAGTTTTAGAAAACCTTGGTACGTGGCACGGATTGCCTTCCTGCAAAAACCATATCAGTATTCTCTTTATATGTGCAGGTGATGTAATCACATGATACCTGACATATTTATTACGATGATGACGGTATAACAGTTGTATGCCATTTACATGACATTTATTTACTTGACTGAACGATAAAAGGGCATGAAGAAGCTTCCCTTTCGTTAGGTTTATCAGAGGCTGACCTACCCTAGGGTTACTCTCGCGGGCTTTTCGGCATGAAGGTCCCCAAATCTTCGCAATCTACTCTTCTGAATCCTTTCGATTGGAGCGGATTTGGGTGGTGCGTTTCCTGAGCCATCTCCGGGGAGCAGCCCCTTCGAGTCTAGTAATAAGCAACCGACAGGTTCGCCTCAGGAGGAGGTACTCTCTCAACATACATTCACATTCATCGTCCTCACCGTATGCAAATGATTACTTTAAAGTAAAGCAATTCCATTCAAATATTCATTTGGACAAAACACACATTCACACAACAAAAGAAAAAAATCAGAATATCGCATGCACACACATATTCATGAATTTTTTAAAGGATAGGATAGCATCAAGAATCGAACGCGGCTTAAGCCCTCTAATATCCCCAGCAGAGTCGCCAGCTGTCGACGCCGGTTTTTTCGTCTTTAATTCGATATTGTCCTCTTCCGATTTTAGCCTTTTGATTGAACGATTTTTGGAAAAGGTCAGCATTAATGTCGACGGGGTTTTTGAAAGATCGTTTTTTATGATGAGCCAATTAACCAGAGTCGCCAGTTGGTATATTTGAAATGGATGTACCAACTCATCCGAGTTTTCGTTTTTTATAAATCGCTGGCTCATATGTGACTCCGAATTAATTGGTCTGCGAATCGAGATTCCTAGAGTTCGGGGGCTTGCTTAAGCGAGGGGAAGGTGTTAGGCACCCCCGTGAAACACGGTTACCGCAATCTTGATGCTTTCCTATCCTTTAATTCATGAAATGTGTGTGTATGCGTGTGTGTGTGTGTGCCTATGTGAATGTTGTGGTGAGTTTGTATGAAAGAATCATTTGGATTTTTAGGGAAAGTCGTGCTTTAATTTGAGAACGCTTCGGAATGTCTTTTCGGCATACACGAGAAAGCTTTATGAGAAAGGTTTGATTTTAATTGCCAAAAACTTATGAGATTTTCATTAGGTGTCGTTTTGGCAAAACAAGAATTTTATAAACCTTCGTCAAAATAGGAATCGAGATCTATACGTTGCTTTCGTAAATAGCACGGTGGGCAACTTCTAGGATCTCTTTAACCCTATGCACAACGGTTTAATAAAACGTTACTTATTTATAAATCATTTTGTGTGATGTTTTGGAAAACGATTCCTTTTTTAGCTTTCTCGTTAAATAGGAATCGACATTCGTTAGCACTTTCAATTTGTTATCCTCGTGAAGCTAATAACCTAATTTGATTGAATTTTATGAAAGTCTTCATTGTTTAGCTTTGAAATCAATTTTAGGTCGTAAATCAAATCAAGCATTAAAATGCATTGGAGCTATCCATGGGCATGTAAGCCATCCAAATAACCCCAACGCCCACAATCACATACTTCACTATTACGGGGGCCTTAATCCCGATTTTCAACTTGGTATCGTTTTAAGGCCCGCCGATTACAATTTACAATAAAGGATTACATACATCAACATTGTCCATCATCGGATTTGGACCATGTTGGTCGATTTCGCAATCGATAAACACACACGTGCAAGTATACACGACCCACAAGTAATATACGATAAGATAAGAGTCGAACCCACAGGGAATTGTGACAAATAATAACCAAGTACCAATCGTATATCAATTTGATCTAATTTAAACGATGAAGGTTTGATTGTTTGTTGATTGGTTGAGTTCACAAGTTAAGTAATGAATAAAATGCGGTAAAATATCAAGATAGAAAGGTCTAAGATTACAATTTCCCCCAACACGTCATTTGAATCTCCTAACTCTCTCTTTTCAGTCAATTATAACATACGAATTGACAACCGAGAAATTAAAACTACATAAGAGCCTCTGTCGATGGTCAATCACGAATCTTCCTAAGCGGTGCATAGGTATATGTCTATCCTATACACTATCAAGAGACTAATTTCAGGAATGATTTATAGACACGTGTCACCAAATCTAATTAATCCTCCCTTCCATTACCAACTTTCACCTCGGAAGTCATTAAGACTAGATTCACAATTGGTTGCATGCGGTAATTAGGTATATATCTATCCCAACTACTATCAAGATACCTATTATTGCAGATAATCAATAAGACACATGTCACTTAATCCAATTAATAACCCACAACAATCTATACTTTCACATGTTATCATAACTAGGTCTCAACCTATAATCCGTTCGTCAAGTTCATATAGGTTCCCACGGTAATTACGGGCCAAGCAATTAATCTAGAAGCAAAGGTTATGACAATCAATTCACAAATGCATAACTAAAATCAATAGAGAGAGAATTCAATTCAAATTAAGTGTTGGGTTCCATTGCAATCTTAGAATAGAAGGTTAGTTCATGATAGCTACAATAAACATCATTTTCAATTCATACATTGTCAAATTCGAATTACAAAGGAGATGGAAAACTAGAAATGAAACCACTTTTGAAGCTATTCAGCTGGTGTTCCTTTGGTTGCTGGAGATTTCCAACTCTCCTCCTTAGCCTTGCAATTCTTCTTGACTGAGTTCCTTGGCTTTTGGCTTGATTCAGCTTGATTTGCAGCCTTGAGCACTGTTGGTTGATGTATTTTGTAGCCTCCCTCTCTCTAGATAGCCCTTTGACAAGCCTTTCCTTCTTAGTTCTTTGGCTTTTGCTGAGATTTTCTTGTATTGCAGCATTTTTGCTCTCTATTTTGATGTTTTAGTCTAGCCTACCAAACCCTAGATATCTGATATGAAGCTTAGAAGAGATTATATATAGCCTCCATCAAGAAACCCTAGCAAAAATCGGACAAAATGGAGCTCAGATCGCACTAAAACTGTGTCAGATCGCACTCAGCACGGCGTTGGCGCGCCCGCACGCCAGCGCGCGCGCCCGCGCCCAGCGCCTGGGCCGCACGCTGGCCGCACGCCCAACGCTGCACGCCCACGTCGCGCGCCCGCGCCCAGCGCCTGGGCCGCACGCCCACGCTGCACGCCCACGCCGCGCGCCCGGACGCCAGCGCGCGCGCCCCCGCCCAACGCCTGAGCCGCACGCTGGCCACACGCCCACGCCCGCTGACGAGGCCCCGCGCGCGCCCAACGCCGCACGCCCACGCCGCGCGCCCGCACGCGGCGCCCATGCGCCCGCGCCCAGCGCCTGGCGCCCAGCGCCTGCCGCACACGCCCGCACGCCCAGCGCGCCAACACGCCCGCAAGCCCAGCGAGCGCCCGCACGCCGCGCCCATGCGCCCGCGCCCAGCGCCTGGGCCACACGCTGGCGCCCCGTCTGTCGCACGCCGTGCAGGCTTTCCAACGCCGTGCACGCCCAACTTCCAAATGTCATCAAATTAAGCCTCGAGCATCGCCAAACATAAATTTTCACCGTGTTATCATTCGGGCACGGATATCTAAGCACGGGCTTGCCCTCGTGGCTTGGTCGACGCCGCACGCCGTGCACGATTTCCGAAGCCGTGCACGCCCAACTACCAAATGTTGTCAAATTAGGCACCGAGCGTCGCCAAGCACAAATTTCCATCATACTACCATTCGGGCACAGACGTCCAGGCACGGACATTGAGTCAATACAAACAACGATCCGAGCGGTCTTTATTTCAATTCCTACAAACATAATGAAAATGCATCAAAGCAACATAAAACATGTAAAAATAACTAAAAACTAATTTATGTAGAAATAAGATAAAAATACATAAAAACCACATAAAATACCTAAAGACTTGCAAATTATCAAGGCCAAAAGTACCTAAATTGTGTGTATAAAATACACTCATCAAATACCCCCAAACTTAAATCTTTGCTTGTCCTCAAGCAAAACAAACCTAAACTAAACAATTCAAAAACTTCTAATATAACCTAACTTGAGCAATAAATTAATAAGTCGACAATGGTCTCAAAGGCATCAACACAAAGAACTCAAGAGAACAAACAAAGCGTTGTAAGTCTAAAATTTCAGTTAGCTAGTCATACTTTGCTTCAGGCCTCTTCCGTATGTGTGTGTGTGTGAGTACCCAATAGCACTAAATCAATCAAGCTCTAATGAAACTATGCAACCACATTACCTTATGAAATAATCAAAATAAACCCCAAAACAACATGCTTAACACATCACTCAATACAAAGGTGTACAAATCACAATTCCAAAAATTTTGAGAACTAAGGGCTCTAGGTGAGTGCATTTTATGCTCCATCTCAATCCTTAAGCACGCTCATATGGGCGAGTGCGTTTTACGCTCAACCTCAACCCCATGCAAAATTTGCAATAAACAAATTTTTTTTTAATCACAATTATAAGAGAGTGCGTTTTACGCTCTATCTCTCCTACGCATGTGTCCATGAGTGAGTGCGTTTTACGCTCCATCTCAACTCACCACATGACCATCAATTCAAACATAACAAATTTGGACACCTTAGTTCGAGTGATGTTTAAACGAGTTCTAGAGTTTATAGATGTTGTTCACAAGCATTCGGTTATAAAAGCCTTCTCTAAGCATACAACTAGCTTAATACTCATGGGTAAGTGCATGAAAGTGAAAGGACGCATAAGCAAAATAATAACCACTAAACGATAAGCACAAAGACTAAGCAACAATTGTCTACTTCTCACGAGTTAGAATTTCTTCAAACAAGCCCTTATCATAGACCCTGGATTATAGTTCAAATCAAATTAAAACAATGCTCAAGGGACACATCCTAAAAATAAAATTTTTTTTTTGAATAAAAAGAATAACATACTTAAATTACACAAAAACTAAATTAAACATATAAATACGCAAATACGAAGTACTACCCCCAAACTTAAATTTGACTACCACACAGCACAACACGACTAGACAGACAAGGATAACTCACATAAACTACCACACACACACCCCCAAACTTAAAACAAACATAGTCCTCGATGTTTATAATAGACAGAATTAAAATAGAGAACTTCACTAAGGGTAATCAAGCAACATCATTATAGTGTGATGTCGCTTGGACGCTTTCGGACTAACAAAATTCTTGTCATGGTCTATGATTGGCTTGGACGATGAAGCTTTGCCCCACATGTTGCTTGGAAGCCATACCAGAACAATGCATCATGAAGAACAACCCATATTAGCTAAGAAACTCTCTCGGGCCAAATATCAAACACGTGGCGTGCACCTCCCAAAATCTCAGTTGTCAATGTATTGGGAAGCAGGGCTAGCCCTCCACAAAGTCTTACAATGGGAGAATTGGAGTGGTCCTGCAATAAAACTCAACCCAAGCACAGTCCCAAGCAAGTAAAATTTGAAATTAATAGACCTTGTTACATTTTCTTGGAAAACTAATGAAAAGCCATGGGAATTCTTCAAAATCTGCTAAATCTTTATTGAATTTCAAGTTAGAAGATGACAATGCTGATGGATTGCAGAGATTGGATGCCCAATTGGAGTGATGGGGGCACGAATTTGAGTTTGGGAAAAATGCATGTAAGTTGGCTTTGGAGTGGGAGGAGAGAGATATAAGTTGGACTATAGAAATGAGCTGATGGGTGCATATAAGCTGCTGGTGGCTGTCATGGCTAGCATGCGCGCTGCTGAGTGTGTTGCTGCTGCTGTGCTGCTCAGCGTGCTGGTGCCTGTTGCTCAACGTGCTGATGTTGTGCTTCTGCTATAGTTTTCACTGGTGGTCGTAAGCATCAAACTGCAGCAAGAAATATTACACACATTAAACACAATTAAACATAAAATCAAAAACAAGCCACACCAAACTTTTTTAGGTAACTCCCAAACTCAGTTTCATCTATCAGCAAAAAGAAACTTTCTCCATTCGCTTCATCCATCAGTAGGGGTGAAACATCTAAAGGCATTGCTTCGATGAGGTCTAATGTTTCAAGCTCACCTAGCTTATTGTTCTTATATAAATCCTCATGTATGAACTGACAGTAGCTAGGGGTCTGCTCTATTGTGTCTATGAATGAACTAGTGACATTAAGTTTCTCAAGCACAAGTAGATCCTCATCGAACTTTTCATGAACCTCAACTTCATCACGCCATGGCTCAAACTGTAAACTAGCTCCCATGTCACCTAGAGCTTTGCCTATAACATGACTACTCAATGGGCACGGGACTACAAAACCACCCAGATCCTTGAGCTTTGGAGGAGAAGGTATATGGGATACACTCGAAATTAGCTCATCATCATTATTGGGGCTCAAGGCTAGATCCTCGACCTCCTTTTCTTGTTTCCCACATGTCTCTTCCATATCAGACTCATCATCAATTAGCACGTCTGGTTGCAGCTTTGGCACGCGAAATCCATCAGTTTCGGGAACCATGTCATTGGGCCATTCGCCTTGATATCTATCGTTAAAAGCGATAATAAGCTGTCCCAACTAGTTCTCAAGATTTTGAATCGACATATGTTGACTTTTTACAATCTCCTCAATCGAAGTTATGGTCTGGGACCCAAGTTCCTTCACATTTGAATTTTCTTCTTGTGGCAATGAAGGTGGACATGAGAATTCTGGTGCATATGCTGGACTCGGAGCATAGTATTGATCTTCATAATTGTAGCTCCATGTAGAATCTGGGTGATACCCCCAATCTTGGTGATAAGCATCGGAACAGTCATAACTATTAGAGTAATCGCCGATGTTGCCACCATACCATGCCGACTCAAAATTAATGGTGCATAGATGACTCGGATGGTTTCCATCACAATAATCACAATTCACCGCAACACGTTGAGTACGTTGGGCCACTAGAGCGTTAATATTCCTTGACAGCTCCTCTATATGTGCCGCCACCGCATCAATTCCATCCATCCATGACGCTTCTGATTGGGTCATTCCCGTGTGAGGCCATTGATAATTATAGTTGGCCATGGTGTACCTCGTAACGAAGAAAGCATTAAATAGAAAAATACAAAAAAAAAATGTGAAAAATAAATTAAAAATAACTTTATATACAAGTTTAAATTAAGACCAATTTGATAGTAATTAATATTGGTATAATTATTAGAAACAATTCCCTGGCAACGGCGCCAAAAACTTGTTGGTCGATTTCGCAATCGATAAACACACACGTGCAAGTATACACGGCCCACAAGTAATATATGATAAGATAAGAGTCGAACCCAGAGGGAATTGTGACAAATAATAACCAAGTACCAATCGTATATCAATTTGATCTAATTTAAACGATGAAGGTTTGATTGTTTGTCGATTGGTTGAGTTCACAAGTTAAGTAATGAATAAAATGCGGTAAAATATCAAGATAGAAAGGTCTAAGATTACAATTTCCCCCAACACGTCATTTGAATCTCCTAACTCTCTCTTTTCAGTCAATTATAGCATACGAATTGACAACCGAGAAATCAAACTACATAAGAGCCTCCGTCGATGGTCAATCACGAATCTTCCTAAGCGGTGCATAGGTATATGTCTATCCTATACACTATCAAGAGACTAATTTCAGGAATGATTTATAGACACGTGTCACCAAATCTAATTAATCCTCCCTTCCATTACCAACTTTCACCTCGGAAGTCATTAAGACTAGATTCTCAATTGGTTGCATGCGGTAATTAGGTATATATCTATCCCAACTACTATCAAGATACCTATTATTGCAGATAATCAATAAGACACATGTCACTTAATCCAATTAATAACCCACAACAATCTATACTTTCACATGTTATCATAACTAGGTCTCAACCTATAATCCGTTCGTCAAGTTCATATAGGTTCCCACGGTAATTACGGGCCAAGCAATTAATCTAGAAGCAAAGGTTATGACAATCAATTCACAAATGCATAACTAAAATCAATAGAGAGAGAATTCAATTCAAATTAAGTGTTGGGTTCCATTGCAATCTTAGAATAGAAGGTTAGTTCATGATAGCTACAATAAACATCATTTTCAATTGATACATTGTCAAATTCGAATAACAAAGGAGATGGAAAACTAAAAATTGAACCACTTTTGAAGCTATTCAGCTGGTGTTCCTTTGGTTGCTGGAGATTTCTAACTCTCCTCCTTAGCCTTGCAATTCTTCTTGACTGAGTTCCTTGGCTTTTGGCTTGATTCAGCTTGATTTGCAGCCTTGAGCACTGTTGGTTGATGTATTTTGTAGCCTCCATCTCCCTAGATAGCCATTTGACAAGCCTTTCTTTCTTAGTTCTTTGGCTTTTGCTGAGTTTTCCTTGTATTGCAGCACTTTTGCTCTCTATTTTGATGTTTTAGTCTAGCCTCCCAAACCCTAGATATCTGATATGAAGCTTAGAAGAGATTATATATAGCCTCCATCAAGAAACCCTAGCAAAAATCGGACAAAATGGAGCTCAGATCGCACTAAAACTGTGTCAGATCGCACTCAGCACGGCGTTGGCGCGCCCGCACGCCAGCGCGCGCACCCGCGCCCAGCGCCTGGGCCGCACGCTGGCCGCACGCCCAACGCTGCACGCCCACGCTGCACGCCCACGCCGCACGCCCGGACGCCAGCGCGCGCGCCCGCGCCTGGGCCGCACGCTGGCCGCACGCCCACGCCCGCTGCAGAGGCCCCGCGCCCGCCCAACGCCGCACGCCCACGCCCCGCGCCCGCACGTGGCGCCCATGCGCCCGCGCCCAGCGCCCAGCGCCCGCCGCACACGCCCGCACGCCCAGCGCACCAACACGCCCGCACGCCGCGCCCATGCGCCCGCGCCCAGCGCCTGGGCCACACGCTGGCGCCCCGTCTGTCGCACGCCACACGCCGTGCAGGCTTTCCAACGTCGTGCACGCCCAACTTCCAAATGTCATCAAATTAAACCCCGAGCATCGCCAAACATAAATTTTCACCGTGTTATCATTCGGGCACGGATATCTAAGCACGGGCTTGCCCTCGTGGCTTGGTCGACGCCGCACGCCGTGCACGATTTCTGACGCCGTGCACGCCCAACTACCAAATGTTGTCAAATTAAGCACCGAGCGTCGCCAAGCACAAATTTCCATCATACTACCATTCGGGCACAGACGTCCAGGCACGGACATTGAGTCAATACAAACAACGATCCGAGCGGTCTTTATTTCAATTCCTACAAACATAATAAAAATGCATCAAAGCAACATAAAACATGTAAAAATAACTAAAAACTAATTTATGTAGAAATAAGATAAAAATACATAAAAACCACATAAAATACCTAAAGACTTGCAAATTATCAAGGCCAAAAGTACCCAAATTGTGTGTATAAAATACACTCATTAGACCACGGGGTCGCGTTCCTAGGCTCACATCCACAATTTATACACACCCACGCAATGGATACTACACAAATTAAACAAGCTAGAATTACCAAATGGATATCATCGGGCCATTAGGAAGAATTTCGTTCCATTTGGAACCCTCACTAATAGTCCTCAATCCATGGATCCACAATAATAGACAAGAAAACTACATTTCACATAACCCAATTGACAAGAAGATTAACAAAATGATATACAAAAATTGCTATGGAAAATAGTCTTTTCACCTTGCAAATAATCCTTACAATAGGTATGAATTTATGTATTGAGTAGAATAGAAGATATATGATATATAATCTTACACAAAAGATGTAATTCCTCACTTGTTTTCTCTCTATTTTCCTTGCAAATTCTGCTATTTTTCTCCCTATTTCCGAGCTGCTGCTGGTTTCTTCTCCTCTCTCCGCCTGCTGCTAACTCCCTGGACGAAATGAAGAAACTGAGCTGAAATAGGCTAGTCCAGGGCTGCGGCTGGCCGCAGATTGATCTACGGCTGGCTGGCCGCCTCCCATCGCACTCAGCTGATTTCCTGGTTTCCGTGTTTCGAGTTCCATGTTTTCAAAAGGCGCACTATTTGGTCGCAGATCAATCCGCGGTTGGACGGTTTGACTTTCTCGATTTTCATGCCACGCCTCGATTTTCATGCCGTAACATCAGTTTTCGCTGACAAGCTTATATTCTGCAGTCCGGGAATTTATGGGAGACGTGCCACCTTATTCGGGAATGCCCGTTTCGGATGGCCTTATTGTCACGTTAGCTTTGGTCGCCAATCATTGCGGTGGTGTTAGACGTTCGCACTTGTGCCCATTCCTTCGCTCCCGCAAGCCGGTTCAATTGACGATTTTGCCCTCCTGTCACGATTAGTACAAGGAACGCAAAAATTGGGTGTCTACACAACCCAGATCACTTATTAACATATTATAACACATATCTAAACATCTAAAACATAAAATTACTAACAACTTAAAGATCTAGCATAAAAAATGAATTCCATACCTTTCTAGTTGAATTTTTGATTTCTTTCTTTCTGATCAGATGTTGCTACTGCAAAGGCTTATTATGGTATGATTATTAAGTGTTTAAGCTTCAAAATTTTCATGGACAAAAGATCAGAATGATGTTCTTTTTATAGGAACTTCAAATTAGGGTTTTTAGGGTTTCTTTTCCAAATTTGGCCTCCACAAATATCTAGCCTTGATACTTGTGCTACTCTCATCTGATCCTAACCACCTACTTGTGTTGGAGTGTGTTGAGCACAAGCTTGCACACTCCTAGCTCAATTTCTATTGGTTTAAATTTTATTTTTTTGATTTATTTACTTACTAATTAAACCTAGATTTTTGTTAATCATGATTAGGGTGTTTAATCATGTTTAGTAATACTTTAATTAAGATAATATATCATAATTAAGGTTTATCATTTCATAATTTAGTGTTATTGAATCAAATTAGGGTTTTAGGGTTTTAAATTAGGGTTTAGGGTTTTCAATTCTACAATTAGGGTTTTAATCTAAGTTCAAAAATTCTTAATTAATATGATGATTCATTACTTAGATCTTAATTATATCAGTTAAGATGCTTATACAGTAATTAGGGTTTTAATTGAACAATTCGGATAATTTTACCAATTAGGGTTTCTTAATTAGGGTTTCTAATTTAGTTTAACATTCTAAACCCTATTTAGCTTATTTTAGAATTTTATTAGTTAATATAATATAATATTAACTCCAAAGCACGACAAAGCACTTCGTCATTTCTAAGCACGACACAACAGTTTACAAAAATAATTTTGCCGAGACGCTTCTCGGTGAATTCACCGGAAGCACGACAAATCATTTTGTCCGTATAAGCACGACACAGCTGCTTGGCGAAAAATTTTTATTTGACCTAATTGTTTAATAAAATACACAACCACATAATACCAAGTCAGATCATGAAAATTCATTTATTAAACACATAATTTACATATACAAATCTTATTAGGGTTCGGAATATTACAGATTCAGATTGCATCATGGGTCAAATTGAGAAACAAGCAGCGGGAATGCTAGATTCGAGCCAAAAACGCAACGATCCAAGGGGCCTTTATTTCAATTCCTACAAAGCAAAGTAAAAACACATAAAAGCATACAAAAACATATAAAAGTAATACAAAACTACATTACACAACAATAAGATGAAAACACATAGAACCAAACGAAATTGCTAAAGACTTACAAATTATTAAGGCTAAAAGTACCCAATTTGTGTATATAAAACACACTCATCAAATACCCCCAAACTTAAACCTTTGCTTGTCCTCAAGAAAAACAAACAAACTATAAAATTAAACATTTCTAAATAAACTAACTTGAGCAATGAATTAAAAAGCTAACCAATGGTCTCAAAGCATCAACACATAAAAACTCAAGGAAACCTTCAAAACCTTGCAAGTCTAGATTTACAATTAACTAGTTATAGCTTGCTTTAGGTCCCTTCCGTGTGTGTGTGAGTACCCAATAGTACTAAACCAATCAAGCTCGGATGAAGCTATGCAACCACATTACCTTATGAAATAATCAAAATAAACCACCAAAAACTACATGCTTCACACATCACTCAATACAAAGGTATACAAATCACAATTTCCAAAAATATGAAATCAAAGGACTCTAGATAAGTGCATTTTATGTTCCATCTTATCCTAAGTCCACTCTTATGGGTGAGTGCGTTTTACGCTCCATCTCAACCTAACGCAAGATTTGATATAAAAAAACTTTCTTTTTTTTCTCATCAAATTATAGGAGAGTGTGTCTTATGCTCTATCTCTCCTAAGCATGTGTCCATGAGTGAGTGCGTTTTACGCTCCATCTCAACTCACCACATGACCATCAATTCAAACACAATAAATTTGGACACCTTGCTTCGAGTGATGTTTAAACGAGTTCTAGAGTTTATAGATATTTCATATAAGCATTCGATTATAAAAGCCTTCACTAAGCACACAACTAGCTCAATACTCATGGGTAGGTGCAAAAGAGTCAAAGGACGCATAAACAAAACAATAACCAACAATAACGATTAAGCACAAGGACTAAGCAACATTTATCCATTTTCCATGAGTTAGAATCAATTCAATCAAGTTCTTATCATTAACCACTAATTATAGTTCAAATCAAATAAAACAATGCTCAAGAGACACATCCTAAAAATAAATTAAATTATTATTATTTTTTCAAAATAGCAAACAAAATTAAAATGCACAAATAACTAACACATGCTATGTAGCTATGGTCTCAATGCAATATGATCCACCCCCAAACTCAAAGTGAACAATGTCCTCATTGTTTATAAGATAAAGAAATGAAAACTGAGAACTTCCCTAATTGGCCAAGCGTCATGCTCGACCATAGCCTTCTAAACATTTGAGTCTGATGGTGGATAAACTGGTAACGGTTATAGCTCAGGAACATGCATTGGGGCGGCATTCAGATAATAACCAAGCAATTCCTTACCAAACAATGCTCATCAGGCCAACTTTCTTTTAGATAATTCATTGACTACGTGATGTGCACTGACTGAAATTCTTCATTAAATACCTCTCCCAAACTCAGTTTCAACAAAAATTGCTAAGTTATTGTAATATTCAATCAAATCATAGCAATGAATAACCCAAAATCCTCCAATTGAGCCAACACAAACTCAATTGGGCAACCAATCTAAATTTATCCAAATTTGACAGTGCATGATTACCCAATGATAATTCAAGTATAAGTGTTTAACTAACCAAGAATACCCATCACAATTGACAAATTTAATTTACTTGTATATAAAAATTGGAGTGAGTACCTTGCTTTGTGTTGGCAAAAGAAGTTATTTGTTTAGTACCTTCAATTTGGAGATAAATCCTTTTGAATACTTAGTGGGTTAAGATGAATCCATGTGGGAGAGGGGAAGAATGAGTTTGGAAGAGTGAATGACAATACAATCCCGCTTGGGAAGAAATAAATATTTTTTTTAAGCTCGCCGGGGCGAAACAATAAGCCTGGAATTGCCGCCGCGGCGAGCTCGCGCCGCGGCGAGAAATTGTACTACGTTTTGCCGCCGGGGCGAGATCGCCGTCGGGGCGGGAATTTTGTTCTTCAAGAGCTCGCCGCGGCGCCAACCCCCTGTATCCCAAAAATTGATTTTTTCACAATTCAATTCCATAGCCATTCTCAACATATCCAACCTGATACAATGAAACATGCCAAGCATACATTAGACAATTTGAGCGAAGAATGGTCCTAAATAGTAAATCAAAGTTACAAGCTAAACTAACAAAAACACATGCATTGAAAACTTAGAACTTAAAAATTTGAAACTTGCGAAATTGAAATATAACAACTAAACATAAAGGATACGAATAGAGATAATGGGTTGCCTCCCATCAAGCGCTTGGTTTATAGTCCTCGGCCTGACTAACTCCCTGTTTTTATCCAATTCCCCTTCGATAATTGAGGAACCCACCATCCATTGATAGCCATGTAATATTTGAGGGCTTCTCCTCAATAAGGGTCATTGTTTCAAGTTCACCGAGCTTGTTACTTTTCGATACATTCTTATTTATGCACTGCACAATGCTAGGTGATTGTTCCATTGTGTCTATGGATGGAATGTTGAATTGAAGCTCTACAAACACAATAGAACCATCGGGTTTCTCCTCATGGACCTCTACGTCCTCACACAATGGTTTCAACTTTAAGCTAGCTCTAAAGTTACATAGAGCTTTACCGATGACATGACTACCAAGCGGGCATGGTTTTGCAAAACTGTCTGGAATCTTGAACTTTGGTGGCGAAGACACTTGGGGTATTAATACAATCGGCTCATCTTTGTTGGAACTCAAGGATGGATCCTCAGCCTCCTTTTCCCGCTCCCCACTTGTCTCCCCACTTTATCTAGTTGCAGATTTGACATGGGCTCACCATAAGTCTCAGAATCCATGTCATTACACCAATTGTTTTGAGGGCCGTTGTTTAAAGCTTTGAACATTTGATCAATCTGATTCTGAAGATTTTGAATTGATAGGTCTTGACTTTTCAACATCTCCTCATTCGAAGTCATGATCTTGGTCACAAGTTCCTCAAAGTTTGACATCTTATCTTCTTGAATAGGAGTTGGACATGAGAATTCCGGTGCATATGCTGGATTTGGAGCATAACATTGATCATCATAATTGTAGCTCCATATAGAATCCGGGTGATACCCCCAATCTTGGTGATAATCGGGATAAGCATAGTTGTTGAAGTACTCACCACCGTATTGTACCGGTCCAAAACTGACGGTGCATTGATGACTCGAATAATTGTCAGCATAATAATCACACGTAACTGTTATACCTTGAGTGTTCTCTGCTACTAAGGCATCCAACTTCCTCGATAGTGTTTCAAATTATGCTGACAATGCAGAGAGTGCATTGAGTCTATCAATCCCAGTTTCCCTTGGTTGAGTCATACTCATGTACGGCCATTGATCAACAACGTCATCCATGGTGTACCTTACAAAGAAGAAAGCATTAAGACAGAAAAATAAATGATAAAATAAACTAAAAGCAAATTTATATACAAGTTTAAATTAAGACTAATTTGATTATGACTAATATTGGAAAAACACTAGAAAAATAATTCCCCAGCAACGGCGCCAAAAACTTGTTGTCCGATTAATATAACGACAATTATGCGCAAGTATACGCGGTCAACTAATAATAAAGAGTAAGTAAAGTATCGATCCCACGAGGAATTATTACTAGTATTTTCCAAGTACTAATCTTTTATCATCTCAATCTTAATTAAACAAACGATAATTATTTTTGTTGTTTTGCAATAACGAAGATAACAAATATTCAAGGAATTATGGAAAGCATTAAGATAATGAAATCTAATATTAACAAGTCTAAGATCACAATTTCCCCTAATATTTCACTTGAATATCCTAACTCTCTCTTTTCAACTAGTTAAATCACAAGGATTGTTACCCGAGAAATCACAAGTATGTCTAAGCCTCTCTCTATTCTATACACTAGCAAGATTCTCATATCAAGAACAATTAGTAAGGTGTATGTCAGAAAACCTCATTAACTACTCCATCAATTACCAACTTTCGCAATAGAAATCATTAAGCATGGATTCTCCCATGGATATATGTGGTATCTAGGTATATGTCTATCCTAAATACAATCAAATTATCCATTCATGAGGGTAATAAATAAAACACACGTCACTTAATTTCATAAATTACCCATAGGAATATCTAATTTTCACATGATATCATAACAAGGTCTCAACCTATACTTCCTCTCTGAATTCCATATAAGTTCCCAAGGTTATTACTAGCTAGGTAATTAATATATAAAGCACAAATTATGATATCCAACCATAAATAATTAACCAACATCAAAGAGAGAGCATTCAATTCAAACTATATATTGGGTTCCATTGAAATCTTAGAAAATTAGTTCTAGTTCATGGTAACTGCATAAAACATCATATTCGATCTATTCATCATGATGGAATTACAAATTAAGAAGGAAATACAAGAGATAGAATGATAAAACCCCTTTGTGGAGATATTCAATTGTTGCTTAATAGTTTGCTGCTTCTTCTCTAGCTTTCCCTCAAGAATTGATATTCCTTGCCTTACTTGCTCCTTGGAAATTGCTAGAAAATCCTTGTATTGCAGCCCATTTCCTTCTTGATGATGTATTTTGTAGCTTCCTTCTCACTAGATTTGATGTTAGAATGGTGTTAGAATGTGTTAGGATGGAGTTTCTAGCCGCCCCCTTGGTGTTATATAAGATGGCTATGTGAAACCCTAGACAATACATCAAAAATTGGCCAAAAATCGCGAAATCTGACTGCATCCAGGGAGTTACCACCCCGGCGGCGCAAAATGGCCTAAAATCCGCCGCCCCGGCGGCGAAATTGTACTAGAAACTGCCGCCCCGGCGGTGGAACTCTGTACCGCGAGACAGTTTCGACGTCTGTTGGTAAAATGGCCATAACTTCTTCGTCCGAACTTGAATTAAGGCGATTAAAGAGGCTATGGAAAGCTAAGAAATGGCTCTACAACTTCCATAACTGGAACTCGACGAGATAATGGCCGAAGAAAGGATCAAATTGGCCTAGAAGCAGCTGCTATGTAAAATTAATGCACAATCCGATGGTAAAATGACCATAACTCTCTCATAAAAACTTCAAATTGGATGATTCTGGATGTTCTGAAAAGCTAAGACAAAGATCTACAACTTTCGTGCTTTGAGTTTTGAGAGATTCGGATTGCATCATGGGTCAAATTGAGAAACAAGCAGCGGGAATGCTAGATTCGAGCCAAAAACGCAATGATCCAAAAACGCAATGATCCTACAAAACAAAGTAAAAACACATAAAAGCATACAAAAACATATAAAATTAATACAAAACTACATTACACAACAATAAGATGAAAACACATAAAACCAAATGAAATTGCTAAAGACTTACAAATTATTAAGGCTAAAAGTACTCAATTTGTGTATATAAAACACACTCATCAACAGGCGAGTAAAACTCCATTAGGTATTCCTTAGCGAGCCACGTTCAGTGAACTTATTCTCCAATAAGCACTTACATACTTGCTTTAGTGTCTCCACACAAATGATTATGATATCAATCATCCTCTTACTAAGAGCAAGCAACGTATGTACTAATCTATCCAGATTCACTAATCCCTTTTTTTAGTAATCCAACGATTAGGAACGATTTTAGTTTGTTAGCTATCTAGAATTTAGATCTCATTAGCACGATCCCCATCATGATTCTAAAAGCATTCCTCAAAACTATGGGTTTATCACATTTAATATAACTGCACTATGTAAATAATATAAAATGCCTTTTAAGAAAATCAATTATTTTATTAATAAATGAATAAGATTACAAAGTATATGCTACATCATATCAAATATGATTGGCTTGTGTGCATACTACTTTCAGGAATATTGGTCACTTCCGTAGTTTTCTGTCCCTTTCATAGATTTTATGGCCTCTTCGATTTGTTTTACCTTTTTATTAATTCCTGCATCTTCTTTATCGTCTGGGATATTGACTATCTTGGTTTGGTCGGTAGACCCTTTGGTGTCTTTCCTACCGAATTGGAAGACAGAGTTTTAAGTCTAGGCATCCTAGGTTTGACTGCCTCCTAAGCCGGAGGGCCCGGGCTGATCTTTGGTTGTTTTGCAGTGTTCTTTTAGTAGACTAGTTATCTCGTCTATCTGTTTCTTGAAGTTCTCAAATTCTTTCTGAGAGACAGGGATGGAATCTGGCGTGGAACCTTCGGCCATTTTGTTAGGTGGTGTTCGTACCCTACAAGCTCGAAGCCTAGTTCTTGGACCAATCTACAAAAAGTAATATGACAAAGTTTAGTATTTAAATGTGGTAGGTTCGGATGTATGCTATGATTTGTGTGGAGGGTTTTTTTTAATCTTTTCCTGCAAAACAACTATTAACGGTTCTATGACAGGATAAGAAGATGGAAGATGATTGAATTGAATACGGAAGACATTTTACATATAAGGAGTAACATGGCATGAAGCGACTTCCCATAACGTTGGGTTTATCTGAGGCTGACCTACCCTAGGGTTACTCCCGCTGGCTTTTCGGTATGAAGATCCCCAGATCTTCACAACTTACTCGATGGGAATGAATCCGATCTTTCAATTGGAGCGAATCTGAGTGGTGCCTTTCCTGAGCCTCGCGGGGAACGCCCCCTTGAGTCTAGTAATCAACAACCGACGGGTTCGCCTCCTGGTGGAGGAATCACACAACATGCATTCATCGTGCCTCACTGCATGCATATGATGACATTCGAAGCATTAAATCATTCAAAAATATAAGGCATTCATCACACATACATTCGAATCATTCACACCACACATAGATAAAGGAAAACAATAAGATTGTACGCGGCTTAAGATTGTACGCGGCTTAAGCCCTCTAATATCCCCAACAGAGTCGCCAGCTGTCGACGCCGGGAAAATTTTATTTTTCCTAAGATTTCATTTTTCTACCCTTTTAAAGATTTCGATTTGTTCATTTCGCTTAAAGGGTGATTTTTAGGAAAAATCTGACATAACTGTCGACGGGGTTTTTGAAAGATTGATTTTAAGGATGAGCCAATTAGACAAAGCTGCTAGTTGGTTAATATTTAAATGTGTGACACCCCCAAATCTGTGCAACATCAATCACAGGATATGGTGCTCACGATACATCATACACCATTATCTAACTAAATAAACTTCGTAAATAATAATAATTACAATAGTATTCGATAATAAACCCAAATATAAAACCAAACATAATCCCAAATTACAAAACCTTAAATAAACTTTGTCGACGCCGGTAGGAATCGCTTAACGCGGGGGTTGTAACCCTTTCCAATTTTAGCCTTTTTTATTAGATGATTTTTGGAAAAGGGTCGGCATTAATGTCGACGGGGTTTTTAAAGATTGTTTTTATGATGAGCCAATTTAACCAGAGTCGCCAGTTGGTATATTTGAAATGGATGTACCAACTCATCCGAGTTTTCGTTTTTTATAAATCGCTGGCTCATATGTGACTCCGAATTAATTGGTCTGCGAATCGAGATTCATAGAGTTCGGGGGCTTGCTTAAGTGAGGGGAAGGTGTTAGGCACCCCTCGACTTCCGTGAAGCACGGTTACCGCAATCTTGATGCTCTCCTATCCTTTAATTCATGAAATGTGTGTGTGCGCGTGTGCGTGTGTGTGCCTCTGTAAATGTTGTGATGAGTTTGCATAAAAGAATCATTTGGATTATTCGGGAAAATTGTGTTTTTTCCTTTTGAAAATGCCTTAGGATGTCCATCGGTTTAAACGAGAAAGCTTTGCGAGAAAGGGTTGATTTTAGTTGGCAAAACTATGAGATTTTCCTTAGGTGTCGTTTTGGCAAAACAAGAGTTTTAAACCTTCGTAAAAATAGGAATCAAAATCTATACATTGCCTTCATAAAATGATGGGCAACTTCTAGGATATCTTTCACCCTACGCACCAAGATTTAATAAAACGGTGTTTTATTTTATAAAACCATTTTTTGTGACATTTGAAAACGACTTTCTTTAGCCTTCCCGTTTAATAGAAATCGACATTCATTAACACCTCCAAATTTTTAGCTACGTGATGCTAACCTCCTAGTTTGCTTGATTTTAAGGAAAAAACCTTCATCGTTTAATCTTTGAAATCCTTTTTCGTGTCACAAAAATCCAAATCAAGCATAAACACGCGTCGGGGATATTCATGGGCATGTAAGCCATCAAAATAACCCCAAACGCCCACAATCACAAGTTTCACTATTTCGGGGCCTTAAACGCGATTATCGCCTTGGCGTCGTTTTAAGGCCCGACGATTACATATTTACAATAACGGATACATCCACCCGGATTACATACATTCAAAAATGTCCATCATCGGATTTGGACCACGGGGTCGCATTTCCTAGGCTCACATCCGAACTTATTGCACAAACCACCAAATGGATATAACGAAAATAATCAACAACGGGGATGCCTAACACTCTAGGACATCTTACAATGACGATTGAAATACATTACGAATGATACCTTACCATAATAGTTACAATTTGCACCACACGGATATCATCGGGCTATTAGGGGGAATTTCATTCCGATGAGACCCTCACTAATAGTCCCTATCCCATGGCATCACAATAATATGTAAGAAAAAACTACATTTAAGGTAATTTGGATGACCAAAAGATCAACAAAATAGCATAACAAAATGCTAAGAACAAAGGGTTTTTTACCTTGCAATTAATCCCCCACAATAATGTATGAATTCGTGTATTGAGTAGAGTAGAAAATATGAGATATAATCTCACAAAATAGGTACAATTTCTTACTATTTCTCACTCTTTTCTCTCTTAATTTTTGCTGTTTTCTTCCTATTTTTCTTCCTCTCCCCGAACTGCTGCTGCTGCTGAATTCTTCTTCTCCTCCCTGTATGCGAACTGGCCTAATATAGCACTGCCAAGGGCAGCCGCAGATAGATCTGCGGCTGGCCCTTGGTTCTCCCCCCAGCCGCGCTCGAGTCCCGTGCGCTTCGAGTCCCGTGCTGCCTCGAGTTCCGTCCTTGGCCGCGAATTGATCTGCGGCTAACTGTGCTGATTTTCTCGTTTTCCGTGCCTCGTCTCGATTTTCGTGTCGTACCGTTGGTTTCCGCTGACGGGTTTGCGCTCGGCAGTCCGGAACCCGTCGGGAAACGTGCCACGTCATCCGGGCAAGCACAGTGATCAGTAACTGACTCTCGACATTCGTTTGTTGTCGTGTCGGCTTCAATATCATCCCGTCGTGGTGGTTTTGAGGGTTCGTCTTTACGTCCACCCTTTATTCTCGTGTGCCGGGTCAATTAACGATTTTGCCCTCCTGTCAGGGTTAGTATAGGAAATGCAAAAATCGGGTGTCTACAAACTTAAACTTAGCGTTCATCGCTACATTACATCAAGGCGGAAACTCTAAACTTATTACAAAGAATTAAGCTTTCATCATTTCATCTTAGCCTTTTCCTTGTCCTTGCCCGAGCCCTCGGCCTTCTCACCCTTAACTGAAAGGTTTAAGCAAGAACGAGCGCAAATTGCCCAGTATGTGTAACAAGTAATTTGATAATAAACATCAAGGATAGAGATATCTGAATTGATGTTTCTCAATAATTGGAAGGATAATCGAGAGGCAAATATAAATGTTAAAGATAAGAGTTTTAGAATATTCAACTGCATACTAAGGGTACTAAACACCCTGAACATTTTATTTTTATTTCATCGAAAACCATCAGAAGTTTTTATCAATCAGATATATTGTAAAACCTTCTCTGCAAGTACTCCAGGTGATCAGCCTATCGTACCCTATATTGTGCACAAGTATGAAATTTAAACGCATAAGCGTAAATGGGACTATATGCCCGACATCTGTTTGCCCCGTTATTCGGGTTGTTCATCTTAGTGTTCATGCGAGACCGTACCAAAGCAATTTGGATTGGTAAACTTTAATAGCTACAATGAATTTGAATTGTTCAAATAATATAACGTTTCACATCACTAATATCTAGCCTGAACAAAAGGCTAGAAAGCATACTTGAAAGCAGTTCATTAATGAATAAGAACTTTAAAGCATAACAATTGAGTAATTATCAGTAAAGCTTGTACAATGAATTTGTATAACTTACGTCATTAGAAACTTGTATATATTAATAAATAGCACAAGTTAAGAAACTCACGATCACTAAATAAGTGAATAAGGATAGAATATTTGCTCAATCAAAAGAGTAAAGTTTAAAAACTTGCTCAATCAAAAAGTAGAGTCAAGAAACTTGCCTGATAAGTCTTCTATAATTAAAGCCATCTACTAGTTCTTCACTTAACCTATTCATTTAAGTCACATTAAGCAACTAAGTAATCAAATACTAGTTTTAAGGATAAATGTTTCCTTTCATTTCAATTAGAATATATATCTAATTCTCATTCTATTATCAATACAAATTAAACACATAACACGTCGCATCACATAGGTAAAATTGGACAATTTTAGAATCTGTGAAAAAAAATGAAATTCATCCCACCGAGAAATTGAAAATTTCGTTTCTTGTAGCCACTTTTGCGATTTTATTCCTACTAATCTACAGACTGTATGACCATGATATTTAGACACATTAAACTTCATACAACAAGGTATTTTGCAAAAATATAACATTTATGAAATTAACACAATAAGACCACAAACCAGATGCCTACATAAGCGTATGCGGACTATTTCCAGAGTTGGAAAAATTTCTGGGTTTTCCAGATTTTTTCAGATTTTGATTATTTTCATGCTAGTTCCCAAAATTCATATCTTGCTCAATTTAAACCCATTTCCTTTGAAACTTGATCAGTATAGACATCATGTTACCTAGTATTTTAAAAAATTAATACATGCATCAAACGGATTACCGAAGATACAGATTCAGTGGTCCGAAAAACCCAAAAACTTAGAGAATATAAAAAATTCAATGTTAGCAAAATTCCTTGAATTTGATTCTAGCATGCAATTAAATTGTTTCCAACGTCCAGATCATCTAATACAACATCTATACACATACTAGAACATTAAACTTCAACAAATTTTCCGTTTTACATGATTTAACTTCTTTATGGCATTTAATCAAACATAGAACATGCCTAGCTTAATTCTTTCATTTTCTATGAATCTGATGCATGATTAACCGAGAACTTTTGTTTTTAACGATATATAATCATCAAACAACAGTAACATGCCAACACAAAGACACAACATATCATTTACCAATTATATATGCATTTTCTTCTCATTTTTCTTATAAAAATAAATTAGGTTCATTGATTACTTTTTGATGAATTCCTTCTTGGTTTAATCTGATGCTCCTTCTCTTTGCTTGTCAAATCCTCAGTAATCCTCCAGAATTCGTACTAACTCTCTTAAGCTCTCAATTTTCTATCAGTTGAGAAGTTTTTAGCAAAAAGGAATGGTGTTTTGAGTGGGGAGTACTTATAAAAATTACTAACATATGAACCCCCACCCTTTCAACCCCCAAGTCATCAGTTGCATCCAATTTAATTCCATTCATCAGTTTCATCAATTAATAAAAAGAAAGTGGGAGTTGAGATAATGAAAAGATTTTGGGTTTAAAAAATAAAAATGAAATACTCCCTCTTCTTCAATTTGGTAATACACGTAATATACTCTTCCATTTTGTCCCAAATTAATAGTCTCATGGGTCCCATCAGTTCAGCTGATTTCTATTTATTAGAAAACATATTATTTTAATCAATTAATTAATTTAATAAATCATTTGACCATTTTGCCTTCTAGAACCAAACTATTTGATACTAATATTGATTCCTACTAAAATCAACGTTCCGAGCGTCGTGGGATTATTCATTTCGCCGAATTATCTTCTAAAACTTGAGTTTGACTTGTTACCCAAAAAAGTCAATCAGTTGACTTTGACCAAAAAGTCAACCCTGACAAATTTTGTGATTATAGCCTATTCTGATTAATTTCGACATTATGGACTCAAATATACAGTCTGCGTCTTCAA
The DNA here is from genome assembly GCA_034770075.1 of Aralia elata. NCBI lineage: Eukaryota > Viridiplantae > Streptophyta > Magnoliopsida > Apiales > Araliaceae > Aralia > Aralia elata. The sequence goes on along the minus strand of CM068387.1, from coordinate 43,314,631 downwards.
ACTCTACTCTGAACTCAAATTTGAGTTTTAATTCCATTCCTTGCAATTTATTAAAATTAATAACTACTTAGTTAATTCAAATAGTTTAATTAATCAAAACCAACTATTTAAATTCATCTCGTCACATATCTCCATTGCATATATATATATATAACAAATATACATATATTAATTGAAATAACATAAGAGTTTCATATAAATTCAATTTATTATAAATATTAAATTACAAATTGACCTCGGATATTACATTCACCCTCCCTTATAAGGATTCCATCCCCGAAATCATTACAAAGTTAAACAAAAAGATTAGGGTAGCTTTTTATCATATTTTCCTCAAGTTCCAACGTAGCTTCTTCAGCATTGTGGTTTCTTCATACAACCTTTATAGAAGGTATTATCTTATTTCTTAGAACTTGCTCTTTCCTATCAATAATTTGTATAGGGATTTCTTCATAAGTTAAATCTTTTCTCAAACTGAATGGGTTCATATTCTATGACATGCTTGCAATCCTGCTTTCAAGGTTATAAAACTGACACATGGAACATATTGTGTACATGCTCCAACTCTGGAGGTAAAGTTATTTCATAAGCTACCTCGCCTACTCGTCTCAACACTTCAAAGGGTCCTATAAATCTCGGACTCAGTTTTCCCTTCTTTCTAAATCTCATTTTCCCCTTCCAGGGAGACACTTTTAGAAACACATAAGAACCGACGTTAAAGTCGTGTTGCTGCCTATATTGATCCTCATAATTCTTCTGTCGATCTTGAGCCGATACTAATCTTGCCCGAATAGTTTTAATCACATCGGCAGTTTGTTGTACCAATTATGGCCCTAGTAGTCGTCGTTCTCCTACTTCATCATAGCACAGTGGGGTCCTGCACTTTCTTCCATACAGAGCTTCATAAGGTGGAATATCGATGCTTGTGTGATAACTGTTGTTGTATGCAAATTTCACTAATGGTAGATGGTCATCCCAACTTCCTTTGAAATCCATGACACACGCTCTCAGCATGTCCTCTAAGGTTTGAATTGTTCTCTCGCTCTGGCCATCTATCTAAGTGTGATATGCAGTGCTCAACCTCAGTTGCGTTCCCATGCGCTCTTGGAAGTTTTTCCAGAAATTTTTCGTGAACCGTGGATCGCGATCTGACACAATCGATACCAGTACACCATGTCTGGAGACGATTTCTTTGATGTAGAGTTTTGCCAATTGATCCAAGTTAAATTTGATGTTGATCGGCAATAAGTGTGCTGACTTAGTCAATCGATCAACGATCACCCATACTGCATCATAACCCTTCTGCGTAGTTGGAAGCCCTACCACGAAGTCCATCGTGATATGCTCCCACTTCCATTCCAATATTTCCAAAGGTTGAAGTAACCCGCTCAATTTCTGATGTTCTGCCTTAACTCTCTGGCAAGTCAAATACCTGCTGATGCATTCTGCGACCTCTCTCTTCATATTGGGCCACCAATAATGTTGGCGCATATCCTGATACATTTTTGTGCTTCCCGAATAAATCGAGTAACTTGAACTATGAGCTTCATACAAAATATTTTCTTTTAACTCGGATACCACTGGCACCCAAATTCTCCCCTCAAATTTCAATAACCCATCATTATCCACATTAAACTTAAGCTCTCCCCCATCTAAAATTCTCTTTTTTGTCTTTCCACATTCTTCATCACTGCTTTGCGCTTCTTTTATTTTGTCCAACAAAGTCGGACGAGCCTCTATTGCAAATAATTTCTCATTTGACTCCTTTAGACTCTTTATCTCAAGTTCCAGTCTCGCCATTTCCTTGATTAACTTTTCTTAAGTTATTAACATTGACAATTTTCCACTACCCTTCCTACTTAACGCATCAACAACCACGTTAACTTTTCCCAGGTGATACAAGATTTCGCAATCGTAGTCCTTTATCAGCTCCAACCATCTCCTCTGTCACATATTCAGCTCCTTCTGCGTGAAGATATACTTCAGACTTTTATGGTCTGTGTATATTTCACACTTTTCACCATATAAATAATGCCTCCATATCTTCAGGGCAAATACTACTGCTGCCAATTCCAGGTTATGAGTAGGATATCCCTTTTTATAATCTTTTAACTGCCTTGATGTGTACGTAATAACTTTACCATGTTGCATAAGCACACAACCAAGTCCTTTGTGTGATGCATCACTGTAAACTACGAAGTCACCCGTATCATCTGGCAAAGACAACACTGGTGCTTCACTCAATCTTTTCTTCAATTCCTAAAAACTTTTTTCACACTTCTCCGTCCAAACAAATTTTACCGACTTCATTGTCAAATTAGTCAGAGTTCTTGCTATTTTTGAAAAATCCTAGATGAACCTCCTATAATAACCTGCCAAACCAAAGAAACTTCGGTGTCTTCGGTTGCTCCCAATTAATTACTGCTTCTAGATCTAATGAAGCAGAAATTGAACTCTTTCCAACCAGAATTCACACTTTAAAAATTTTGCTTATAATTTCTCCTTTCTTAAAGCCTCCAACATCATCCTTAAATGTTCAGCATGACCTTCCTGTGTATTAGAGTGGACTAGGATATCATCGATGAACATAACTACGAACTTATCCAAGTATTGCCTGAACACTCGATTCATCATGTCCATAAATGTCGCTAGCGCATTTGTTAACCCAAATGACATCACCAGGAACTCGTAGTGGCCATAACGAGTCCTGAATGTTGTCTTAGGTACATCTTCCTTCTTCACCTTCAGCTGGTGATAACCCGTCCTTAAATCGATTTTTGAAAAATATTTTGCTCCCTTTAATTGGTCGAACAGATCATCTTTCCTAGGTAGTGGGTACTTGTTGTTGATCGTCACTTTGTTCAACTCTCGATAGTCGATATAAAATCTTAACGATCCATCCTTCTTTTTCACAAATAAAATGGGTGCTCCCCAAGGAGACACACTCGGTTGGATATACTTCTTATCCAATAACTCCTGCAACTGTACCATCAACTCCTTTATCTCTATCGTACCATTTTGTATGGGGCTTTCGAAATCGGTGTTGTTCCAGGTACTAGATCTATAATGAATTCCATCTCCCTATCTAGTGGTAGACCTGGCAAATCCTCCGAAAACACATTGGGAAACTCACTTACAACAGGTATCTATCCCATTTCTGCACCTACTTTTAGGGTGTCAACAATATGGGCCAGGTAACCTACACATCCGTTTCTCAATAATTTCCTAGCTTGCATCATCGTCAGACAACTCGAATGTCTAGGCGATTTGCTACTATAGAACACTACCTTAGACTGATTTGGAGTCTGAAGGTTTACACATTTCTTCTGACAATCTATCATTTTCCCAGAGTTAACTAACCAATCGATTCCTAAAATTACTAAGCTACACACTCTCTTTCTAACCAAGTTAGCTCTCCCAAAATTGGTTGAATTTTGTCCATTTATAGAGGAAAAGGGGTAGCCATAGGTGCACCTCCTGCTGGTTGTACGTACAACTATGGATGGCCTGGGGTGGGTCCCGCTTGCTCGGTTTTCGTGTCGCGAAGTTAGTTTTTTGTGTTGTCCACTAAAACATTCGTAACTTTTAATCTGGAAAGATTTAAGAGATGTGCCATGCCAATTCGAAAAGCTCTTTTAGATAGCTTCATAATGATTTATGATTTGTCCAATTCCGAGTTCGGGAAGGTAGAGAAAAAAGGGAAAAACCATCCCTGGGTAGATGTCAGCTAGTCGTTCGCTTTGCTTTGCACTGAAACGATCATAACTTTTAATCCGGGGATAGTTAGGAGATGGACCATACCATTCTAGAAAGCCCTTTTCGAGAGCTATGCAATAACATAAGGTATGGCTAATTTTGGATTCAGAAAGATAGAGCAAAATTAAGAAATAGATCTTCCTATCGATGCCAATTAGTCGACCGTCATGCCCTAAATAACTTGTTACTTCGTAGTCGTTGTGATGACTCCTCGTACTTTGGTCCAAGTCCTAAAATCCTCTATTTGGATGTCTTGTCCTCTAGTTAAAATGACTCTTTTACCCTTCTGCCAGGGTTAGAAGATATATGTAAAAATTTCGGGTGTCTATAGATACCCCTCTTTGTCATGTTTATGCAATACAATGATATGAGCATGACAAAGATATAGACACCCAATGCATGACAGGATATATTTGACAATGCAAGATGATCATATAAAAGAATGCAAGTCAATTATCACATAATGCAATGGAATTGAAACGTTTTAACCTTTATATGATTTTGCTGGAAAATTGTCATTTAATTGACATTACCAGGTCTCGTTTTCGATTCCCTTATTGAGTTGCATCGTCGGGTCTCATCCCTAACATTCCTTTGTTGAGTCTCGCCCCAAATGGGCTTGATCATCAGGTCTCGTCCCTGACATTCCTTTGTTGAATCTCGTCCCCAACGAGTTGTCGACGCCGGGAGGAATCGCTTCCGTTGCGATATTTATCCTTTCCAATTTTAGCCTTTTTATTAGATGATTTTTTTTGAAAAGGTCGGGACTAATGTCGACGGGGTTTTGAAAGATCGTTTTTGATGATGAGCCAATTAAATAGAGTCGCTAGTTGGTATATTTGAAATGGATGTACCAACTCATCCGAGTTTCGTTCTTTCGTAAATCGCTGGCTCATATGTGACTCCGAATTAATTGGTCTGCAAACCAAGATTCATAGAGCTCGTGTGTGTGCGTGTGTGTGTATGTTTACGTGAATGTTGTGGTGAGTTTGTATAAAGAATCATTTGGGGTTTTTTTATGGAAAGTCGTGTTTTGAGAATACTTTAGAATGTCCTTCGATTTATACGAGAAAGCTTTATTCTTTACGAAAAAGGTTTGATTTTAATTGTCAAAACTGCGAGATTTTCATTAGGTGTCATTTTGGCAAAACAAGATCAGTTTTTTAAACCCTCGTCAAAATAGGAATCGAGACCTATACATCGCTTTCGTATACAAAGTCGCGGGCAATTTCTAGGATCTCTTTAACCCTATGCACAACGGTTTAATAAAACAACCATTTATTTTCATAAAACCATTTTTTGTGACGTTTGAACACGATCTTTCTTTTGCCTTCTCGTTAAATAGAAATCGACATTCATTAGCACTCCCAATTTCTTATCCTCGTGATGCTAATAACCTAGTTTGATTGATTTTATGAAAATCTTCAGCATTTAGCTTTGAAATCAATTTGTGTCATAAATCAAACCAAGCATTAAAATGCATTGGGGCTATTCATGGGCATGTAAGCCATCAAAATAACCCCAAACGCCCACAAGCACAGATTTCACTATTTCGGGGCCTTAAACCCGATTTTCGACTTGTTATCGTTTTAAGGCCCGACGATTACATATTTACAATCAAGGATAATCGATCCTATTACATGCACCAAAATTTTCCATCATCGGATTTGGACCACGGGGTCGCGTCCTAGGCTCACAGCCAAAATTTATGCACACCCACGCAATGGATATTACAAAATTTAAACAAGCTAAAATTCACCAAATGGATATCATCGGGTCATTAGGAAGAATTTTATTCCTTTGGAACCTTGACTAATAATCCCTAATCCATGTATTCTCAATAATATCCAAGAAAGAACTACGTTTAATATGATCCAAATGACAAAACTTGACAAAATAATATAACAAAAACTGCTATAAAAAGGGTTCCTTTTCACCTTGCAAATGACACCACGATGCGTATAAATTCGTATATTGAATATAGTAGAAATTATATGTGATACAATCTCACAAAAGGGGTATAATTTCTCACTATTTTCTCTCTTTTCTCTCTTTTTTTTTCGCTGTTCTTGCTGCTGAATCTTCCTCTTTTCCTTTCTTCTTCCGCTGCTGTCAACTCTCTGTATGCTGAATGAAGGAATGAGCTGAAATAGGCTGGCCAGGGGCAGCCGTAGATTGATCTACGGCTGGCCTTGGTTTCTCCGCGCCCATCGCGCACTTCAGCCGCCCGCCGCGCACTTCAATTATTCTAATTGTTGGCCGCAGATCAATCTGCGGCTGGGTGGGCTGATTTTCTCAATTTTCGAGCCGCACCTTGATTCTCGTGTTGTACCGTTGGTTTTCACCGAAAGGCTTGTATTTTACAGTCCGGGAATCGCTGGGAAACGTGCCGTATCATTCCCTTTGATCGTTGTCATGTCGGCTTTGATCGCACGTCGTTGCGGTGACTCTAAGTGTTCGTACTTATGTCCACCTTTCGTTCTCGTAGGCTGGGTTCATTGACGATTTTGCCCTCCTGTCAGGGTTAGTATACGAAGTGCAAAATTTGGGTGTCTACAGCTGCCCCTCTTTATCATGTTTATGAAATGTTAAATGAAATGAACATGATAAAGAATTAGACACCCGATGCATGAATGGCAGTGCATGCATGATGTAACACATATAGTTTATGATGTAGCACAAGATGTAAGGCATGCAAAACATTCGTAAAGGTGTCAATGCCTCATGCAATCGCAAATTCATTGTGAGTATCGATCTCAACAGGACTCAATCGCCGATCGCATCGTTGTTGTCAGGTTTCGTCTCTGACAACTCGCTGCGATACTCGTTATCGCAGGTTTCGTGCTCCATCTCGTAATCATCGTCGTCGTGGAATCGTTATTGTCTCATAACCGTCGGGTCTCGTATCCGACCGATCGTCTCGTAGATGTGGGGTCTGGTCTCCGATGGGTCGTCTCGTCTGTATCGGTTCTCATCTCCGATTGATTGATTTGACTGTATCGATTCTTATCTCGTAATCACCAGGTCTCGCATCCGGTTGATCGTCTTGTCTGCACCGGGTCTAGAATCCGGTCACTCGTCTCGTAATCACCGGGTCTCGTATCCGGTTGATCGTCTTGTCTGCGCCGGGTCTCGTATCCGGTCGCTCATCTCGTAATCACCGGGTCTCGTATCCGGTTGATCGTCTTGTCTGCGCTGGGTCTCGTATCTGGTCGCTCGTCTCGTAATCACCGGGTCTCGTATCCGGTTGATCGTCTTGTCCGCGCCAGGTCTCGTATCCGGTCGCTTATTTCGTAATCACCGGGTCTCGTATCCGAATGATTGTCTTGTCTGCGCCAGGTCTCGTATCCGGTCGCTCCTCCCGTAATTACCGGGTCTCGTATCCGGTTGATCGTTTTGTCTGCGCCGGGTCTCCTATCCGGCTGCTCGCCTCGTAATCACCGGGTCTCGTATCCGGTTGATTGATTCGACTGTATCAGTTCTCGTCTCCGATTGATCGACTCGTTGCACGGGTTTCGTCTCCGGTTGATCGTCTCGTCGGCACCGGGTCTCGTATCCGGCTGATTGATTTGTCTGTATCGGTTCTCGTCTCCGATTGGTTGATTTGTCGGCGCCGGGTCTCGTATCCGGTTGATCGTCTTGTCAGCACCGGGTCTCGTATCCGGTTGATTGATTTGATCGTATCGGTTCTCGTCTCCGATTGGTCGACTCGTCTGCACCGGGTCTCGTATCCGGTTGATCGTCTTGTCAGCACCGGGTCTCGTATCCGGTTGATTGATTTACCATGTTCCATACACGATTGGTTGAAACTTCGTATTCTTTTAAAGTCAAATGGATTTGAAATTGATCAATTTTGCAAAGGAGGGAAAAGGAGGGAAAAGGGCCCAGCCGCAGATGGATCTGCGACCAGCCGCAGATGGATCTGCGACCAGCCGCAGATTGATCTGCGGCCAAGATCGGATTTTATAAGCGGCTCGCCCCTTCCCAGATCTGTCACTTTCCATCCGTACCCCACGTTGGTTTTCGCAATTTTGCGCCTTTGCACGTCCTTTTGGCCGACTTTTTCAACCTTTTTGCAAAAATCGCTCCAGTTAGATCGATCTACACGCTACGGGTAACATTTTGACCGATTGTTTTCTTATTTCGTCAATGTTTTGCTATACATTTAGCTATTTTGCATGTTTAGAGATATAAATGTATGCTTTGAAATGCTATGCCATGTATTATTACATGTATATGTTAGGTCTCGACCGTGCGAGTCATATTCTATGCTCATGATATGGGTCATACATACTTGTCACCTTTTGAATGAGAGCATGCATTATGGTCATTTTCATGTTGTAATTATCCATATAAATGCAATTTTGATCTATTGTGGCTTGGATTAATTGAAAACATGGTTGGCTATGCATGGGATGCCCATTTTCTAGGCGAAACTCTGCCGATTTTTTTTTCATGCATATATGGTAAACACGCATCATGCTGCATTATTCCCGTGATGAAGATAGGCAGATAAAATATTTCGTGACACAATTAGAAATATAATGTACCTCCCTCTTTGACTGTGTCGTTCCAGTTATGGATCATGATGCTCCCAGCAGCTCCACTGCATCTCGTGCTTCGGGTGTTTGCCGTCGTAGGGCTGCACCCTCCCCGGCCTTGCCTCGGACTCGCCAGGCTCGTCGACTGGCAGAGGCTGTTGTCCGGCCCGATCACCCTGAGGCTGAGGAGGCCGTTCTTCCAGATATTGAGGCAGAGGGGTCGTCCTCCAGCACACCAGCTCCCTCCACTCGCCGCGTTTTGCCCGGTGCCCATGTTCAGGTGCCTGATCTGTTAGGCCGAGACCTCAGCCGTCACCCCTCAGTGTCTCTTGTCGCTAATGAGGTATACTCATTACTTCTTTGAATTCATTCTCAATCTCTATTCGTATCCGGACTGACCCCTTAGTGATTGCCACAGGTGCCCGAGTTCACCCAGCCGAGGGGCAACTGGTTCAACATCTATTCCCTCTACACAGCACTGCACGCTAATTATCGCACGGTGGTGGATTCTTGGGGTTTCCGCCCTTTCTTCACTATCATTCCCCGTCAGTGCCCTTGGGGTTACATGAGGGCTTTGTCTGAGCGATGGTTCCACCAGACCCAGTCCCTTCATCTTCTGGACTGCGAGGTTGTGTTGACACCTTGGGATTGGAGGTACATCACTGGTATTGAGTTCACCGGAGTCCGTGTCCCTTTGGATCTAGACATTACTCCAGCGGAGGTCCGAGCTTTATTGGGTTTCACTGTCGAGGACCGGGTCTTCAAGGCCCGCAGTATTCGGTCCGGAGCTTTGGCTGTTGACGCTGTTGGAGGCATTAGGCAACGCCCTTCCCTGCAGATCGAGCCACTCGTGATATTCTGCTCTGACGCCTGTTCCTGACCATTGTGAGGGGTTGTTTCCTGGGGAACAACTCCTCTACCATTCATTTCAGCGTCGTCGAAGCTATCAGGGATGTAGAGCGGATCGACGACTATGATTGGGGGTCCTTCACCTTTGCCTACTTCCTCCACGGTCTTCGTCTTCGTTCGGAGGGAGAGACGGACGCTTGGCTTGGGTTCTATCCCTTCTTGCTATTAAGCCTTCTTTTCTTACTGCACCTCCTATCATTTTATTTCTCTTTTTTACATTTGCCGGTCACTCATGCCGTTTCTTGTTCCTGTTCACAGTTCTTGGCCTACGAGCGACTCCCATGCCTGAGGCCTGTCACGACTCTCGGCTTGGATACCTATCCCTGGGTCGGCGGTGGCACCATAGCACTTTGGAGGAGGTCCCGGTATCGGACAGCTTCGCACACTGCCGCATTCAACTGGAGCTGTTCACCGCCGCTGAGGTCGTCTATGTTCCCTATCTTCCTAAGCACCTGACCGTGGGATTTACAGATGGATATCTCTCTGGCCCAGAGTTCGCACTTTCCACTCGTTGCCTCACCTTGTAGAGTGTTGGAGGATGGGTGATATATCTGGGAGAGCGTGCATTCAGATGCGTTACTGGAGAGATCCGCATCCCACACTCCCTTCCTTTCACTACATCCTGGCCGTTGGACTCTCAGCCTTCAGAGATTATGCTCGTGGGGGAGGATGGCCAGACACTTTCTTCAGGTCCCAGCACGAGCGAGGCTTTTCGTACCTGGTGGGTGCCTCGCACTATCGGTCCTCAGACTCGGGCCACATTCTTTCTCGGAGATATGGTCCCCGGCTCGGTGATGATGACTGATTGGGCCGCCTGCGTTCGGAGTCCCACCCATGCTGAGCAGATTGCCACTTTGACCCGCCAGGTGGATCAGCTATCCTTGTACCTTCGGGTGTTGGGCAGGACCCCAGAGGATGCCTACGCATATGATCCTGACAGTGCGGGTTTCGCCACAGGCCCGAGCTCATCTGATGCCCCCGTGCAGCCATATATCCCTGATATGAACTTTGGGGCTTCGACTTCGACGACTCCAGGGGATCAGTTCGAGGATCCCGACTTCACATATGACATTGCCTTTGATTAGATCACGATAGGATAGGGCTTTTTTGTATTTGAACATGTTCAGCTTCTTTCATTTCATGCACCATGTATTGAACTCATTTATTTATTTATGCACAGTTTTATCATTATGACAGTTTAATTGCTTTATTATTAACTGTCTGATGCATGCTTTTTCATGGATAGAGAATGACCCCTGCACAGTCTTTTTGATACTATTTTTCACAGATGTCGTCACCAGATGCCTTGGTACGTCTGGATCTCATTCCTCCCACAGGGTTGGTTGGCAGTCTTCTCCGTTGGTTGGACAGTTTGTCGCCGGCTGATAGGGTTATCGCAGATGGTCTTTTGGGACATTCCTGGTCATTATTATCCTTTCAGGTGCCAGCGGGCTTTGTGGAGGGTATTCTGAGCTATTGGGCCCCTGCCCGTCAGGTGTTCAGATTAGGGACAGTGGAGCTGACCCCCACTCTCGAGGAGTATGCTCGCTTTACCGGCTTATTTTTGGATGGTCCTTATGCCAGGGTCACAGCTGGTCCCATGCGCCGCTAGTTCCTGACTTTTACTGGATTGCGGAGGATAGTTTTGTTGTCGGTGATCACATCAGACCATCTAGTTCCCCTTCATTTCCTAATTGACCGATTCGGCTCTCCTAACAGTTTTCACCTATTGTCTGGTGATTTTTCCGTGTCCGAGGAGCGCTGGGGCGCTTTGAGAGTAGCCGTTTTGATGGCCTGTGTCATCTCAGTTTTGTATTTGCCAGTCAGACCCGATCTGTTGGATATGCGAGTTGTCGCGACCGTTAGAGCCCTTTAGGAGGATCACACCATTATTCCCATGATACTAGCAGATACCTACATGTCAGCCTCATATTGTCAGTCTTTCCGAGGCAGGGTGTTCAGGGGGAGCTCTGCTTTGTTGTATGTATGGTTTATGAGCCATCTTAGCCCCATCGGTCATTTCCGTCGCCATGGGTTTTGCCTCGGCCACGACATAGCCACGCAGTTTTCGTTTCGTCCCGTGAGCTGTACTGATGCGGCTTCCTGGATAGAATTTTTGTCGGTTATTGAGGATCCTTTTCATCTCCTGATCTATTCGGGTTATTGCTCCTTTATGAGCTTCTTAACTCACGTGCCCAACCTGGATTTCATCCCTATTGCTGGCTTGAGGGGCGTGACGACTTATCATCCCTTGGCGGTTACGGGGCAGTTTGATCAGACACAGGATGTTCACCCTTTCACGGGCGCCGCCGCCTACCGATTCTTTATATCATCCCAGACAGAGAGAGATCTACTGCGGGTATGTGATCTTTGGTCTCGCAGGATCTTTGCCGAGTATAGTGACAGCTGCCCCCTCCAGAGATTTGCTAATGTGCAATGGTTGCGCAAAGATTCGGATATGGTTGGTTTGAGTCAGACTGGGGCTTTTGATGACTCTCGAGTGATTTTCACAGATGACACTGCCCTAGAGGCATTTATTCCCCCCGAGTCCATAGAGATGAGCTCCAGATATGATTCCATCTCAGCTGATTCTGCCCCTAGTCGGGTCACTGAAGATAACCGGCTCCGACTGGCCTTGATTACTACTAAAACTGATAGGGATGCTGCCCTTGTTGAGAGAGATGCCGCTATTCTGGCCAGAGATGTTGCCCTCCCTGACAGAGATGCCATTGTATTGCAGACTAGGGCAGTCATAGATGCTCACTCCGAGACTGTCAGCCGAGCCACTGCTTTATTGGATTGCATCGACATGATGGGGAAGCAGATCGCAGGGGATGCCGATGATTCAGATCTATCCACCACCTTATCCATCCTGCTTTAGTTAGTTTCAGACCCGTAGATCATTTTATTTCCTGCATAGACTATGTCAATTTCATCGGTTATCGGAAGAGAAATCTTGCAACAAAATGACTTATATATGTAGACATGCATTTAAATTTAGTTATTTTCCCTTTTTGTCGTATCGTTGCCCTTCATTGGATCCTCATTTTATCCAGCTGACCATGATTTTGACATTTCGCCTTCTTTCTCTTCTCAAGTCGTGATGGAGATTTGACAGATACCGCCGCACCCCTGTTGATTTCATTAGACTAAGTCTTAGATTTTGGCTAACTGCTTGGTTGGGTTAGGGTTATGTCATTGAGATGAAGCTGATTAGGCGGCTGGTTTCGGGAAGGGTTCGAGGATATAGGAAGGTTTTTTCTGGCTGTTGGGAATCGATTTTCGTTAGAGAAAATATTATTTTGTAAAGAATTGGACCGTGCCATGATGGCTGCCTACGTACTCCCACAAGTCGAGAGATCAGGTCCTACGTAGTTCGTTCCTCAAAGGAGAAAATGATGATGATTTTTTTTCAAGCGTAGAACCGCTTCACCGAGTCGGAATTGATGGGTTGAGGAAACACCTCACCGTCCATCTCTTGCAATATGAGGGCTCCTCCAGACAGTACTTTCTTAATCACAAAAGGTCCTTCCCAGTTCGGGGCGAACTTCCCTTTGGCTTCGTCTTGACAAGGCATGACTTTCTTTAGCACTAGGTCATTTTCCTTGAACTTCCGAGGTATTATCTTTTTGTCGTATGATCGAGAGATCCTTTGCTAATATAACAGACCGTGCAAAATAGCAGCCACCCTCCTTTCATCAATTAGGGCCAATTGGTCGTATCGACTTTGCATCCAATCCTCCTCGCTTATCTGAGCATCGATCAAGATTCTGAGGGACGCCATCTCAACCTCAACTGGCAGAATAACCTCCATTCCATATACCAAAGCGTAAGGGGTTGCCCCTGTAGAAGTACGCACCGATGTTCTGTACACCAGCAGGGTGAGAGGTAGCAGATCCGGCTATCCTCGATGATTGGCGGACATTCTCGCCATGATCTTTTTGATATTCTTATTTGCAGCCTCCACTGCCCCATTCATCTTAGGACGGTAAATGACAGAATTGAGGTGCTTGATCTTAAACTAGTCACAAAATTCCTTCATGAGGGCATTGTTCAAATTCTTGGCACTGTCGGAGACCAAGACCTCAGGTTGCCCGTATCGGCAAATGACGTTATTCTTGATGAAACCAACGATGATCTCCTGAGTTACTTTTGGTAAAGAACCTGCTTCCACCCATTTAGTGAAGTAATCGATCATGACGAAGATAAATCGGTGTTCGTTGCTCGCTTTGGGCTCTATTGGTCCGATTAAATCCATACCCCACATTAAGAATGGCCAAGGGGAGGTCATACAATGCAGTTCATTGGGGGGCGCATGAATTACGTTGTCGTGCGCCTGGCATTGATAACATCGTTTGACATGATCGTCGCAATCGGCTTTTAGTGTTAACCAATAATGCCCCATTCTCAAGATCTTTTTGGCCAGCATAGGTCCACTCATGTGAGGCCCACACACTCTACCATGTATTTCGTCCATAATCTTTTGGGCCTGCATTTCATTTACACATTGCAACAATCCCAAACCGGCATCCCTCTTGTACAGTGAATCCCCGCTCAGATAAAACTTCATCGCCATCTTTTGGATTCTCAACCTCTCAGCTCGGCTTGCCTAGTCGGGAATGGATCTATCCCTCAGGTACTCCCTTATGTCGTGATACCAAGGCTGCCTTGGCATAACCACCTCATCCGATAATACTGCCACATGTTCCTCATATGCTGGGGCATTCCGTACCGCCATTTCAATCTGTGGAACATCTTTGCTTTTGATTATGTGGATTAAGGAAGCCAGAGTTGCCAATGCATCAGCAAAATCATTTCGTTCCCGGGGGATATGTCGGAAAGCGATATCTTCAAATTCTCGCATCAATTGGATAACACATCGGTGGTATGGAAGTAATCGGAGCTCCTTCGTGCTATACTCCCCGATCGCCTGTTTGATCACCAGCTCTGAGTCCCCGAACACCGCTAGTCTCTTCACTCCCATATTGCGGGCAAAACGGAGTCCCAATATACATCCCTCATACTCAGCTGTGTTATTCGAGTTACTAAACTGCAATATAGCGGCCACAGGGTATTGCTCTCCGGTGATAGATACCAGGATTGCTCCGGCTCCTGCCCCTTCAGCATTCAAGGCACCATCAAAATACAACTTTCAGAACTGCCCCTCGTCATCACATCTCGTGTGTAAGACCCAGAATACGTCTTCGCCCGGCAAAGGAGTTTCTAAAGGCTCCATCCCTCCTGCTGGCATTTCTGACAACTAATCCGCAATTCCCTGCCCTTTCATGGCTTTCTGAGTCACGTATATGATGTCGAACTGCTGTAAGATTAACTGCCACCTTGACAATCGACAGTTCAGCATGGGCCTTTCAAAGATATACTTCAGGGGATCCATTCTCGATATCAGGTACGTATCCATAATGGCCTTAATCTTTGTCGGATCCAACTCAATGCCCCGATCACTAACCAGGAATCCCAAGAGCTTGCCCGATTGCACTCCGAAAGCACACTTTGCCGGATTGAGCTTTAAATTATATTTTCTGAGCCGATTGAATAGCTTTTTGAGATGGGTTACATGATCAGATTCTACCCTCGATTTCACGATAATGTCATCCACGTAGACCTTTATCTCCTTGTGCATCATGTCGTGGAACAGGGCCATCATGGCTCTCTGATAAGTAGCCCCCGCATTTGTGAGACCGAAAGCCAATTGTCTATAACAGAAGGTGCCCCAAGGGGTGATGAAAGCGGTCTTTTCCTGATCTTCTTCCGCCACCATTATCTGATGATACCCCGCAAAGCAATTAACAAAAGAGTACATCTCGTATTGGGCTGTGTTATCCACCAAGATGTGTATAAAAGGCACTGGGAAGTTGTCCTTGAGACTGGCCTTGTTCAGATCTCTATAGTCGACACATACCCTCACCTTCCCTCCAGGCTTAGCCACTGGGAGTACATTGGACAACCATTCTGGGTAAGTGGACACCATAATGATTCCAGCCCTGAACTGTTTGATGATCTCTTCCTTCACCTTCAAGCTCCACTTCGGTTTCAACTTTCTTAGTTTTTGCTTGACATGCCTTAAACCCTCCTTGATGGGCAACCGGTGTACCACAATGTCAGTGGACAATCCGATCATGTCCTCATGAGACTAGGCAAAAACATCCTTATACTAGCTTAGCAACTCAGTTATTTCTGTTTTCTGGCTAGGGGTAAGGTCTGTCCCTATCTTGAGCTCTTTGGGTTTGTCAGGGGTTCCGATATTTATGATGATGGTTTGGTCTAAGTTGGGTTTGGGTTTGTCTTCGACCCAACCTTTGATCTCTTCAGGCGCGTCGTCATTATCTGCCTCATCTTGCTTAATGCCCATTAAATCGAAATCCAGCTCGATATCAAAATCATGGTCATTGTTCAAATTTGAAAAATCGTTTGTTAGGCAAGAAATACTCAAATTGGTACACCTGACATGAAACAAAAATGTTTGTCATATATATAAGTCATTTTTTCACAGCGATCGTCCCTAAAATAACATGACAAACTAACATGCAAAATATAAAATAAGGAACCAAGACTGATAGATATTCATCCCCCACCCTCCGAGGTCTACCACCCCGACGCCGTATTTTACCCTCGTTTGGATATTACTGGCTCCATCGTCCAGTTGTTGGTGGTCAGATCGGCTGAAATGCGACATATGACAGGTGGTTGCGCAGCAAAAACTTCCTTGACGACTACCGCCACATCGTATTGGTCCTTCCTCATAGCCTCTTCAGGGATAACCAGCCCCGCCTAATCGATGATAGGCACACTCTGTTGGGCTCCTGACGGCGTGGCAATATCCTTCCCCTCTCCAATGCTCACTGACTGTCCAGGGATATAACACTTGGTTTCAAATTATTGCATGACCTCCCGCGGGAAACTCTTCTTTTTGACCGACTCATCATTCGTGGGTGTCAATTTTTTACCTCCTGTCTCAGACACGGGCTCGCCAGTACCTTGCTCAATGTTGACGTTCGGCATTAGAATTTCGGCCGATCGAAATGGGGTCTCCCCTTGAGAGTGTTTCTGTTCTATGCCTCCATAATACCCCAACCCTGCCTTGCATATCTGGTTGGGCAGTTGAATAGGCTCAGTAATTCCTTGACTGTTCTTCCCCAACCCTTGCCCAGGTCGGAACTTCATCCTCATCATTTCTCTAGCAACAAAGGTAAGTTCAGGAGAGACCTTAGGTTTTATGGCTGGAGTCCCTAGACATCTGTAGTGGGGAGTATTGATTTCCAGCGCCTGAAAACTGGCGGGTACTGCCGATTCGTCCAAATTAATCACTGACAGGCCGTCCCGGGAAGGAGGAGGGCCATTATGTTCTGCAAAGATCGTCACCAGATTCCCATCAATGATAAACTTAATTTGCTGGTGTAGCGTAGAGGGAACTGCCCCGACCATGTGTATCCACGACCTTCCCAATAACATGTTATAACTCGCCACGATATCCAGGACTTGGAATGAAATATCGAAAGTACAAGGCCCTATTTCCACAGGCAATTCTATCTCCCCCATCGTATCCTTCCGGGATCCGTCAAAGGCTCGTACCACCACATAACTGGCCCGCAGGCGCTTAGGATTGACGTTCATTTTTTATAACGTACTGAATGGACAGATATTCAATGTTGATCCCCCATCAATTAGCACCCCATTCATGACATATCCTGATGAGATTACCGCAATATGCAACGGTTTCCGATGCCCCCTTCCTTCTTTGGGGATATCATCATCTGTGAACGATATTACGTTATTTTCTAACAGATGGTCCACTAGATGGCCGAAACCCTCTTTGCTAATCACCTTGGGAATATGTGCCTCTTCTGGGACTTTGGCCAGAACTCTGCGGTGATCGTCGGATGACAATACCAAATCCAGGATCGATGTCAGAGTCGATTCCTCGCTCAATACTTTGATCCCCCTCACTTCTGGATGATTCATCATCCTTAAGAATTCCACAGCTTTCTCCTCGGATATCTTTTCGTTCCTTTTCTCTTTGCTCTCAAGGACTTGTCCTGGAAGATATAAAGGATTCCCCTTTGATGTTACCGAAGCACAACTGGCCGCCTCCTCTAACACTTCCCCGTAATTCCACAGTACTGTTTTCAGACTGCTAATGGGGATTTGTGGTCTCGCTGCAATGGTGAGAGGTTTCGGAGCCGTTAACCTGATAGGTCCCTCCGGGATACTCCTGCTCAGACCTGCCAACCTAATCGGTGTCCCTCGTATATTCTCTTGATCACTTGTCATGCCAATCATCTCATCGGTTCTCCTTATATAATTCATCCTTGGTGGTCCTCCGACTTTGCTGGCTTCCACCATATTGACCCCTTCCCTATCATGCTTAGGCAGGGGATTGATTTTAACATTTGGCGACTCTGGCTGTTCCACCACGATCTCCCCGCTATCGATCAGGTTCTGAATCTTGTGCTTCAGCGTCCAGCATTCCTAAGTATCATGACCAGGGGAACCCGAATGATACGCACACTTTTTACTTGGGTCAAATCTTCTTCCCTTCGGGTCACTTGGGGGTACCAAATCGACTATTTTCCTCTGTGCTATTAAGACTGCCAAAATCTGTTCGAGAGGATCCCCAAGCGGGGTGAATACCCAATCTTTTGTGGCCTTAAACCTTCTTCGTCTGTCCGTCCCTTGGTTATCCAAATTGGATGGTCGGGGTGGCACGATCCTCTATACTTACACTGGAGGGCTATTATCCACCTTCCTAGATGAGCCCTGCAGGATGAGGGAAACATCCTCCTCTCTTTTCTTTTAGGTCCTGCGGGAAGTACTACCATAGTTTCCACTTTGGATTTGCTCCGCAACTGCCTCTAGAGCTGCGAAGTCCCTGATCTTGCCAGACTTTAATCCTATGTCAACCATTTCCCCATGTTTTATCATTTCGGCAAAAGGCCTTCCAATCCCCGCTATTACCCGCTCATAATAGGGCACCTCCTGAATATCCACAAAGGTCATTACCATTTCTGCCTCGCTCATTGGGGGATTTACCTGTGCAGCCATACCCCTTCATCGCTGTGCATAGTCTCTAAAAGATTCTTTTAGTTGCTTCTTGATCTTTGTCATCTGATATCTGTCAGGGGCTATCTGTGCCTGTAAACTGTATTATGTCAAGAAAGTATGGGCCAACTCCTCCCAGTTGTGGATCCGAGCATTGTCAAGGCGGGCATACCAAGTTCTTGCTTCCCCTGTTAGGCTCTTTTGGAATAAATGCATCCTCAGTCCTTCGTCCTCTGCATAAGACCCAAGTTCCCCAATATATATCTTCAGATGTGTATAAGGGTCTCCCTTCCCATTATATTTCTCAAATTCGGGGATCTTGCACTTCTCCGGATATCTGGTTCCTGGAAAGACACACAGGTCTGAATAATTAACCCTGCCTAGGGAACCTATGCCTTTTAGAGATTGGATAGTCTCCTCCATCTGTTTTATTTTCTTTCGAAGGTCATCAGTATCTCCCTCCTCTGGCATAGTGATCACTGTCCTGTTAGGTGTGGGAATGGCTTTGGGGATGACTGGCTCCCCCTTAGGTTGGGTTTGATCATCTTTAGGCGGATCCTTGCTTGGCAGATCCTGCTTAGGTAGCAATTTCTCTTTCAGCATCGTGGCCATTTCCAACATCTGTCTTTTAAAATCATGGAATTCCTCCCGAGATATGGAACCAGGATTAGTAGGTGGAATATCAGCCATTTCAGATGTAGAAACCTGGGCCCTCTTAGATTGCAAACGCGTTTGAGGAGCAATCCTACAGAAAAAATGGTTTGGAGTTTAATCTTTGGGAAATGAAAGATGTGGATGCATGCTAAAGCTGTAACTTTTGTGTTTTTGGGTTTTTTAATCTTTCCCTGCAAAACAAAATGTTAGCAGTCCCTTATTGAAATAATAATCGATAGATACGAATTATTATACTTTCCCAGCCATTCCCTGCAACACATAAAGGTCAGTACTTTCTTTTTGACAATAGGGAATGTATATGTAAAATAGTGAATGGGACTATGACATTTATACACGTAAACGTAAAAGGGCATGAAGAGACTTTCCTTGCGTTGGGTTAATCTGCGGCTGACCTATCCTAAGGTTACTCTCGCGGCTTTTCGGCATGAAGGTCCCCAAATCTTCGCAATCTACTCGTCTGAGTCCTTTCGATTGGAGCGGATCTGGGTGGTGCGTTTCCTGAGCCATCTCCGGGGAGCAGCCCCTTCGAGTGCAGTAATAAGCAACCGACAGGTTTGCCTCAGGAGGAGGTACACTCTCAACATACATTCACATTCATCGTCCTCACCGTATGCAAATGATTACTTTAAAGTAAAACAATTCTATTCAATCATTTATTGCTTTGAAAAAAACACACATTTCACACAACAACAAGTAAAACATGTCAAAATATCACAAACATATACACATTCATGAATTTTTAAAGGATAGGACAACATCAAGATTTGAACGCGGCTTAAGCCCTCTAATGTCCCCAGCAGAGTCGCCAGCTGTCGACGCCGGGAGGAATCGCTTCCGTTGCGATATTTATCCTTTCCAATTTTAGCCTTTTTATTAGATGATTTTTTTTGAAAAGGTCGGCACTAATGTCGATGGGGTTTTGAAAGATCATTTTTTATGATGAGCCAATTGATCAGAGTCGCTAGTTGGTATATTTGAAATGGATGTACCAACTCATCCGAGTTTCGTTCTTTCGTAAATCGCTGGCTCATATGTGACTCCGAATTAATTGGTCTGCAAACCGAGATTCATAGAGTTCGGGGGCTTGCTTAAGCGAGGGGAAGGTGTTAGGCACCACCCGTCTTCCGTGAAACACGGTTACCGCAATCTTGATGCTTTTCCTATCCCTTTAATTCTCAAAGTGTGTGTGTGCGTGTGTGTGTGTGTGTGTGTTTACGTGAATGCTGTGGTGAGTTTGTATGAAAGAATTATTTGGAGTTTTTTATGGAAAGTCGTGTTTTGAGAATGCTTTAGAATGTCCTTCGATTTATACAAGAAAGCTTTATTCTTTACGAAAAAGGTTTGATTTTAATTGTCAAAACTGCGAGATTTTCATTAGGTGTCGTTTTGGCAAAACAAGATCAGTTTTTTAAACCCTCGTCAAAATAGGAATCGAGACCTATACATCACTTTCGTATACAAAGTGGCGGGCAATTTCTAGGATCTTTTTAACCCTATACACAACGATTTAATAAAACAACCATTTATTTTCATAAAACCATTTCTTGTGACATTTGAACAAGATCTTTCTTTTGCCTTCTCGTTAAATAGAAATCGACATTCATTAGCACTCCCAATTTCTTATCCCCGTGATGCTAATAACCTAGTTTGATTGATTTTATGAAAATCTTCATCATTTAGCTTTGAAATCAATTTGTGTCATAAATCAAACCAAGAATTAAAATGCATTGGGGCTATTCATGGGCATGTAAGCGATCAAAATAACCCCAAACGCCCACAAGCACAGATTTCACTATTTCGGGGCCTTAAACCCGATTTTCGACTTGGTATCGTTTTAAGGCCCGACGATTACATATTTACAATCAAGGATAATCGATCCTATTACATGCACCAAAATTGTCCATCATCGGATTTGGACCACGGGGTCACGTCCTAGGCTCACAACCAAAATTTATGCACACCCACGCAATGGATATTACAAAATTTAAACAAGCTAAAATTCACCAAATGGATATCATCGGGTCATTAGGAAGAATTTTATTCCTTTGGAACCTTCACTAATAATCGCTAATCCATGTATTCTCAATAATATCCAAGAAAGAACTACGTTTAATATGATCCAAATGACAAAACTTGACAAAATAATATAACAAAAACTGCTATAAAAAGGGTTCCTTTTCACCTTGCAATTGACAGCACGATGCGTATAAATTCGTATATTGAATATAGTAGAAATTCTATGTGATACAATCTCACAAAAGGGGTATAATTCCTCACTATTTTCTCTCTCTTTTTTTCACTGTTCTTGCTGCTGAATCTTCCTCCTTTCCTTTCTTCTTCCGCTGCTGTTAACTCTCTGTATGCTGAATGAAGGAATGAGCTGAAATAGGCTGGCCAGGGGCAGCCGCAGATTGATCTGCGGCTGGCCTTGGTTTCTCCGCGCCCATCGCGCACTTCAGCTGCCCGCCGCGCACTTCAATTATTCTAATTGTTGGCCGTAGATCAATCCGCGGCTGGGTGGGCTGATTTTCTCAATTTTTTAGTCACACCTTGATTCTCGTGTCGTACCGTTGGTTTTCGCTGAAAGGCTTATATTTTGCAGTCCAAGAACCGCTGGGAAACGTGTCGTATCATTTCCTTTGATCATTGTCATGTCGGCTTTGATCGCACGTCGTTGCGGTGACTCTCAGTGTTCGTACTTATGTCCACCTTTCGTTCTCGTAGGCTGGGTTCATTGACGATTTTGCCCTCCTATCAGGGTTAGTATACGAAGTGCAAAATTTGGGTGTCTACACGAGTTTAATCACCGGGTCTCATTCCCGACGTTTCCTTGTTGAGTCTCGTCCTCAACGGGTTTAATCACCAGGTCTTGTTCTTGATGTTTCTTTGTTGAGTTTCCTCCCCAACGAGTTTAATCATCAGGTCTCGTCCCTGACGTTTCTTTGTTGAGTCTTATCCCTAACAGGTTTAATTACCAGGTCTGGTCCCTAACGTTTCACTGTTGAGTCTCATCCCTAATGGGTTCAATCACCAGGTCTCGTCCCTAACGCTTCTTTGTCGAGTCTTATCCTCAACGGGTTTAATCACCAGGTCTCATCCCTGACGTTTCTTTGTTGAGTCTCATCCTCAACAGGTTTAATCACTAGGTCTCGACCATGACACTTTTTGTTGAGTCTCGTCCCCAACGGATTTAATCACCAGATCTCGTCCCCAATGGGTTTAATCACCAGGTCTTGTCCTTGATGCTTTTGTTGAGTCTTGTTCCTAACGGGTTTAATTACTAGGTCTTGTCCCTAACATTTTTTGCTGAATCTCGTGCCCAACAGGTTTGATCACCAGCTCTCATCCCTGATACTTTTGTTGAGTCTCGTCCCCAATGGATTTAATCACGAAGTCTCGTCCGTGACACTTTTGTTGAGTCTCATCCGCAACAGATTTAATCACCAGGTCTCGTCCCTGACACCTTTTGTTGAGTCTCGTCCCCAATGAATTTAATCATCAGGTCTCGTCCCTGAATCTTTTGTTGAGTCTTATCCCCAACGGATTTAATCACCAGGTCTCGTTCCTAACACTTTTTGTTAAGTCTTGTCCCCAACGGTTTTAATCACTAAGTCTCGTCCCCGACACTTTTGTTGAGTCTCATCCCCAACGGGTTTGATCATCAGGTCTCGTCCTCGACACTTTTGTTGAGTCTCATCCCCAACGGGTTTTATCATCAGGTCTCGCACCTAACACTTTTATTGAGTCTCTTCCTCAACAGACTTGGTGCCAATTAGATAAAAGAAGATATATTTTCTTCAATGTTTGTCCGTCTCTTCTCATTTTTGATCCATTTTTCTTCTTCTTTCTTGTTTCGTCTCAACATCGTCTCAATTTTTCGTGTTATAGGTCCTGGAGTGTACATAACTTCAAGGCAACTAGTTTACTGTTTACTCCCTTTATCATGCCATTCACGCTGATTATCGGGCTCGAGTAGATTCTTGGGGCTTCGAGCATTTCTTCACTCTAGCTCCCAGACATTGCCCCTGGGGCTACCTCGTGCTTTGTCTAAGAGATGGTTTCGTTAAAGTCAGTCACTTCGTTTGTTGGATTATGAGGTGATAATGACACCTTTGGATTGGCGCTACATCACGGGCATTGAGTTCATCAGACAGCGGGTTCCCCTCGATGTTGACATTTTACCAACCGGTGTTCTTACCCTATTAGGATTTTTTTCGTGCGATCGGGCCTTCAAGGCCCGCAGTGTTCGTTTTGGTGCTTTAGCACTTGAGGCCATCCGAGGGGCCTTATCAGAGCCATTCCGGCTGACCTTGTTGAGTGTGATTGTCTTTTATAGTATCTCTTTCTTATCATTTGGAAGGGTTATTTTCTGGTGAACAACTACGCTACAGTCTATTTCAGTCTAGTAGGAGCTCTTCGAGATGTTGATCGCATTGAAAATTATGATTGGGGATCATTCACCTTTGCATCCTTTCTCCACGGGATGCGTCTTCTTTCGGAGGGTCAGACCGATGCTTGGCTCAACTTCTTTCCATTTCTCCTGGTAGGTTCCTTTTTCGATTTATTTCATTCATTTCGGTCTTTCATTCTATTTGGGTTTTTGTCACTGTTTTGATGTTGTCATTGTTGATATTTTAGATTTGGGCTTATGAGATACTCCCATGTCTTTGTCCCATCACCAGTCTAGGCTTAGATACATATCCTTGGGGTCACCGATGGCATCATACTACAGTAGAGGAGGTCTTTGTTTCCAATAGCTTTACACATTATTATCTTCAGCTTGAATTGATTACTGCCATTGACATGACTTGGGTTCCGTATTAATCAGAGCATCTGTCTGTCAGTTTTGAGGATGGCTTTTCAAGTGGGCCAGAGTTTGCATTGTCCACTTGTTGGGTTCCACTTAATTCGTACGGAGGTTGGGAGCTCTATCTCGGAGAGCGAGCTTTCAGATGTGTCTTAGCAAAGATTGGTATCCCCTTTCACCCCTTTCCTCAGAGATCCTGGCATGTTGACGTGCCGATTACTGAGATTCCCCTAGAGGGCATGGATGGTTTCTTGTTATCTAATGACCCTAGTACCTCAGAGGCTTTTACTGCCCGGTGGAAGCCCCAATCATTTAGTGCACAAACTCGGGCTGCTCATTTCATAGGAGATCTTGTGTCGGGTCAGTGATGATGTCTGATTGGATGACCTGTGTTCGAAAGCTGCCCCATTGGGATCATATTGCTAGTTTGACTCGCCGGGGGGATCAGTTGTCCTTTCTCGTTCGTCAGTTAGGAGGAGATCCAGCGGAGGCTTTCACCTATGATCCTGCTGGATTGGGCTCTGGTTTGACCATTGGTCCTGGTGTTGCTGCCATTTCTAGAGGAGGTGCCCCGACCTTTTATTGTCTTAACTTGAACTTTAACTTAGAGGCTCCGAGTCAAGAGGACTTAGCTAGAGTTGGCCAGTTTGAGGATGACGCTACCTTTGTAGATGATTTAGATTTTATTTAGCAGACTTGTTTTTGTTACCAGGCGTCTGTGCCCCTTTCCCTGTTATCTTTTATGTTTTCATGTATTGTATAGGGATGCTATCTATGTATTTTTTGTATGGATTCGCTTCGTTAGTCATTGCATGCTCATTCATTTTCATTATCGTAATTAATGTCCATTGTATATATGTTTGGATGGAAATGACCCCTTTTTAGTCAAATGATACGATTTTACTGACAAGGCGATCGTTTTTAGTCAAGGATTCTCTTGGGAATTCTGTCTTTTCCCTTCCCTTGTTGTAGTGAGCTTACTTCATCATAATTACTTCCGAGAGTCCCTCATTTCTTCTGATGTGAAGCTTGGTCGAATCTTAAAAATGCCCCAGCCCTTATGCGCGCAATTATCGGGGATTCATATAAGAAACTCGCTTCGTTGATCACGCCAAGTTACCCATAATGAGCAATATCCTGCATACCAGGCAAATAGCAAAATGCGCAAAAGGCTTGACGGCTCGGGCCATCAGGGATATCTCCGATATAAGGATTAGTATAATCTCGTCAATGAGGCATATAAAGTTAAAGTATACGAAATTGAATGCTCATTCGCTCTACTATTTAACTCGTATTCGCGGTGTTTTTATCTTATCGCTAAAGAACAAGTTATGAAATCGCAGGAAAACTTTTAAACATCCATGGTCATTATTCATAAGTAAGATCAAATTCAAAAGAACTACCTTCCTTTATCAAAGGTACTCCGTCTTCATTCTCGGTACCGTTCTTCGCAGAATTGATGTAACGAATGTGATTTTTGTGAATAATTAAAAATATTTATCGAATTAAATAAATATTTTAGTTGGTTTACTTATTGAATAAAATAATAACTATTTGATGAGAATTATTCTGAAATAATTTATTTAAGTGCGATAATGTTGATTAATGTGATGGTAATATTCTAATTTAATTAATAATTAAATTAGAAGATTAATGATTTATTAAATAAAATTATAGTTGTGGTTGGCTAAATAAAATGATAATTTTATTAGTAAGGTTTAATTGGATTTATTAATAAAATAAGTTTAATTAAAATTTAAATGGTGTGACATAGGAGCTATATGATAGGAGACTTATAAAAATAATTTAAAATGGGTTTTATAGAGTCTAGCCAAACATGGCCTTATGACTCTTGGGTTAATTTAACTGATGAAAACCCTCTCTTAATTCCTAGTAACTGTTCGTCATCAGTTTATTTTACGTGTATTGAAAAGGCTAAAAAAACAAAGGATAACACAGAGCTTTGAGAGAGTTTGAGAAGAGAGAGTGCTCTGTGAGTTTTAGAAGAAGGTTTGAGAATCAACGAGGAAGAAGAAGGTGTTATCAAGCTTGCTAATCATCTTGTGTAATTTAAACAAGAAATCAAAGGTAAACTCTCTAAATTTCAAAGTTCTTAACGATGGTTCTTAAGTTCTCTGTGAATTGGATTTTTGTGGGTAAGTGATTGAATTTTTGATGGTATATGTTTATAAGCATGTTTAATTTGTTTGATAGGATTTATAAACGATTTTGATTGAATTAATCCATGAAACATGTTTAAAAGGAAAAATTTTGAGTTACAGAGATATATCTATGAATATGGCTTATTTGGGACTAAAATTGATGTTTAATTGGTATAATTATCTATAAATTAATAAGTATTGTCGTTAGTATGTTAAAATATGAAAACAATGCATGTGTAATGGAGTGATTTGGTCAAGACCCGAAGCTAACAAGAGATGATTCGCTAAATATGTTGAAATATGAAGAAATTGCCATGAACATTGATTTTTAAATCTTTAAATAGGTTATTTAATGTTGTTTTGAGGTTATAATGGTTAGATACATGCTGGGTTTGATTATATGAAGTTTATAACATCTGGACATGTTTAATTTAGACTCTAATTGATGAATGTTTGGGAGTTTTGGCCTGGGAATTGTCTGAGTCGCAAATTACAGATTCTGTGTTTGTGCACCAGCGCGACCGCGCTGGTGCCAAGTGTAAAAGCTGAAAGTAGTATGCACACAAGCCAATCATATTTGATATGATGTAGCATATACTTTGTAATCCTATTCATTTATTAATAAAAGAATTAATTTTCTTAAAAGACATTTTACATTATCTACATGGTGCTGTTATATTAAATGTGATAAACCCATAGTTTTGAGCAATGCTTTTAGAATCATGATGGTGATCATGCTAATGAGATCTAAATTCTAGATAGCTCACAAACTAAAATCGTTCCTAATCGTTGGATTACTAAAAAGGGGATTAGTGAATCCGAATAGATTAGTACATACGTTGCTTGCTCTTAGGAAGAGGATGATTGATCTCATAATCATTTGTGTAGAGACACTAAAGCAAGTATGTAGGTGCTTATTGGAGAATAAGTTCACTGAACGTGGCTCGCTAAGGAATACCTAATGGAGTTTTACTCGCCTGTTAATACGAATTCCTCTAGTGATAGTAGTACAAGTGATCCTTAGACTTGAGATCATCATAATATCTTGTGTATGATGAGTTATACTTTAATATGTCCCTTAAGACCTTTAGGGTATAACAAAGGGTATGATTGGGTATAATTAGTTGTACATGGAGATAGGTGAATGATCAACAAAGAATCTACCACGTCTAGTAAAAGATGTGAATGTCGTATGTGATTCGATAAATGACAACTCAGTAGTCCTTGACCAAGGCAGAATGAAATTAGAAAGGAGTTTCTAAATTGCATTAATCAGAGTTGTGCATTTGGGAATCGAAATACATATAATTAAATAAAAAAAGAATTGACAGTAAATCCATGTCTTATATTTAATTGAGACATTGTATGGTAGAAGGATTGAATTGTACGGTAACTATGCATTGAAAGGTTCTTCTGTGATTAATGTTGAAATCTATATTATCTAGAAAGTCGTTGATCGCTAA
Source organism: Aralia elata (assembly GCA_034770075.1). Classification (NCBI taxonomy): domain Eukaryota; kingdom Viridiplantae; phylum Streptophyta; class Magnoliopsida; order Apiales; family Araliaceae; genus Aralia; species Aralia elata. The sequence continues at coordinate 43,287,261 of CM068387.1, read as the reverse complement.
AGGGGCTTACCCTTATTGTAGAATAAATATTATTTATTTAAATAAATTAAATAATTTAATTTATTTATTTAAATATAATTATAATTATTCTAATTGATTTATTCACAATCGGTTTAATATGGAGAACCTAAAGAGTCACACCGCAAACGAAAAATATTTATTTAAGAAGTAAATGACATAATTGTAATAATAAGTTAAGTGTATTTAATTTAGTCTATGGAGATAGAATAAATTAAATAGCTTAATATTTATATTTAATATTTTGGAAATATTAAATATAAATTAATAAGAGGAGTCTTATTATTATTATTACTATTACTATTATTTAATTCCTAATAGGGATTGGGAATTAATTAATAGAAGTACTCTCTCACATGAATTCCTAATTGGATTAGGAGCATAATTAACTGAAGAAGTTTAATTATAATAGAAACTCTAATCCTAAATAGTTTAGGGAAGGGTTTTTCTACATCTATAAATAAGAGAAGTCTTATCATAGATTAAGGTTACACACTCTTGCATTAGATTGTGGAGAGTACTTGCAATTTCTATAGAGATAGAAACTAGAATTTTGCCAACACCCATCTTCTAGAATAACTATTCTTCCTTGGTGGATCACCTCTAGAGGCCAAACGCTTGGGTGGCTAACGTTGATTAAGCGAATGAATTTAGTCGGTGGAATTCAAGATTCAAGGAGAACGCGAAGGAATTGGAGGTGAACTTGTATCTGACGAAGCTTTGATTCACGAGGGTATAATTCTTTATCTCTATCTCTTTTGTTAATTGATAATTGCGTTATGTACAAACCTAACAGTGGTATCAGAGCCTAATCCTTGTGTTAATTATTGATTTTGATGATTCTATGTATGAATTGATATGCGGTACGATCGGATTTTGGGCAGAAAGTTTTTTCCTGAATCTGCATCGCAGCGCGACTGCGCCGCTTCCAGTTCATTCTGGAGCGCGGCCACACCTGAACCCAGACAACGTTTCTGGGGGTGCATCGCGGCCGCGCCGCTCCTAGTTCAATTTGGCCGCGCCGGTATGCAGAGTTTGAAAACTAAATATTAGCAAAACCTTTGCCTATTAATTGATATCAATGCATATATAGAATGGTTTTATTATTCATTAGATGAATGTTATTTATTGATGCATATGGAGATATGTATGATAATAAATAGGGATTGATTATGGACTATTGACCAACGTGTGATTGGATTTATTTTAGAGGATGTTTGAATAAATGGGTTTTTATAAATGGAGTCTGTATACCTCGTCTTTTCTAATTTTTCTTAATGTAAATTCTATCTCCCTCCTATGTACTTCCCCTTGACTGCTGATCAAGGTTTCTATTTATTTTAAATAGTTTATGTAATAGGACTAGTTAGAATTATTTTTGAAGAATTGAAGACAAAGGAGCAAGGAGCGCTTGAAGACCCGTTTGTAATGGAGCCCGGGTTTAAATGTAATAGTTATATTTAAATTTAATTCTTGCACCCTAGGTTTGACCTTTTGGTTCACTTAGTGGCTCTAGTGAACCAAACTAGAATAAAAGTCCATAATTAATCCGGGTAGAATATGTGCATGCTTACTATATATATATATTATATATTATCCAACATGCTTCACATGTTAAATAATATGATGCGTGTTTTATATATATATGTGCATGCACGCTAAACAAGATGAGACTAGTAATAATAAACCCCTCAAAGAAATCATATTAAGTCCTAAGCGTTCAAAGATATTCGGAATATCGAACGTCGCCTCCTAACATGGTAAAATAATAGAGTATTAAATGTTTAATATGAGTTGTTGTGTCACCACAAGGCAAGTATTAAATATTTAAGATGTTGCCTTATCACATTTGATGCTTATTAAGGAATTAAACATTATTGTTTTGTTGTGTCATCACAAGGACGGTATTTGTCTCTTCACATATATGAAAGTGCTAGGATCGACTTAACTTAGATAATTTTGATTCGGATGTGTCACCACTTGATCAAAATAATCTAAGAGGCAAAATACAAGGAGTTACATAGTGATGTAATTGACAATAGTTCTCTACTTATTTATTTATATATCGTTTGTTGTGTCACCACAAGACTATATACATTTAAAATGGGATCCTTAATCTCACTAGCGAATCTTTAATTAGAATTGCCGAACTATATAATGAGGGTAATATAGTTTGATGAAAAAGTGAGATATACCAATTTAAAATAAAGACCTAATTTATTTTGGTAATTAATTAAAATGAATGTATGCTAAAATGTTCTCTATTTCACATGCAGAATTTAAAAATGTCAAACTCACTATCACTGCGTAGCATACTTGATGCTAACAAACTGATCGGACCGAATTACACGGACTGGTTAAAGAATTTGAGAATTGTTCTCACTGCTGAAAAGATTTCTTATGTCCTAAATTCGCTAGTCCCTGCAAATGTTGCAGAAACAGCCTCTGAGGAAGAGATTGCTACTTTCAGAAAGTGGCAAGATGATGCAATCTTGGCTCAATGCATCATGCTCGCATCCATGAGTAATGAGCTTCAGCGTCAGCATGAAACTATGGATGCTCCTACTATATTGTTGCACCTCAAGGAGTTATATGGTGAACAAAGTAGGACTGCTAGATATCAGATATCTAAGCCGATCTCGTATGACCGAGGGCACTACCGTTGAGACTCATGTCCTTAAGATGATCAATCTGATTGAACAACTTGGACAGCTTGGGTTTGTGATGGATGGGGAGTTAAGCCAAGATTTGATCTTGCAATCACTCTCGGACACCTTCTCACAATTTGTTGTGAATTTTCACATGAATAAGTTGGACGTCAGCTTGCCTGAGTTACTTAACATATTGAAAACTGCAGAAAGTTACTTCTCATCCAACAAGAACCAAGTCTTACTAGTGGATGATTCTTCCAAGAAAAGGAAGAGGCCCAAGGTATCTTCTGAAAAGAAGAAAAACAAGAAGGCTAAGGGCAAGGCGAAGAGAAAGGATAAAAAGAAACATGATCCTGATAGCAAAGGAATTTGCTACCATTGCAATAAGCCGGGACACTGGAAGAGGAACTGCAAGGAGTATCTTGCGGACCAAAAGAAGCTTGGAGAAGCTTCGACTTCCGATCTAGGTTTGTTTATGATTGAAATTAATTTTTCTAAAAGTCAAAATTCTGCTTGGGTATTGGATACCAGCTGTAGTTCTCATATATGTAATAATATGCAAGGACTAAGCAGAAGTATAAAGCTGAACAAGGATGAAGTCATCCTACAAGTGGAAAATGGAGCGAAGGTTGCTGCATTAGCTGTAGGAACTTATTGTTTAGCACTGCCTACGGGCAAGTCCATTAGTTTAAATAATTATTATTATGTTTTAACACTCATTAGAAATATTATTTCAATTTCTATATTGGATATGGATGGTTTGATATTATAATAAAGAACAACAGTTATTCTATTTATAATAAAAATGTTTTATATAGTGTTGGCAATTTACTGAATGGACTTTACATAATTGACTTGCATGAAAATATACTTCAAATTGAACAAACTAAGAAAAGAAAAAAAGATGATGTTAATTATACCTTTATGTGGCACTGTAGACTCGGTCATATCAATGAAACAAGATTAACCAAGTTGCATAAAGATGGGCTTTTAGAACTATCTGATTACGAATCATATCCAACTTGTGAATCTTGTCTCATGGGTAAGATGACTAAATCCCTTTTTAGTGAAAAGGAGAAAGAGTTACAGAGTTGTTAGCGTTGGTACACACAGACGTATGTGGACCTATGACAACGAATGCACGAGGAGGGTATTCTTATTTTATTACTTTCACTGATGATCATTCTAGATTTGGATATGTGTATTTAATGAAATACAAATCTGAATCGTTTGAAAAGTTCAAAGAATTCAGAAGTGAAGTAGAGAAGCAAACTGATAAGAGTATTAAGATTCTTCGATCGGATCGAGGAGGGGAATACTTAACCAATGAGTTTCTCAATTTTTCAAAGAAAATGGTATAATCTCACAATGGACTCCACCAGGGATGCCACAGTTGAATGGTGTATCTGAAAGGAGAAATCGAACATGTTGGACATGGTTCGTTCCATGATGAGTTTTACCGATCTTCCAGTATCCTTCTGGGGTTATGTGATAAGTAGGTTTTATACCTACGAATCAGATGCCAATGAACGTGAATTATTGTTTATTTCCATGCTTTATAGTTACTTTTCATGCATATTATGTGTTTTTATAGGTTACACATGTTGGGAATTGATTTGGCGAGAGTTGGATGGATTTTGCTGTTGCAGATGCTGAGTTGCTGTGAAATTGGTGCAACGCAGCCGCGCCTAAAATAAACTAGGAGACAGCGCGACCGCGTCTATCTTTAGAACTTGAAAAAATGTGGCTGCCAGGGTAGAGCGGCCGCGCGCCACACAAGCCTTTTCCAAGCGCGGCCGCGCCAGTTCGGGAATTGACTAAGTTTGACTTTTCAGCAGTTCAAGTTAATTTGATGTGGAATTAGATTTAAGACTTTTTAATTAGTTGGATTTTTTATCAGATACTATAAATAGTTATTTTAAGTTAATTTCAAGGTTGTTGAACTTATTATTCGAAAACCCTAGTTTAGAGCAATTGGAAAGGACCTGAAGCAAGCTAGTAGCGGAGCGAAAGCAAGGAGGAGCAAGCTAGAGATACAAGGATTACTTTACAGTGTTTCTTCTTTTTACTCTGAACTTTTGAATGTTATTAAACTTGTGGATGATGAATTCTAGTTTAATTATGAACTAAATTTCTTTTTAAGGCTATAATGGATCTTAATGCGTAGTTTTGAATGACATGCTTCTTGGAATATTATGATTAGTTACTTTTGGATTGTCTATTATGGTTTATGCTAAATTGCTTAATTATCTGGCCAATAATTACTAGGATAATCTATATGAACTCAAGAGATGAAGTATAGATTTGGATCTGACCATAATAACATGTGTTTGTGTATTCTACTGTCGATGGAATTCATAATTTGTGTTTAGGATAAAGATATACCTATTCACCGCATGTAATCTCATAGGGAACCTGAACTTTAAATACTCTTTAATTGTAATTCACATAGAAATATAGTGAATTAGTTATCTAGGGTGATTAACTTGAGTCTATCAATTGTGGATTTGAGTTGAGTTGTTTATGAAACATTGAGAGATGATCATAAATAGTGATGAGTTCTTGGTTAATAATCTGAAATAACAAGCATAATCTAAAGGGAAGTGTGTCGAGCTAAATAAAGCATTAAGTGAAATTATAGTCTTAAGTCTTTAAAAATATGTTTTCAAATTAGTGGTAGTAATTTAATTTAGACAATTAGTTAAATTCAAAACTTCAGAAATCGTTGATCTTTTGTTTACTAAAATTGATTGATTTAGAATTAGAAATTGTCATTATAAACTCAGTTCTTCTATGTGGGACGATACTCTACTTTCACTTTATTACTTGTGGACTGCGTATACTTGCATATTTGTGGCAGTATAGAATTAGGCAAACAAGTTTTTGGCGCCGTTGCTGGGGAACAGTTGTGTCTATAATTTCAAGTTTTAATTTAATTAATTTAGTTTTAGTTAAACATTGTTTTTCTTGTTACTTCCTGTTTCAGGTGATCTCAATTCGTTTATGCAAACACGATCAAAGCAGCCAGAACTTGTGCAGAGTGAGGATAATCTTGAAAACAAGTTACGCAAGTTAAGAAAGTTTTGCCGTGAGACAATCGAGAGAGAAAAAATGGCTAACGAAAAACAGAAATCATTGAGGGAATATGTCATGCCTAAGATTGATGAAATCAGGTCAAGCATCACGAGGCCAGCCATCACTGCTAATTCCTTCGAGATCAAGTTAGGTACAATTCAGATGATTCAGAATGCGATACAGTTTGGGGGATTAGCCAACGATGATCCTAATGAACACTTGGTTAACTTTCTTGAGATTTGTGATACATTCAAATATCCCAATGTAACTGATGATGCGGTGAGACTACGTCTGTTTCCGTTTACACTAAGGGATAAAGCAAAGAGTTGGTTGCACTCACTTCCACCGGGGTCCATCACAACTTGGGATGACTTGGCTCAGAAATTCCTCGCAAAATTCTTTCTGCCGGCTAAGCCTGCTAAGTTGAGAAACGAGATTTCTACTTTTGAGCAAAGTCATGGAGAGTCACTGCACGAGGCTTGGGAAAGGTTCAAAGAGTTATTGAGAAGATATCCACATCATACGTTACCCAAGTGGCTGTAGGTTCAGACATTCTACAATGGGTTGAGTAGTAACACTCGAACAATTATAGATGCAGCTGCGGGAGGAGCACTTATGGATAAGAATTTTGATAAAGCTTTCACCTTGTTAGAGACTATGGCTGCAAATAACTATTAATGGCTGACGTCGAGGATGAATCACCAAAAAGTAGCTGGAGTATTGGAAGTCGACACAGTCACAGCATTAGCGGCTCAAATGGCAGCAATGTCTAAAAAGATCGATGCTATAGCAGATTCAAAAACTCAGCAAGTGCTTTATGTTTGTGAGCTATGCGCAGGTGCACATCCTACAGAGTATTGGGCCATTAATCCTGAAGCAGTTCAGTTTGTGGGTAGCTACCAACGTCCTCCAAACCCATACCAAAACACTTATAATCCAGGGGCAAGAAACCATCCAAATTTCTCATGGAGCAATAATCAGAATCAACAATAAGCTCCTAGAGCGTCATATCCCCCTTGATTTCATAATCAACATCAGCCGGTAGCTACACAACCGCAAACAGAAAAGAAACCAGATTTGGAAGAGATCTTGATGAAGTATATGACAAGTAATGATGTGTTGGTAAAGAGTCAAGCAGCTGCCATCAGAAATCTGGAAAATCAAGTGGGACAAATGGCCAATATATTGAACAACAGAACTCAAGGATCTTTGCCAAGTAGTACGGAAGTTAACCCCAAGAGAGATGGTAAGGAACAATGTCAAGCTGTCACACTTCGAAGTGGGAAACAACTACAGCAAAGCAGCGCGGCTGCGCCTGAAATACAAGGAGAGGCAGCGTGGCCGCGCCCTTCCCCAGTCTCAGCTCCTGCAGAGAAATTGGTAGAAAAAGAAAAGGAAACGGAAACTGAGATGAAAGAAAAGGAGAAAGCAAATCAATTAGTAGTATACCCTCTCGTTCCATATCCGTAGAGATTTCAGAAGCAGAAATTAGACAAACAGTTCTCCAAATTCCTTGAAGTCTTTAAGAAGCTACAAATCAACATACCGTTTGCAGAGGCTTTAGAGCAGATGCCAAGCTATGCCAAGTTCATGAAAGGAATTTTGTCGAGGAAGAAAAAGCTGGAGGATTATGAAACAATTGTGTTAACTGAAGAGTGTAGTGCTATATTGCAAAAGAAGTTGCCACCGAAATTAAAGGATCCTGGTAGTTTCACTATCCCTTGCACCATTGGCAGCTTATCAATCAACAGATGTTTGTGTGATTTGGGTGCTAGCATCAACCTTATGCCTTTATCGATATATGTCCAGCTGGGTTTACCTGCATCGAAACCAACCAACATATCTCTTCAGCTTGCAGATAGGTTGGTTACATATCCTAGACGTATTGTGGAAGACATTTTGGTAAAAGTGGATAAATTCATATTCCCAGTTGATTTCATCATTTTAGACTATGAAGAGGACAAAGACATTCCTGTCATACTCGGGATACCTTTCTTGGCAACTGGTAGAACACTTATAGATGTGCAAAAAGGAGAATTGACTATAAGGGTGCAAGACTAAGAAGTGACATTTAATGTGTTCAAAGCCATGAAATTTTCTACGGATGAGAAAGAGTGTTTTCGGTTGGAAATAGTAGAAAAAGTAGTGGATGACGAGTTTTTGAGGAAATTGACTGAGGATCCGTTGGAAACTACTTTATTGGGGGAAGCTGACATGGATGACCCAGAGATGATGGAGTTTCTTCAAATTCTAGATGCAGTGCCGAGAGTACGCAAATTTCGAATCCCTTTTTTAACCGTTAGAACTTACTGACAAATCCTTAGAGCGCTTGAAGCCATCTCTTGAAATACCTCCTACACTTGAACTTAAACTTTACCTAGCCATCTCAGATATGCTTATTTGGGTGAATCATCTACTTTGCCTATTATTATTGCATCTGTACTTAACGAATTGTAGGAAAGTAAGTTGATACGTGTCCTCTGGGAGTACAAATCAGCAATTGGTTGGACCATCGCAGACATTAAAGGAATTAGCCCATCATTTTGTATGCACAAGATCCTTTTGGAAGACGATGCCAAACCAATAATTGAGCAATAAAGGAGGCTGAACCCAATCATGAAAGAGGTGGTGAAGAAGGAAATTTTGAAGTGGCTTGATGCAGGTATCATTTACCCCATCTCCGATAGTAGTTGGGTGAGTCCAGTACAGTGTGTGCCTAAAAGGGTGGTATGATGGTTGTAGAAAATGAAAATAATGAGTTAATACCGACAAGGACAGTGACCGGATGGAGGGTTTGTATGGACTACAGAAAACTAAATAAGGCGACCCGCAAAGATCACTTTCATCTACCCTTCATTGATCAGATGTTAGATAGACTGGCTGGACACGTGTTTTATTGCTTATTGGATGGCTATTCAGGTTATAATCAGATAGTGATTGCCTCCGAAGATTAGGAAAAGACTACCTTCACGTGTCCTTATGGTACTTTCGCTTTTAGAAGGATGTCTTTTGGCTTATGTAATGCACCAGCGACGTTCCAAAGATGCATGATGGCTATTTTCTCATATATGGTCGAACGCAATGTGGAGGTATTCATGGATGATTTTTCAGTGTTTGGTGACTCATTTGATAATTGTTTGGAAAATCTGGTCCTGGTTCTGAAAAGATGCGTGGAAACGAATTTAGTGCTCAATTGGGAAAAATGCCACTTTATGGTGCAAGAGGGAATCATTCTTGGGCACAAAGTGTCGTCAAGAGGGTTAGAGGTAGACCGAGCCAAGCTGGAGATAATCGAAAATCTACCTCCACCAACTACAGTCAAGGGGATACGAAGCTTCTTGGGACATGCCGGATTTTATAGGAGATTCATAAAGGATTTTTCCAAAATATCTAAGCCTTTATGCAGTCTATTGGAGAAAGATGTTCCCTTCAAGTTTGATGATGAATGTTTTGCGACTTTTGAATTGTTGAGAAAGAAATTAACCACAACGCCTGTAATAGTAGCACCGGATTGGTTAAAGTCGTTCGAGTTAATATGTGATGCTAGCGACCATGCTATTGGGGTTGTTTTGGGCCAACGAAAGGAAAAGGCTTTTCACGCCATTTATTATGCTAGCAAAACATTGTCCGATGCCCAACTCAACTATACAACCACCGAAAAGAAGTTACTAGCGGTAGTGTATGCATTTGACAAATTCCGGTCGTATTTAATTGGAACTAAAGTGGTGGTGTTCACTAATCATTCTGCCATAAGATATCTGATTTCCAAGAAAGATGCGAAGCCAAGGCTAATTCGATGGATACTTCTACTTCAGGAGTTCGACTTGGAAATTCGGGATAGGAAGGGGACGGAAAATCAAGTGGCAGATCATCTCTCGAGATTAGAAAATAATGACCACGTCAAGGGAGACAAAATGGTGATCAATGAATTCTTCCCGGATGAACAGTTATTTGTGATTAATTCAGAAGTTCCATGGTATGCCGATTTTGTCAACTATTTGGTTAGCAACGTACTTCCCTTAGATTTGACCAGCCAACAAAAGAAAAAGTTTTTGCATGATGTAAAGAGGTACATGTGGGATGAGCCGTTCCTGTTCAAACATTGTGCCGATCAGATTATTCGACGGTGTGCGCCACAAAGTGAAATAGATAGTATCTTACATCATTGTCATGATTCGCTATATGAAGGTCATTACGGAGGCGAAAAGACAGCTGCCAAGGTGTTACAGGCAGGATTTTTTTGGCCCACGTTGTTTAAGGACGCCTACCACTTCATTCAGAGATGTGATAGATGTCAAAGGGCAGGAAATATTTCCAAACGTCATGAGATGCCTTTGAATGCCATTTTAGAAGTTGAAGTCTTCGACGTTTGGGGAATAGATTTTATGGGACCATTTTCATCTTCCTTTAACAACCATTACATCCTTTTGGCGGTCGATTATGTCTCTAAATAGGTGGAAGCAAGTGCTTTGCCAACTAATGATGCCAAGGTGGTTCTAAAATTTCTGCAGAAAAACATCTTCACATGATTTGGCACCCCAAGGGCAATTTCAATGATGAAGGGAGCCACTTTTGCAATAGGTATTTCACAACTCTCTTAGCTAAATATGGGGTAAACCACAACATTGCTACAGCGTACCATCCCCAAACCAGTGGTCAAACCGAAGTTTCAAATAGAGAAGTGAAGAGAATTCTGGAAAAGATTGTTAATCCGAACAGAAAAGATTGGTCAACAAAGTTGGATGATGCGCTTTGGGCTTATCAGACAGCTTATAAGACACCCATTGGCATGTCACCGTACCAATTGGTCTATGGCAAGGTGTGCCACCTTCCGGTTGAACATAAACACAAAGCATTATGGGCCATCAGAAAGTTGAACTTTAATCTCATGGTTGTGGGGGAAAAGAGACTTCTTCAGCTTAATGAACTCAATGAATTTCGTCTACAAGCATATGAGAACTCAAAGCTTTACAAGGAAAAAGTCAAGAAGTGGCACGATCAGAAAATCATTGACAGGAAGTTTGAACCGGGACAAGCAGTGCTTCTATACAACTCTAGACTGAAATTATTTCCAGGGAAGCCCAAGTCTCAGTGGTCGGGCCCCTTCCTTGTCAAACAAGCATTCCCTCATGGTGCCGTTGAAGTTTTTGCGAACAATCCGGAAGAGTCATTCAAAATCAATAGTCAAAGATTAAAGCATTATTGGGGTGGTGATTTCGATCGCCAGAAAATCTAAATCACTCTTGCCGATTAAAGTTTGAAACAGGGAGTAGTCAGGCTGAAAGACTTTAAATCAAGCGGTAGTGGGAGGCAACCCAATTTTTAATTGCTTTTAATTAAATGTTTGTGATTTTTAGGAATAATTTTTAGATTTAGTTTTGTTTTTATCTAGTAGTAATTAGTTACTTTACTCCTTTTTCTTTTCTTATAGGTCACACATCAAGGATTGCATATTATGACCCCAAAAAGAAGGGCTGTTAAAATCAATTTCAAGTTTCCAGGCAAGCGCGGTCGCGCCCCAAGTGCACAGTAACACAGCGTAGCCGCGCCCATCTTCAAGAATCAAAAGGGCTTCAGCTGGCACACTAGCGCGATCGCGCCCATATTGTGAAGGAAAGTAGCGCGACCGCACCTAACCTCAGTGCTTAAAAAGTTGCAGCTGCCACACTAGCGCGGCTGTGCCCTACTCAAGCCAATTTCTAGCGCGGCCGCGCCGCGATCGGTACCTAGTTTTTTCAAACCCATTTAAAACCCGACCCGGTTGCTACCTTTTATTTCCTCTCCCGCTTGGATTCGTATTATCAGTTTTTTCTTTTCCCACAAGAATCGATAACTTCTCTTATTCTCTCCTTTTTCCAAATCCAAATCAATTTCCTACCAACATTCACTCCTTCTCCAAATCAAATACCTCCAATTTCAAACCCAAGTTCTTATTTCTCTCTTCATCTTCTTTTTTCTCCAATTTTTCACCTTCCACAGTCCACTCCCCTCTACAAACCCGAAAATCCAAAGCATCCAACCATTTAAGTGTGATCCAAGCGTGTTTTTCGGTGCATTGTAAGGAGATACCGAGGAATTCCAATGGTTCGGAACAGAGTACATGCATTGTGATTTTGGGTTTTTCTTCGTATCAAGGTATTACTTCCAATTGATAGATTTTAGGCTTGGAATTGCATTGTATTGGGAATTTTGATTATACACTTTCAGATATTGTGTTATTATTGTTGGATTGAATTGTGCATGCAAGTGTACTAGATTGAGTTAGTTTGTTAAATTCAAGTGTGATTTCTGTCAAGTTTGGGGGTCTTCACGTTGGTGTGTGTTTGGATTGTATTGTCATGGCTTCGAAGAGACAATGAGGGGAATCTTCTAGTGCTCAAGCCCATTCTGAGCCAGTTGAATTCGATAGTAGTAGGTTTGTTTCTGTAGAGGCCAAGGACTTTTATCACAAGGTTTTGCTTGGGAAAACATTTGTTTTGGAACGGGGGCTAAAGCCCGATCCTGATTTGGATGGTCAAATGATGAGCATGATCCGAGCTAAGGGTTGGTTGTTGTTCGTGGAACCACCTTTGGCAGCCCCGATATCAGTAGTGCAAGAATTCTATGCAAACGCAAAAATAACTAAGGATGGTACTACTTTTGTGCGAGGTTTCCAAGTTCCATATAATAGCCAAAGTATCAATGCCCTATACCATTTGCCTACTATTCACACCGATCCAAAAAGTTTATACTCTACGAATTGGGACACTAAATTGGAGCACATCAAGAATATTTTGTGTAAGCCGGGTACAGTATGGACAACTAAGCAAGGAGCAGATCAAAAACTACACTTTCCTCACACAGCCTTGAGTCGTTATGGAAAAGCCTGGTACAGTTTTATTTATGCCAATCTCATGTCAACCAGGCATCAAAATGACGTGACTAAGGATCGTGCTATTTTGTTATATGGAATTGTGCAAGGAAAAAAGACCGATGTGGGGTATATCATCCATCAGTCCATACGTAGGTACCTGCAAGGTGGTACGTCAGGCAGTTTCCCGCATGCATCGGTGATCACTCGTTTATGTAGTGCTGCTGGGGTGGAATGGGGTGATGATGAGCCCGTGCAGCTCCCGATGAACACTATTGATCATGCTACGATTGCCAAGTACAAGGTTTGGACTGGTGCTCCTTCTCATGCCCGTGGAGTAGGATTTCTCCTGGGGGATCTCAGTGAGAGTGAGGATACATCTGATCAGCCGATGACCAAACCTGAACAGCCGTTTCATGTGTCTCAGGCTAGGTTGGATCGAATGGAGAGGCATATGACTCGGCAGATGGATGCTATTCACACGAGTATGACCGAGCTTCGCTCTTTTCCCACACAGCTTTCAGACAGTTTTTCGCAAGCCTTTTCTCAATTAGGCGTTTAAGTCCATTTCCCAACCTTTGGTGCTCCTTCAGCTTATCCTCCTCTGGATACACCTTCAGATGATGATGGGGAGGCTTCGGCCGATGCTACTTCGGATTAGGGGAGTTTCTCTTCTTTTTCTTTTTACTGTTTATCCAATGAGGGCATTGTCTATTTTAAGTTTAGGGGAGTCCCTATAGTTTTTTTTGTTTGGCTCGGCCAATGATGAGATGGGTTTTACTATGTTAGCTTGGACAGTGTGATGGTTATTAGGGGATGATATAATTTCGATCATGAGAATAATTATGCCTGTCTTAGCTTGAGTTATTGGATAGCACAAACAATTTGATTAATTTGACTGTTGGGGTTCAAAGTGTTGCATAATTGACTTTTACATGAGAATTTGGTAAAAACATTTTAGGTGAATTAACAAGGAAGGTTGAAATAAGGTAAAAGCTGAGTTTGGGGGTTTCTTTTTAAGGCTGAATAAAAAAAATTAAATAAATGCATTGACCAGTTGGGTTTTGTGGCCTTTGTCACTCGGGTAATTAGATCTTTAGGGGTGTCTTAACACCTAGTGCCCTAAAGCCGTCTGGTTTGGGAGTCACTGATTGAACGCTCGCTACATGGGTGACTTAGAAAAGCCTAATAAAGCTTGGCATTGCATGGTCAAGCATAAATACGAGATGGAGCGTAAAACGCACTCGTAGAAGAATAAAGATAGAAATAAGCCTTGTTGGAACTCTCATGCTCGGTATTTGCTTAATTTTGGTTGGATTTGTTGTATTTACTTGAATTGAATTGAAATTAGAGTGTTCTTGTTATGGAGTTGGTTATGTGGCTATATTTTGAACTTTGGTTAGTTAAATTGATTAATGAACACACGCACAACTTGGGTAATGATAGGTGTATATTGGTTGATTGATTTGGAATTATTAGTTCCTATTGACTGGATTTGCTGTTTCAAGTAGTTGTTGATATCTTTGAGGCTAACGGTTAAGATTCGTACTGACTATTGGTTGGATTCTTAGGTATGGTAGTTATTAGTGCATTCATGGTATTGTGTTGCATTGTGTTAGTTGTATTGCATTGTGTTGCTTAGGGACAAGCAATAGTTTAAGTTTGGGGGAATTTGATAAGTAGATTTTATACCTACGAATCGGATGCCAATGAACGCGAATTATTGTTTATTTCCATGCTTTATAGTTACTTTTCATGCATATTATGTGTTTTTGTAGGTTACACATATTGGGAATTGGTTTGGCGAGAGTTGGATGGATTTTGCTGTTGCAGATGCTGAGTTGCTGTGAAATTGGTGCAGAGCGGCCGCGCTTAAAATGAACTAGGAGACAGCGCGACCACGTCTGTCTTTAGAACTTGAAAACATGTGGCTACCAGGGTAGCGTGGCCGCACGCCACACAAGCCTTTTCCAAGCACGGCCGCGCCGGTTCGTGAATTGACCAAGTTTGACTTTTCAGCAGTTCAAGTTAATTTGATGTGGAATTGGATTTAAGACTTTTTAATTAGTTGGGTTTTTTATCAGATACTATAAATAGTTGTTTTAAGTTAATTTCAAGGTTGTTGAACTTATTATTAGAAAACCCTAGTTTAGAGCAATTGGAGAGGACTTGAATCAAGCTAGTAGCGGAGCGAAAGCAAGGAGGAGCAAGTTAGAGATACAAGGATTACTTTACAGTGTTTCTTCTTTTCTCTTCTTTTTACTCTGAACTTTTGAATGTTATTAAACTTGTGGATGATGAATCATAGTTTAATTATGAACTAAATTTCTTTTTAAGGCTATAATGGATCTTAATGCGTAGTTTTGAATGACATGCTTCCTGGAATATTATGATTAGTTACTTTTGGATTGTCTATTATGGTTTATGCTAAATTGCTTAATTATCTGGCCAATAATTACTGGGATAATCTATATGAACTTGAGAGATGAAATATAGTGAATTAGTTATCTAGGGTGATTAACTTGAGTCTATCAATTGTGGATTTGAGTTGAGTTGTTTATGAAACATTGAGAGATGGTCATAAATAGTGATGAGTTCTTGGTTAATAATATGAAATAACTAGCATAATCCAAAGGGAAGTGTGTCGAGCAAAATAAAGCATTAAGTGAAATTATAGTCTTAAGTCTTTAAAAATCTATTTTCAAATTAGTGGTAGTAATTTAATTTAGACTTAATTAGTTAAATTCAAAACTTCAGAAATCGTTGATCTTTTGTTTACTAAAATTGATTGATTTAGAATTGGAAATTGTCATTATAAACTCAGTTCTTCTTTGTGGGACGATACTCTACTTTCACTTTATTACTTGTGGACTACGTATACTTGTGTATTTGTGCTAGTATATAATTAGGCAAACATTATGCCCTAGAATCGGCTACATACCTATTTAACAAGGTACCTACCAAATCTGTCCCAAAGACTCCATATGAGTTATGGACAGGGAGGAAACCAAATTTTAAGCATGTTGAGACTTGGGGTTGTCCAACTTATGTCAAAAGGTTTGAGCATGATAAGCTGAAGACTAGATCTGACAAATGTAGATTCGTGGGATACCCTAAAGAAACATTAGGTTATTATTTCTATCATCCTACTGATCAAAAGGTGTTTGTTGCAAGACACGCTACCTTCTTGGAAAAGGAGTTTATCCTTGAAGGGGTCAGTGGGAGTAAGATATATCTTGAAGAAGTTCAAGAACCACAACATACTACGGATCAAAGTCAGGTACCTGACAAAGTAGAAGAACCTACTGTATCACAACCTATTCGTAAATCTGGAAGAGTACCGAAGATACCTAATAGGTATTGATTCATCATAGAGGATGATGATGAGGTACACATCATAAATGATGATGATCCATTGACTTACGAAGAGGCTATGAGCAGTAAAGACTCAGAGAAATGGCTAGAAGCCATGAAATCCGAGATGGACTCCATGTATGAAAACCAAGTATGGACTTTGGTTTCACCACCTGAGGGCATTAAGCCTATTGGGTGTAAATGGGTCTTTAAGAGACAGACTAGAGCGGATGGCAAGGTAGAGACCTATAAGGCCCGAATAGTTACAAAAGGTTTCAAACAAAGAGAAGGAGTGGACTGTGATGAAACCTTCTCACCAGTAGCTATGCTCAAGTCCATTCAGATTTTGCTTACAATTGCAGCTTATTATGACTACGAAATCTGGAAAATGGACGTGAAAACGGCCTTCCTCAATCGAGAGCTTGAGGAGAATGTATATACGATATAGCCAGAGGGTTTTGTTTCAACGGTTGGAACAAACCAAGTCTTTAAGCTACAACGATCCATTTATGGATTGAAGCAAGCTTCTCGAAGATGGAACCTCTGTTTTGATGAGATAATTAAATAGTTTGATTTTATTAAAAATGAGGATGAACCTTGTGAGTACAAGAAGGTTAGTGGGAGCGCTGTTTCATTCCTTGTATTATATGTTGATGATATATTACTGATAGGGAATGATGTTCCTATGCTACAGTCGATCATCAAAATTTGGTTATCTAAACACTTCTCCATTAAGGACTTGAGTGAGGCATCCTATATTTTGGGGATAAAAATCTATAGAGATATATCTAAAAGGATGATTAGCTTAACCCAAGGAAAGTACATTGACTCGATGTTAAAGAAGTTTAGCATGGAAGATTTCAAGAGAGGTCTCATGCCCATGAGCCATGGAATACGTCTCTCCAAGAAACAGGCCCCAAAGACACCTAAGGAGAGATACCATATGAGTAAGATTCCTTATGCTTCAGCAATAGGATCTATCATGTACGATATGATATGTACTAGACCAGATGTCACTCATGCACTTAGTGTAACGATCAGATATCAGTCGAATCCAGTAGAAGAGCACGGTGGGTCTGAATTGAAACTAGAGGGCTATACAAACTCAAGTTTTCAAACGGACCAAGATGACAGTAAATCCGTTTCAGGGTATGTGTTTACCTTAAACGGTGGCGTAGTGAGTTAGAAGAGTTCCAAGCAGCAAACAACTGCTGATTCAGTGATATAGGCAGAGTACATAGCTATAAGTGAAGCTGCAAAGGAAGCTGTTTGGATGAAGAAGTTCATAACTGAACTTGGAGTGGTTCTTAGCATTAGAGGAGCCGTACCTTTATTCTGTGACAATACCGGAGCTGTTGTGCAGGCTAAGGAACCCAGGTCTCATCAGAAATCCAAACACGTGTTGCGGCGGTTTCATTTGATTAGAGAGATCATTGAAAGAGGAGATGTCACCCTGGAGCGTGTGGACTCTCGAGACAACATTGCAGATCCATTTACTAAAGCTTTAACACAACAACAGTTTGATCGTCACTTAGAGAAGATGGGTATTAGATACCATGGCGATTGACTTTAGTGCAAGTGGGAGATTGAAAGTAGTATGCACACAAGCCAATCATATTTGATATGATTTAGCATATACTTTGTAATCTTATTCATTTATTAATAAAAGAATTGATTTTCTTAAAAGGCATTTTACATTATCTACATGGTGCTGTTATATTAAATGTGATAAACCCATAGTTTTCAACAATGCTTTTAGAATCATGATGGTGATCATGCTCATGAGATCTAAATTTTAGATAGCTCACAAACTAAAATCGTTCCTAATCGTTGGATTACTTAAAAGGGGATTGGTGAATTCGGATAGATTAGTACATACATTGCTTGCTCTTAGGAAGAGGATGATTGATCTCATAATCATTTATGTGGAGACACTAAAGCAAGTATGTAGGTGCTTATTGGAGAATAAGTTTACTGAACGTGGCTCGCTAAGGAATACATAATGGAGTTTTACTCTCCTGTCAATAGGAATTCCTCTAGTGATATATAGTAGTACAAGTGATCCTTGGACTTGAGATCATCATAGTATCTTATGTATGATGAGTTATACTTTGACATGTCCCTTAAGACCTTTAGGGTATAACAAAGGGTATAATTAGTTGTACATGGAGATAGGTGAATTTTGGGATATTTGTATGAATCAAAAGTGTGGAATATTTGGGATATTTATATTTTGGGATATCAGAATTTTGGGATATTTGTATTTTGGGATATTTGTATGTATCCCATCGAGGCGTGTATAATAGCACCAGAAGTGACTGCCCTCATAAAACGAAGCATGGACTGGTGAATGATGTACCCCACGTCAATGCTCCCACCATGCAGAATGCGGTGTAAGAGAACCGCTTTGTCCCTGGTTACGTCCTGGTGATGGGTGGTCGGCAGTATACTCGCGCAGATGAAGGCGTACCATGCCTTGGCATATCTGTTCAGCGCGGTCTGGGGGAAGTGGACCTTCAGAGTGGTGTCCGGCTGAGTCTTCTATTGAGCGCCTGGTTGGCACATCTCCCACACCAAAGCATCGAGATCAATCTCGAAGCGCTCATGTACCACCTAGTTGGTGGCCTCAGCAGTAGTAGACGGCAGGTAGAAGAGCTCGTTAATCGCCTGGGCAGTGTAGGAGACTTGCTTGCCCCGAACAAAGGAAATGCCATTCTAAGTTTCCTGGGCATTGGCATAGAATTCCCGAACAATGGCCATCGGAGCGGACATTGGGGTCTCGATGAAAAGCAACCAGCCCAGCCGCCGGATTTGGTCCAGAATCCGCCCATCCTGTGCCTTGGGCTTCAAACCCCTCTCCGGTACGAAGGATTTGATGCTCAGCAGTTCCCAGTAGTAGTGCTGGGCTGAGAGGTTGACGAATTTGGTGGCATCCAGAGTGTTGATGCCACCACCCACAGATTCAGACCCACTGTTGCTGGAAGAAGAAGAAGGTTGGGGTGTGCGTGCACGCTTCGGCATAATTAACGGATTCTAGGGTTTGAAGGAAGAGTGGGTATAACTAGGGTTTGGGGAAAATGGCAAGAGAAGAGGGGAGAGGGTTTGCTCTGCTGATAGGGAGAGTTTTAGGTTTTAGGGTTTATGTTTTGATGTGACAGGACTGATGGGTACGGGTCCTATATATAAAAAAATTTTCAGTCGATGGGCGCAGCTGCGCCCTTGTTGTACTGTTGAGGGAGTGCAGCTACGCTGATGCTCAGATGTGGCTCAGACAGACCCTGGCGCAGCTGCGCTGCTGATGTATTGATGGTGGGATGCAGCTGCGCTGTTGCTCAGTTGCCGCTTGCTGACAGACCCCGGCGCAGCTGCGCTCTGGATGAATTGAGGGACAGCGCAGCTGCACCGGCCTTCAAACTCCCTGGATAGAATTTTTTTTATTTTTTTATTTTTAGTTTTATTTTTTATTTTTTGAAATACATAGGAAACACACTTGGCACACATTAGAATATCAGGTGAAAAACTCAATTCTTAAAAACATCTAACATAACGAAAAAGGAACGAAAATCTTAATTCAAACTTACAAACGATGCATACGTAATGCATTGTACTTTACACCCCCAAACTTAAAGTCTGTTTAAGTCATACGGTTGAGGGCGTGATTGGATATCTGAAAAGCAAACAAACATGTTAGAATGAAATCATACAAACTAAATTATAATCACACAAGACTAAAAAGTAAAACAGTAAACTCGGGTTGCCTCCCGAGAAGCGCTTTGGTTTAAAGTCGGTTAGCTCGACTATCCATTGGTGCTCAGTCCATGGCTAGGACAACTGAGGATTCTTGGCGTTCGACTTCGCCTCCCCAATAGTGTTTCAGCCGTTGGCCATTCACCTTGAATGGTTGTTCACTGTCCTTTCCAATTATTTCGACTACTCCGTGTGGGAATACAGCGGTGATGGTAAAAGGACCCGACCATCGGGATTTGAGCTTTCCCAGGAATAATTTGAGCCTGGAGTTGAATAGCAAGACCACTTGGCCAGGGTCAAATTTTCTTTCGACGATTTTTCGATCATGTCATCTCTTTACTTTTTCCTTATAGAGTTTGGAATTCTCATAGGCCTGTAAACGAAACTCATCAAGTTCATTTAGCTGTAGAAGTCTCCTCTCTCCCGCTGCAGATGGGTCCAAATTTAACTTCTTGATCGCCCAATAAGCTTTGTGCTCTAGTTCAACCGGAAGATGACAAGCTTTACCGTAGACCACATGGTATGGGGACATGCCGAGGGGTGTCTGATAGGCGGTTCTGTACGCCCATAATGCTTCATCTAGCTTCAATGACCAGTCTTTTCTGGAAGGATTGACAATCTTCTCCAGAATTCTCTTGACCTCTCTATTTGACACTTCGGCTTGCCCATTTGTTTGTGTGTGGTATGCCGTGGCAATTATGTGCCTCACTCCGTATTTAACTAGGAGGGTTGTGAATTGTTTATTGTAGAAATGACTGCCCTCATCACTAATGATAGCCCGAGGAGTGCCAAATCTAGTGAAAATGCTCTTTTGTAGGAACCTAAGAACCACCTTAGCATCATTGGTAGGTAAAGCCGAAGCCTCCACCCATTTGAACACATAATCAACCACAAGAAGGATATAGAGATTGTTGCAGGATGACGGAAATGGTCCCATGAAGTCTATACCCCATACGTCAAAGATCTCTACCTCCCAGATTACATTTAGTGGCATTTCATTGCGGTTGGAGATGTCCCACATGTATCTCTTTGCATCATGCAAAAATTTCTTCTTCTGCTGAGAAGTTAGATCCGGTGGTAGTACATGACTCACCAGATAGTTGACAATATCAGCGAATCACGTGATCTCAGATGTGACTGCAAATAATTATTCATCAGGGAAACAATTGTTTATTTCAGCCTTATCTTTACCTTCCCGCTCCGGATTGTCTAATCTGGAGAGATGATCAGCTACAAGGTTCTCCGTGTCTTTCTTGTCCTTTATTTCCAAGTCAAATTCTTGGAGCAAAAGGATCCACCTGATTAATCTTGGTTTGGCATCTTTCTTTGAAATCAAATACCGAATTGCTGCATGATCTGTGTACACCACTACCTTTGTTCCAATTAGATAGGACCGGAACTTGTAGAATGCATAAACAACAGTGAGTAATTCCTTCTCGGTGGTGGTGTAATTCATCTGGGCGTCTGAGAGTGTTTTGCTGGCGTAGTAGACTGCATGTAGAACTTTGTCTCTGCGCTGACCCAATACCATGCCCACAGCGTAATCACTAGCATCACACATAAGCTCAAATGGAAGAGACCAATCCGGTGCCACTATCACAGGTGCTGTGGTCAACTTCTTTTTCAACAACTCGAAGGCTGTTAAGCAATTTTCATCGAATATGAATGGGACATCCTTTTCCAATAGATTGCACAGGGGTTTCGTGATTTTGGAAAAGTCTTTGATAAATCTGCGGTAAAACCAGCATGGCCCAAAAAACTTCGAACTCCCTTTACAGAAGTTGGTGGAGGTAATTTCTCGATGGTTTCTAATTTTGCTTTATCCAACTCCAAACCTTTTACTAAGACTTTGTGTCCCAATATTATTCCTTCCTGAACCATGAAGTGACATTTTTCCCAGTTAACCACAAGATTTGTTTTCGTGCATCTTTTCAGTACCATGATCAAATTCTCTAGACAGCTATCAAAGGAATTTCCAAACACTGAAAAATCATCCATGAAAACCTCCATGTTGATTTCTACCATGTCAGAAAATATAGCCATCATGCATCGTTGAAATGTGGCTGGAGCATTACATAGACCGAAAGACATTCGCCTGAAAGCAAAAGTTCCATATGGACAAGTAAAAGTTGTCTTCTCTTGATCCTCTAGAGCGATAGCAATTTGATTATAACCAGAATATCCGTCAAGCAAACAGTAGTATTCATGCCCTACTAGTCTGTCCAACATTTGATCTATGAATGGAAGTGGGAAGTGATCTTTTCTCGTGGCTTTGTTGAGCTTTCGATAGTCCATACAGACTCTCCATCCCGTGACTGTTCGAGTTGGTATCAACTCGTTGTTCTCATTTCTTACCAAAGTTATTTCTCCCTTCTTTGGTACACACTGCACAGGGCTCACCCACGGACTGTCAGAGATGGGATAGATGATCCCAGCATCTAGCCATTTTAGAATTTCTGCCTTCACCACCTCTTTCATGATGGGATTCAGCCTTCTTTGATGCTCTATGGTGGGCTTGCTGTCATCTTCCATCAGAATCTTGTGCATGCAAATTGAGGGGCTTATTCCCTTTATATCAGCAATGGTCCATCCAATAGCCCCTTGGAATTCTCAAAGGATTCTTATCAGCTTTCCTTCTTGTAAAGAGGTCAGTGCAAAAGAAATAATGATAGGTAATGTATCTGATGTGCCTAGATATGCATACTTGAGGTGATTAGGCAAGGGCTTAAGCTCAAGTTTGGGAGGTACCTCTCTAGATGGTTTCAAATGAGATGAGGCTTCATTTGAGCTTTTCAAGGGCTCAATAGGTACTTTAAACTTTTCCATCCTAGGTATTGCATCTAGAAAATGAACATACTCACAGTTCTCGGGCTCGTCCAAGTCGATGTTTCCTGTCAGTGTCATCTCAAGCAAGTCACTATTTGTGGCTTTTATGAATTCTTCGGTCTCAGCACTTTCAATGATATCTACTCGGAAATAATCTTCCTCTTCAGTTGGGAATTTCATAGCTTTAAAGACATTAAAGGTGACTTCTTGGTCTTGAACCCTCATTGTCAATTCTCCCTTTTGCACATCAATGAGAGTTCTCCCGGTAGCTAGAAATGGCCTTCCAAGTATGATGGGAATATCCTTGTCTTCCTCAAAGTCTAGAATTATGAGGTCAGCTGAGAATATGAATTTATCAACCTTGACAAGAACATCTTCCACAATTCCTCTCGGATAGGTGACTGAACGATCAGCTAGCTGAAGAGAGACATTTATTGGCTTGGGTGTTAGTAATCCCAACTGAGTAAAGACGGACAATGGCATGAGATTAATGCTTGCACCGAGATCACATAAGTATTTCTTGAATGACAGGTCTCCAATGGTGCACAGAATGGTGAAACTGCCTGGATCCTTTAACTTTGGGGGTAGCTTTCTTTGTAATACCGCACAGCACTCTTCTGTCAAAGCTACAATTTCAAAATCTTTCAATTTCTTCTTCCTTGACAAAATCCCCTTCATGAACTTGGCATAGCTCGGCATTTGTTCTAAGGCTTCTGCAAATGGTATGTTGATTTGTAGCTTTTTGAATACCTCAAGAAACTTAGAGAATTGTTTATCCAATTTCTGCTTTTGCTGCCTCTGAGGGTACGGAACTGGTGGATAATATCTGGTGGGAGGGGGTTGAATCTTTT
This sequence comes from Aralia elata, assembly GCA_034770075.1. Taxonomy (NCBI): domain Eukaryota; kingdom Viridiplantae; phylum Streptophyta; class Magnoliopsida; order Apiales; family Araliaceae; genus Aralia; species Aralia elata. The sequence goes on along the minus strand of CM068387.1, from coordinate 43,263,889 downwards.
CTGTGCTTTTTATTGAAGTGGGTTCAGATTTCTTTTTGCTATCTTCCTCTCCAAAAATTTCAACAGAGTCAGATTCTGGGGAAGGGCGTAGCTGCGCTGGCTCCCCTTGCACAATGGGCGCAGCTGCGCTGGCTAGATGAACTTCAGGAGAAGGGCACAGCTGCGCTGGTTCCCTTTGTAAACTGGGCGCAGCTGTGCCGGTTGGCAGAGTCTGCTTCCCACTTCTGAGTGTGACAGCTTGGCGTTGCTCCTTTCCATTTCTCCTTGGATTAATTTCTTTGTCGCTAGGAAGAGCCCCCTGAGGTCTATTAGATAACAAGCTGAACAATTGACTCATCTGGTTTTCCAAATTTTTGAAACCCAATGCTTGGCCTTGCTCCAACTTATCAGCTTTGGCCATGTATCTCTCCAGATTTTCATTCATTTCAGCAACCTTCTTATCAGTAGTTGTGGCTTGTTGCTGATTGTGAAACCCTGGAGGATTGTGAGGTTTTGGAGCTTGTGGATAATCTTGACGGTTACTCCATGAGAAGTTCGGGTGATTCCTATTCCCCGGATTGTAGTTCTTCTGATATTGATTTGCTGGCCGCTGATAGTTTCTCACAAAATGCACAGATTCAGAATTTATGGCACATTGGTCAGAAGAGTGTGCACCTGCACAAAGCTCACAAATCATGGAAACTTGCTTCCCCTTTCCTTCATATAGGTTATCAATCTTTTTGGCTATAGCAGATATTTGGGCTTGAAGTGATGTGGTTGTGTCAACCTCTAATATCCCTGCTACTTTTGGTTGGCTGGATCTAGAAGATGGCCATTGATAGTTATTCGCAGCCATGGTCTCCAAAAGTTCATAAGCTTCGTCATAGTTTTTAGCCATGAATGCTCCTCCCGAAGCTGCATCAATGCCTGCCTGTGTTTGAATATTCAACCCATTGTAAAATGTGTTAAGTTGCATCCATTGTGGCAAACCGTGATGTGGACACTTTCTCAATAGTTCCTTGTACCGCTCCCATGTCTCATAGAAGGATTATCCATGATGTTGCTCATATGAGGAGATGTCATTTCTCAACTTAGCAGTTTTGGCTGGTGGGAAGAATTTTGCTAAACATTTCTGCGCCAAATCTTGCCAAGTAGTAATAGATCCCGGTGGTAGTGAGTGTAGCTAACTCTTTGCTTTATCCCTCAATGTGAATGGGAATAACCGCAATCTCACTGCATCTTCTGAAATTCCACTGAATTTGAATGTATCACAAATCTCTAGAAAGCTCATCAAGTGCTCATTTAGATCGTCGACCGTCGTTCCCCCAAATTAGACAGAATTTTGGATCATATGGATAGTTCCTGGTTTGATTTCAAAGGAATTGGCTGTTATGGCCGGCCTTGAGATACTTGATTGCAATTCATTAATCCTTGGCATATCATAATCTCTCAATGCTTTTTGTGCTTCTCCCGCCATTGCTTGTGGTTGGTCTAGATTCTCCAGAGTATTTTCAGCACACTTCCTTGACTGTTGAACCCTTTTCTCAATATTATCCACGAAAGGCAATAGGTCAGGATTCTTTGATCGAGTATGCATGCACTACTCAAGAGTACCTATGACAATGTAGAAGAAAATAAAATAGAATTAAGACAAGAACAGATTTGTTTAACTAAAACCGATCTAATTTAAATTGATGATGAAAGTTATAAACGTAATTACAATTTCCTGGCAACGACGCCAAAAACTTGTTGGGATATTTGTATGTATAACAAATATGGCTCATACACGCAAGTGCACGTGATCCACAAGTAATATAAAGTAAGTAGAGTATCGATCCCACGAGGAATAGAATTGCATTTACGACTACAAACATCGATTTTATAATTATTTCGGTCTCTTTAAACAGTTGAATGCAATGATGAAATTGTCCAATGATTACCAGAGAAACAAATAGAGTAAATTATGATTGTATAAATACAGATTTTATGGGTTTGGGATTACAATTTCACATATTGCAAACTTAGATTTCCATGCTTCCTATCGTTGCTAATTGATTATTATGGAATGTTGGTCGAGAACACAATCGTAAAATATGACCACCTCTCGATGCACCATATTCATATCACACTAAATCCACAATTGATAGAATGAATGTGAACACCCTAGATGACTAACGCACTATATTTCTATGTAAATTACAATCAAGAGGGTTTAAGTACAAGTTCTCAATTGGCCACATAAGGTGCTTCGGTATATCTCTATCCTAGGCACGAAACATAACTTCACGAGGAATATAAAAATTATGAACATATGCTAGCATAATCAGCTCTCAATTTATATTTCCTTTCTCAATTTCATATAAATTATCATGATAATTGGTGATCAAGCAATTAAACATTAAGTATTAATCATGCTAGACATTCATTTCATAACCAACTCGCAACAATAAGGAAGCATATCAATTTTCCGTTAATGCAAAAGATCCATTATAATCCCAAAAATTAAGTTTAGTTCATAATGACAATAATAGCATTCATCATACACAATTGGTTCATCATCATAATTACAAAATAGGAAAAATTAATCAAAAACAGAAAATATTAAAGCCCCCTGTTTCTGTTCTTCCGTTTCTGCAACTTCTGATGATTTTCCAAGTTGTGTTGATTCTTGATTTCTTGCTCCCAAGCTTCAATTCAGCACCCATGTAGCTCCATTCTTTAGCTCCCAAGTGAATTTAATGATCAGCAGAATTGTTTTGATTCTAGAACTAAGAATGTAGTAAACTTTCTAATTTTCGTGTGGGAGGAACTCCTTCTCAATTCATTATATTACATGCTTAATTTGTCTTTTATTGAATTATTCTGATTCCCACTAATAAAGTTTTGCTCCACTAATCCTTAAAAACTGGCATTAGCATGATTTTTGGTAATGCTGCTTCGCTGTCTGGAACGTGTCTGCATGGCTGGCTGGCGATAGGCGCAGCTGCGCTGCAATCTTTTGCAAAATGGGCGCAGCTGCGCTGTGGACATCAACATGAACAGGAAGGGCGCAGCTGGGCCGGCCTCAAGGCCAAGCAGGGCGCAGCTGCGTTGGCATTCTTCTGGGCGTAGGGCACTGGCGCAGCTGCGCTGGCTTCCAAGCCAACATGGGCTCAGCTGCGCTGCATGTCAGTCAGCTGCTGCACTGGTATACTCAGCCTGATTTCTCGAATCTCGTGCCCTGTGCAAGCAATTATAATTTACTCAGATCCCAATCATCGTATGCATTATATATCGTGCCAACTTAACCAAAAACTGTGCAAAAGCCATAAGATGCACAAAGTGAAGCAATTCTAAAAAGAAACAGAAAATGCATGAAAACATACTAAGGAGCTGCAAGTTAAGCAACAAATGAAGCAGATTAGTATCAAATAAGTAGGTATAAAACCTACTCATTAGTGAATGATCAACAAAGAATCTACCACGTCTAGTAAAAGATGTGAATATCGTATGTGATTCGATAAATGACAACTCAGTAGTCCTTGGCCAAGGCAAAATGAAATTACAAAGGAGTTTCTAAATTGTAATAATCAGAGTTGTGCATTTGGGAATCGAAATACATATAATTAAATTAAAAAAAAAGACTTGACAGTAAATCCATGTCTTATATTTAATTGGGATATTGTATGGTAGAAGGATTGAATTGTACGGTAACTATGCACTGAAGGTTCTTTTCTGATTAATGTTAAAATCTATATTATCTGGAAAGTCGTTGATCGCTAAAGGGGCATACCCTTATTGTAGAATAAATATTATTTATTTAAATAAATTAAATAGTTTAATTTATTTATTTAAATATAATTAGAATTGTTCTAATTGATTTATTCACAACCGGTTTAATATGGAGAACCTAAAGGGTTACACCGCAAAAGAAAAATATTTATTTAAGAAGTAAATGACATAACTGTAATAATAAGTTAAGTGTATTTAATTTAGTCTATGGAGATAGAATAAATTAAATAGCTTAATATTTATATTTAATATTTTGAAAATATTAAATATAAATTAATAAGAGGAGTCTTATTATTATTATTACTATTAATATTATTTAATTCCTAATAGGGATTGAGAATTAATTAATAGAAGTACACTCTCACATGATTTCCTAATTGGATTAGGAGCATAATTAATTAAAGGAGTTTAGTTATAATAGAAACCCTAATCCTAAATAGTTTAGGAAACGGTTTTCCTACATCTATAAATAAGAGAAGTTTTATCATAGATTAGGGTTACACACTCTTGTATTAGATTGTGGAGAGTACTTGCAATTTTTATAGAGATAGAAACTAGAGTTTTGCCAACACCCATCTTCTTTAACAACTATTCTTCCTTGGTGGATCACCTCTAGAGGCCAAACGTTTGGGTGGCTAACATTGATCAAGCGAAGAAATTTAATCGGTGGAATTCAAGATTCAAGGAGAACGCAAAGGAATTGGAGGTGAACTTGTACCCGAGGAAGCTTTGATTCACGAGGGTAAAATTCTCTATCTCTATCTCTTTCGTTAATTGATAATTGAACACAAGGAAAGATCATGGTGATGGTTTGTATGAAAAATTTTAAAATCCGTTTTATCACGCTTCTGCCCTATTTATGTAATTTGATTGCATGCTTGCGTTATGTATAAACCTAACAAAAGCAGCGCCGCCGCGCTGCTACTAGAAATCAGATTCTGAAGTCGGGCGCGACTGCGCTTGAAACAAGAGTAAAAGCAGCGCCGTCGCGCTGCTACCTGCTCAGACCCAGTAAAGGGTATCTATGTGTATGGTTCTAGGAATGTTAATGTAACCTTATTATACGAATGTAGCAAAGTAAAATACATGTTGTAAGACTTAAAATACACAATGTAATTGCACACATGATGATTATAAGTTATAAATTAATACGTTACAAAAGTTTGTAACTCGATTTTCGTAAGGAATGAAGATGTCTTTTATATGCTATTGAAAGTAGTATGCACGTAAGCCAATCATATTTGATATGATGTGGCATATACTTTGTAATCTTATTCATTTATTAATAAAAGAATTGATTTTCTTAAAAGGCATTTTATATTATCTACATAGTGTTGTTATATTAAATGTGATAAACCCATAGTTCTGAGCAATGCTTTTAGAATCATGATGGTGATCATGCTAATGAGATCTAAATTCTACATAGCTCATAAACTAAAATCATTCCTAATCGTTGGATTACTAAAAAGGGGATTAGTGAATCCGGATCGATTAGTACATACGTTGCTTGCTCTTAAGAAGAGGATGATTAATGTGACGCCCCCAAATCTCTACACTCCCCTGTAGCAGATCTGGTGATCACGTGAAACTATACAACTATAAATATTCATTAAAGTATGACTTCTATCTATCCAAGATTCACAGTATCCCATAACAGGTACTAGTTCCGGTTAGAACGTTGTCTGTGTTTGGATACCCTCACTTGGATGTATAGATTCATATCGAATGAATATCTCTTTCATATTTATATTCCCTATCTATCTGACATTCACAGTATTAATGATAAGATTGTCCATAGAACTGAGGGGCGCATTCCGGTAAAGATGGCACCTTACCGGCACTCATTAAGTATAACCTCAGAGCTTATAGGACTTTCAATATCATTTAAATACCCTCATTCAGATGTATAGTTCGTATAGATATTATATTTACTTCGTACAACTATGTTAAAGAAAATAAAGATCAGAGTATAATGCATTCGATAAAGGATCATAATATATTACATATCATTTGGTTCGATTACATCATTCTTGATACTAAGTTATTACAACAAAAGCCTTTAAAAGACTTAAAGTATTCAAAATAGTAATTAAAACTAATAAACATGTCCTTTCTCTTTGTCTTTACCAGAAGTGCTGGGATTATCATTTAAAGCTGCAAAGAAGATATGCGCAAGAATGAGCTACAAATGCTCAACAAGTTCATTTGAATATGTAAACACCATGTGTTTAATTTGAAAGATGTCAACGATGTATACTGAGGGTTCTGTACATGAACCATATATTTCATTTAGTTCTATCAGTCTTTAATGACTTAGAACCATTTGAGTTTTGGATATCTGGTAGGTGATCAGCCTCACCAATATCCTAGGAGTATGCATATCATCCTACCATTTGTGGTCAATATATAATCGACATTTATTGGCCTTCCTATGAAGGCATTTCCATTTACTCAGTATAAGATGTCTTACCAAATAATTTGGTTTGATAGAATAATTTACGATCGAATAAACAATATATGAATAATGATTCATTTCTTAAGTTATGTTGAACAAGAAGCAATAACTTCACAATAATTGATAGCAAGATGTATAATACTTGCATAATATAAGTTGAGTAAGGTTAGGACACTTGCTTTAGCGCAGTCGTTAAACTTAATTTCACACAAGATGCCAGCGTACGTGGTCTACGTTGACAAATATATGTGTTATAACTTATATAAACATATATTACGCTAATCTAGACAAGTTTCATTAAGGTTCGACGTTGATTCGGTATCTCGGTCGCGTCCTTAATAGCTAAACACATAGATTGTTTGATAAAACTTCATTTGAAAGCTTAACTATTAGATTAGATAATGTAATTATCATTTTTAATATTTTTAAAACCTTAATTTTATTTTTAAATAATTTTTATAAGCTTGGAAGTATTTTTAAACAATTTTACAAGCTTAGAAATAATTTTAAATGATTTAATTATCACTTAGAATAATTTTTAAAACAATAATATGTTATTTAAATAATTTATTTGTCATTTACAATATTTTTAGATATCTAAAATATTATTTAAATGATTTATTTATCATTTATAATATTTTTAGAAAGATAGAATATTATTTAAATGATTTATTTTATCATTAATAATATTTTTAGAATTTATTTTAGTATTAAAATAATTTATTTATTACTTATAATAATTTGCAAAACTTAGTTTAATATTTAAATGATTTAATTATCATTTATAACATTTTTAAATACTTAATATATTATTTAAATCATTTATTTATCATTAATAATATTTAAATATTTAATATTTTATTTAATTATTATATATAATAATTTTATTTACTTTAATATCATTTTTAAATAATTAATATAATTATTAAATAATTTAATATTATTTTTAAATAATTAAAACAATTATTACATGATTTATTATAATTGTTATTTATTATTTAATTAAATTAAATAATTATCGGATATATATAAAAAAATTAAAAATGAATTTTTATAATTAAAAATGAATTTTTGAATATAATTATTAATTATTTAATATTTATTTATTATTTTATAATTTATTTAATCAATTATTATTAATTTTTATTAAAAATTCGTTGCTAAAGGGCTTTAGCGACGGTCTGCATATGTTCTTAGCTTTCTGGGTTTGAGGATGAATATCGTCGCTAAATGTGTTATTCATGAAGAACACTTGGTCAACGCTAATCGGTCTACTTTGATCTCAAATTTCTCTTTGTTGTGTTAAAGTTTATGTTTGATTTTTGTTTGTTGTTAAACATAGCATAGCAGAGTATAACGACATGTTAATAAATGGATCAAACAACATCATTTGATGCCATTTAAATCTGGTCAAACTAGCGGGGACCATCTGTTCTTGAGAATTTCTAGGTAACCCAGAAATTCATGGGTCAGGTTCGGTCAAGGCACTTTGAGTATTATTTCTGGCTTGGTTAATTACTGTTCATGTGTTTTAATGTTACGAGGTTGTTATCTATGTAGCATACAACAAGTCTAAGCAAAGAAATTACACAAAACATCTCATTTAGACCAAATTTGGGCAGCATGAACTTCTGACAAAACTTGTCAGAGTTCTTCAAAGATTTCTGGGTTGCCCAGAAATTGCAAATCCGAACGGTCAAAGGACTTTTGACCGATCATAACTTCTGTTCTAGACATTCTTTTACTACAATTCAAGTCAGATATTATAGACCACATATCAGGCTACACATACATACTTTTAAACAGATCAAACACATAATTTAAATCGATCAAACCGCCTGACAAAGTCGCATGTCAGACAGTTTTGTTTGTTCTTGACAGTTTTGATTTTTCATTATTTTCGACCATTTAAAAGTTATAGATCTTTGTTTTATCAACCCAGATCACTTATTAACATGTTTATACATAATCCTAAACATCTAAAACACAAATTTTTTGCAGGCTTGAAGATCAAACTTAAAATTAGGGTTTATGCACCTTTTTCTTTAAATTTTGATTTATGGCTTTTGATTCTGAGCTTATGATTGCAGAGGGTTGTTATGGTATGTTTATAAGTGTATAAGCTTTGAAACTTTCGTGGTTTAACTGACCAGCATGATGTTCTATTTATAAAAATTCTAAATTAAGGTTTTCTTTAGTTTCTTTCCCATTTTAACCTCCAAAATATCTAACCTAGTTACTTGTGCTGCTCAATTCTGATCCTAGATTGACATGCTTGTGCTGGAGTGTGTTGAGCATAAGCTAGCACACTCCTAGCTTAATTTTCATTTATTTAAATTTTATTTTTGATTTATTTACTTACTAATTAAATCTAGATTTTTGTTAATCATGATTAGGATGTTTTAATCATGTTTAGTAATACTTTAATTAAGTTAATATATCATGATTAAGGTTTATCATTTCATAATTTAGTGTTCTTGAATTGAATTAGGGTTTTAGGGTTCTGAATTAGGGTTTAGGGTTTTAATCTTCAATTAGGGTTTTATTATAAGTTCAATAATTCATAATTAATATTATGATTCATTATTTAGATCTTAATTATATCAATTAAGATTCTTGTACAGTAATTAGGGTTTTAATTGACCAATTCGGATAACTTTTACCGATTAGGATTTCTTAATTAGGGTTTCTAATTCAGTTTAACATTCTAAACCCTAATTAACTTATTTTAAATTTTTATCAGTTAATATAATATTATATTAACTCCGAAGCACGACAAAGCACTTCATCATTTCCAAGCACGACACAGCAGCTTACAAAAATAATTTGCCGAGACGTTTCTCCGAAGCACGACAAAACATTTTGTCCGATTAAGCACGACACAGCTACTTGGCGAAAAAATTTTATTTGACCTAATTGTTTAATAAAATACACAATCACATAATACAAAGTCAGATCATGAAAATTCATTTATTAAACACATAATTTACATATACAAATCTTATTAGGGTTCGAAATATTACATTCACCCCCACTAATAAGAATTTCGTCCTCGAAATTACGGTACAGATTACAAAAACAAGTGTGAGTAATTATCTCGCATTTTACTCTCGAGCTCCCACGTAGCTTCGTCTATGTTTTGATTCCTCCATATAACTTTAACTGAAGGAATCACTTTATTTCGTAGATGTTGTTCTTTCCTATTTATGATTTCGATGGGAACTTCCTCATAAGATAAATCTCTCTCGATCTGAATAGGTTCGTAATCGATAACGTGTTTATAATCAGGTTTGTATGGTCGTAACACGGACATATGAAACACATTATGGATATGTTCTAACTGAGGAGGTAAGGCTACCTCATAAGCTACTTCACCTATCTTTCTTAATATTTGGAGTGATCCAATAAATTGTGGACTCAATTTTCCTTCCTTGCTAAAACGTATTTTGCCCTTCTACGGAGAAACTTTTAAAAACACGTGACTACCGATATCAAAATCTTGTAGCTTCCTGTGTTGATCTGCATATTTCTTCTGTCGATCTTGAGACGATTATAATCTTCCTCGTATAATTCAAACTACCTCAGCGGTTTGTTAAACTATTTCGGGTCCTAGCATTTGTCGTTCACCAACCTCGTCCCAACATAAAGGCGTCCTACATTTTCTTCCATATAAAGCTTCAAATGGTGGCATTCCTATGCTGGTATGGTAGCTATTGTTGTAGACAAATTCTACCAAAGGTAGTTGATCTTCCCAACTTCCCTTGAAATCCATGATACAAGAGCGCAATGTGTCTTCCAATGTTTAAATGGTTCTCTCACTCTGACCGTCAGTTTGTGGATGGTATGCTGTGCTTAGTCTCAACTGAGTTCCTAAATTTTTCTAGAGACTCGTCCAAAAATTTGAAGTAAATCGTGGATCTCAGTCTGATACTATAGAAACAGGGACTCTATGTCTAAAAATAATTTCATTGATGTAAAGTTTGGCTAACTGGTCAAGACTGAAGTTGATTTTGATGGGTAGAAAATGAGCTGATTTGGTAATACGATCTACAATTACCCAAATGGCATTGTGACCTTTCTGTGTATTTGGAAGTCCTATGACAAAATCCATGGTAATATGCTCCCATTTCCACTTAGGAATTTCTAAGGGTTGTAATAATCCACTCGGCCTTTGGTGTTCAACTTTAACCCTTTGACACGTTAAACATTTACTAACCCACTTTGCTATTTCTCTTTTCATATTAAACCACCAAAAATGTTTGCTCAAGTCTTTGTACATTTTTGTAATCCCTGGATGTACAGCGAATTTAGAACTGTGGGCTTCATTCAGTATTTCGTCTTTTAGTTCTTGTACTGAAGGTACCCAAATTCTATTTTCGTATCTTAGTACTCAATCTTGGTCCATTCTAAATTTGACATTCTTTTTATGGGATATTTCGGCCTTACACTTTTGACACTCTACATCTGTCTCCTGTAGTCTCTTGACTTTCTCCAACAAAGTTGAACCATTATCCACAATAAATAACCTTTGGGTATAATTCACTGGAACTCTTACCTCGATCTCAATTTTGTCACTCTTTTATCAGTACCTCGTTGTTGGTGATTATATTCAACTTTTCTTGGTTCTTCCTACTTAACGCGTCTGCTACGACGTTGGCTTTCCCTAGATGATATAAAATTTCATAGTCGAAATCTTTTATCAATTCTAGCCATCTACTCTGCCGCATGTTTAACTCCTTCTGAGTGAATATATACTTCAGACTCTTGTGATCTGTGTATATTTCACACTTCTCCCCGTACAAGTAATGCCTCCAAATTTTTAAAGCAAATACTACAGCGGCTAACTCTAGATCATGCGTAGGATACCTCTTCTCATAATCTTTGAGTTGTCTTGATGCATATGCAATCACTTTCCCATGTTGCATTAACACACAACCTAATCCCTTGTGTGACGCATCACTATAAACTATAAGGCCGCCTGTATCATCCGGTAAGGATAACACTGGTGCCATGCTTAACCGCTTTTTCAACTCTTGGAAGCTTTCCTCACATTTATCTATCCAGACGTATTTTATTGTCTTTCGAGTTAAATTGGTTAGCGGGGTCGCTATCTTTGAGAAATCTTGTATAAAACGTCTATAGTACCCTGCTAAACCGAGAAAACTTCGCACTTCTGTTGGAGTTGTTGGTTGTTCCCAATTCACAATCACTTCTATCTTTGCTGGATCTATTGCAATCCCATTCTTGTCAATCACATGACCCAAGAACTGGACTCGCTCCAACCAAAATTCACACTTAGAAAACTTTGCATAAAGTTGTTCCTTGCGTAATATCTCTAATACGCTCCTTAAGTGTTCAACATGCTCCTCTTTTGTTCTCAAGTATACTAAAATATCATCGATGAACACTACGATAAATTTGTTTAAGCATGGTTTAAACACTCGGTTCATCAAGTCCATGAATGCTGCCAACGCATTTGTTAATCCAAAAGACATCACAAGAAACTCGTAATGTCCGTAGCGTGTCCTAAACGCTGTCTTCGGCACATCTTCTTTTCTTACCTTTAACTGATGATAACCTGATCGTAGGTCGATCTTCGAAAAGTGTTCGGCCCCTTTCAACTAGTCAAACAGATCATCAATTCGTGGTAAAGGATATTTATTCTTTATGGTTAACTTATTTAATTCTCTATAGTCAATGCATAACCTTAACGTTCCATCCTTCTTCTTTACAAACAACGCTGGTGATCCCCAAGGTGAAACACTAGGTTGTATGTATTTCTTGTCCAAGAGTTCTTGTAACTGCACAAGTAACTCCTTCAACTCCACCGATGCCATCCTGTACGGTGCTTTTGAAACTGGCGCCGTACCAGGTGCAAGATCAATAACAAATTCGATTTCCCTATCCGGAAGTAGACCTGGTAAATCATCTAGAAATACATCCAGAAATTCTCTAACTACAGGTATTTGATCTAACTTTGCTCCTTCCTTTTGAGTATCTACTATATATGCCAAATAACCTGTACAACCCTTCCTAAGTAATCTTTCTGCTTGCATTACTGTCAAACATCGAGATTGCTTAGGTGAACAACCACCGTTTAACACTACCTGTGACTTCGACTCAGTCAACAGGTTTACACGTTTCCGATGACAATCAATCATTGCATTATGATTAACCAACCAATCCATGCCTAAGATTATATCGAATTCCCCGAGTTGTATAGGAAAGAGGTCCACAAGAAACTTGTGTCCCTTAATCTCTACGTTACAACCTTTATATACAGTTTTAACATGAATTATGTCTCTATTGGCAATTTCCACATTGAAAGGTATGTCTAAGTCTTCGCATGGTATTTTCAACTTCTTAGCAAAGCTATTAGATACGAATGAACAAGTAGCACCAGAGTTGAACAACACATATACATTTAAAGTGTCGATAGGGATGATACCTGTTACCACGTCCGGTGCAGCAACAACATCCCTCATCGTCATATTAAACATTCTGGCGGTTGGACGACTCGAACCTCCAGCTCCTGCTACTGTGGGTTTGAGAGTGTTGTTTGGGGCTTGATTTCCTCCCCCTATTCGGTTCCTATTCCTTTGGCAATTTCTCGATATGTGACCCGTTGCGCCACAAATATAACACTTAAAACTTTGATTTCCCTGATTGGTGTTATTATTAATCTTTTTGGGACAATCAGAGAAATAATGTCCCTCTTGACCACAACTGTAACAAGGAACCACCCTCTGGCGACACACTCCCTGGTGGTTCTTTCCACATGTGACACAACGTCCTACCCTATTATTGTTATTCTGGTTTCTGTTGGTGTTGTTGTTATTATAATTATTCCCCTTTCTTCCAAAGTTAGTAGAAAAAGTGGCATCCCACTTCCGCTTGTTATTATTGTTGAATCCACCAGTACTTACTTCTCCTTTGAACTTTCCACTTTCATTCTGACTCCGCTTCTCCTTATGAAACTTGAGAAGATTTTCATTCTCGATCTCAGCTATAACAGCCTTCTCAAGAATCTCTGAAAACGTCCTTAACTGGAAGATTGATATTTTACTCCTTGTTTGAGGCTTTAACCCTTCCTCAAATCTTCTAGGTTTTCTCGTCTCATAGTTCACTTGATGTGAAGCAAAACGAGACAACTCATTAAATTTAGCTATATACTGAGATACAGTCATATCCCCTTGTTTTAATTTTAAGAATTTTACTTCCATTCGGTCCTACATTGTTTGTGGAAAGTAATTTTCAAAGAATAATTCTTTGAATCTCACCCACGGAACTACTCCTTCACCGGCCCTGATTTTTGTGGTTTCCCACCAAAAGTTTGCCTCACCTTTTAGAAAAAAGGTTGCAAATATGGTCTTTTGTTCCTCACTTACATTAGTTACCGTGAAAAACTTCTCCATTTCGGTTATCCAAATTTGAGCTTCCACTGGATCCGCAGTTACTTTGAACTCAGGTGGTCCAACGGTTTTAAAATCCTTAAATGCCGACCTATGTGGATTATTTAGCTTAGGCTGATATGGTAGTTGACCTTGTAGGGCTCCTAACAGTAAATCTACCAGTTGTTGAGTTGGGTTTGGTTCAGTGGTTTCATTTCTGGTCTGGTATCTTCGTCCTGATGCCATGACTCTAAAATAAAGAAAAGCAAGTATAAATACAATTATTTACCATTTATAGAACTAACAAGTTGATTTGTACAAACAAAATTTGTATATAACATGCAGAACGGTTACATATTCGACTAATGGTTTATACTACCACTAGTTAGTACAACAGATTTCCTATTTTACAACCCCAAAATTCTTATAATACAACTACAACAAACAAACTTAAGTACTAAACTAAACCGAACGATCACATGCCTCCTTAGAAGCATCTTGAATCATATGGCAGACCACTGATCGGCTAATCATATAATCTACCCTGTTTTCCTCTACTGGGTACTTAAGCACCCGATGCTGTAAGTTACCGAATGTCTCCTAGCATCCCTTATCCGCTCGGTACAAATACATTTGGGCCTCTTGCCTTTCTTTCTGAGCATTTTGGAGAAGTGTCCTAAGACGGCGAGTGTTATCTCTCTCACTTTCCAATAATCCTTCAGCTATATGTGCTCGAAAATTGGCCGCCTCTAGACCTGCGGCTGACTGCTGGACTAACCTGGTCACTATCTCCTCGTGTCTGTCGACACGCATTATCTGACTCGCTCCAATTACCTCATCCAGTTCCGGGTCTACTAGCTGTCCATATATAGGATGATCAGCTTCCTTAGCCTCTAATATCTCCTGATCATGCAGGAGTTCTTCCTCCTCCGGGTCTGACTCAGGAGTGGTTGGCTCGTAATCTGGAACCTCATCTGGCTCACTATCTGATAGCCATCCTATCATGTGTTGATCTACCACTGCCATCCTACAAAAGAATTTTAGTTTGTTTAGTATTAACGCGAAACAAATTTACACATAATATAAAGCTTTTAAGATTATTTTATGTATGATTAAGTATTTTACGGACTCATAGACTATATCCTAAGGTATTTTCTAACTACCTTAGGGCTATAATCTACAGCTCTGGTACCAACCTGTGATGCCCCCAAATCTCTATACTCCCTTGTAGCAGATCTGGTGCTCACGTGAAACTATACAACTATAAATATTCAATAAAGTATGACTTTTATCTATCCAAGATTCACAGTATCCCATAACAGGTACTAGTTCCGGCCAGAACGTTGTCTGTGTTTGGATACCCTCACTTGGATGTATAGATTCATATCGAATGAATATCTCTTTCATATTTATATTCCCTATCTATCTGACATTCACAGTATTAATGATAACATTGTCCATAAAACTGAGGGGCGCATTCCGGTAAAGATGGCACCTTACCGGCGCTCATTAAGTGTAACCTCAGAGCTTATAGGACTTTCAATATCATTTAAATACCCTCATTTAGATGTATAGTTCGTATAGATATTTTATTTACTTAGTACAACTATACTAAAGAAAATAAAGATCAGAGTAGAACGCATTCGATAAAGGATCATAATATATTACATATCATTTGGTTCGATTACATTATTCTTGATACTAAGTTATTACAACAAAAGCCTTTAAAAGACTTAAAGTATTCAAAATAGTAATTAAAACTAATAAACATGTCCTTTCCCTTTGTCGGTACCAGAAGTGCTGGGATTATCATTTAAAGCTGCAAAGAAGATATGCGCAAGAATGAGCTACAAATGCTCAGCAAGTTCATTTGAATATGTAAACACCATGTGTTTGATTTGAAAGATGTCAACGATGTATACTGAGGGTTCTGTACATGAACCATATATTTCATTTAGTTCTATCAGTCTTTAATGACTTAGAAGCATTTGAGTTTTGGTTATCTGTTAGGTGATCAGCCTCACCAATATCCTAGGAGTATGCATATCATCCTACCATTTATGGTCAATATATAATCGACATTTATTGGCCTTCCTATGAAAGCATTTCCATTTACTCAGTATAAGATGTCTTACCAAATAATTTGGTTTGATACAACAATTTTGCTCGAATAAACAATATATGAATAATGATTCATTTCTTAAGTTATGCTGAACAAGAAGCAATAACTTCACAATAATTGATAGCAAGATGTATAATACTTGCATAATATAAGTTGAGTAAGGTTAGGACACTTGCCTTAGCGTAGTCGTTAAACTTAATTTCACACAAGGTGTCAGCGTACGTGGTCTACGTTGACAAATATATAAGTGTTAGAACTTATATAAACATGTATTGCGCTAATCTAGACAAGCTTCATTAAGGTTCGACGTTGATTCGGTATCTCGGTCGCGTCCTTAATAGCTAAACACATAGATTGTTCGATAAAACTTCATTTGCAAGCTTAAATATTAGATTAGATAATGTAATTATCATTTTTAATATTTTTAAAACCATAATATTATTTTTAAATAATTTTTAGCAGCTTGGAAGTATTTTAAAATAATTTTACAAGCTTAGGAATAATTTTAAATGATTTAATTATCACTTAGAATGATTTTTAAAACATTAATATGTTATTTAAATAATTTATTTTTATTTAGAATATTTTTAGATATCTAAAATATTATTTAAATGATTTATTTATCATTTATAATATTTTTAGAAAGATACAATATTATTTAAATGATTTATTTTATCATTAATAATATTTTTAGAATTTATTTTAGTATTAAAATAATTTATTTATTACTTATAATAATTTTCAAAACTTAGTTTAATATTTAAATGATTTAATTATCATTTATAACATTTTTAAATACTTAATATATTATTTAAATGATTTATTTATCATTAATAATATTTAAATATTTAATATTTTATTTAATTATTATATATAATAATTTTATTTAATTTAATATTATTTTTAAATAATTAATATAATTATTAAATAATTTAATATCATTTTTAAATAATTAAAATAATTACTAAATGATTTATTATAATTATTATTTATTATTTAATTAAATTAAATAATATTTCAGATATATATAAAAATATTAAAAATAAATTTTTATAATTAAAAATGAATTTTCGAATATAATTATTAATTATTTAATATTTATTTATTATTTTATAATTTATTTAATTAATTTTTATTAATTTTTATTACAAATCCGTCGCTAAAGGGCTTTAGCGACGGTCTGCATATGTTCTTAGCTTTCTGGGTTTGAGGATGAATATCGTCGCTAAAGGTGTTCTTCATGAAGAACACTTGGTCGACGCTAATCAGTCTACTTTGATCTCAAATTGCTCTTTGTTGTGTTAATGTTTATGTTTGATTTTTGTTTGTTGTTAAACCTAGCATAGCAGAGTATAACGACATGTAAATAAATGGATCAAACAACATCATTTGATGCCGTTTAAATCTGGTCAAACTAGCGGGGACCAGCTGTTCTTGAGAATTTCTAGGTAACCTAGAAATTCATGGGTCAGGTTCGGTCAAGGCACTTTGACTATGATTTCTGACTTGGTTAATTACTGTTCATGTGTTTTAATGTTACGAGGTTGTTATCTATGTAGCATACAACAAGTCTAAGCAAAGAAATTACACAAAACATCTCATTTAGACCAAATTTGGGCAGCATGAACTTCTGACAAAACTTGTCAGAGTTCTTCAAAGATTTCTGGGTTGCCCAGAAATTGCAAATCCGAACGGTCAAAGGACTTTTGACCGATCATAACTTTTGTTCTAGACATTCTTTTACTACAATTCAAGTCGGATATTATAGACCACATATCAGGCTATACATACATACTTTTAAACAGATCAAACACATAATTTAAATCGATCAAACCGCCTGACAAAGTCGCATGTCAGACAGTTTTGACTGTTCTTGACAGTTTTGATTTTTCATCATTTTTGGCCATTTAAAAGTTATGGATCTTTGTTTTATCAACCCATATCACTTATTAACATGTTTATACATAATCCTAAACATCTAAAACACAAAATTTTTGCAGGCTTGAAGATCAAACTTAAAATTAGGGTTACCTTTTTCTTCAAATTTTGATTTCTGGCTTTTGATTCTAAGCTTGTGATTGCAGAGGCTTGTTATGGTATGTTTATAAGTGTATAAGCTTTGAAATTTTCGTGGCTTAACTGACCAGCATGATGTTCTATTTATAGAAATTCCAAATTAAGGTTTTCTTTAGTTTATTTCCCATTTTAACCTCTAAAATATCTAACCTAGTTACTTGTGCTGCTCAATTCTGATCCTAGATTGACATGCTTATGCTGCAGTGTGTTGAGCACAAGCTAACACACTCCTAGCTTAATTTTCATTGGTTTAAATTTTATTTTTGATTTGTTTACTTACTAATTAAATCTAGATTTTTGTTAATCATGATTATGATGTTTTAATCATGTTTAGTAATACTTTAATTAAGTTAATATTGTTAGGTTTGTATATAACGCGAGCATGCAATCAAATTAAATTAATAGAGCGGAAGCGCGGTAAAACGGATTTTAAAATTTTATACAAACCATCACCATGATCGATCAATGTGCTCAATTAACGATATGAACGAAAGAGAAAGAGAATAGGAATTGTACCCTCGTAGAACAAAGCTTCCTCGGGTACAAGTTCAACTCCTAGTCCTTCGTGTTCTCCTCGAATGTTACGGTGTGATTCCTTCCTTTGATCAACGTTAGCCACCCAAGTGTTTGGCCTCTAAAGTTGATCCACCAAGGAAGAACAAGTATTCAAGAAGTTGGGTATTAAGAGGCTAAAATTGGAAAAGACTAAAAGGACCCACGAAGCGAAAAACCCGGCGTCGACAGCTGGCGACTCTGCTGGGGACAATTAGAGGGCTTAAGCCGCTTTCAAATCTTGATGCTTTCTTATCCTTTAAAAATTCATGAATATGTGTGTGTGTGTGTGATATTGTGATCTTTTGAACGTTTTGTTGCGTGAATGTGTGTTCTATCCAATAAATGAATGATCGAATGGAATTGCTTTACTTTCGAGTAATCATTTGCATGCGGTGAGGACGATGAATGTTAATGTATGTTGAGAGAGTACCTCCTCCTGAGGCGAACCTGTCGGTTGCTTATTACTGGACTCGAAGGGGCTGCTCCCCGGAGATGGCTCAGGAAACGCACCACCCAAATCCGCTCCAATCGAAAGGGCTCAGACGAGTAGATTGCGAAGATTTGGGGACCTTCATGCCGAAAAGCCCGTGAGAGTAATCTTAGGATAGGTCAGCCTCAGATTAACCCTACGCAGGAAAAGTCTCTTCATGCCTTTTTACATTTCACGCATAAATATCATGATATTATTCATATTCGCCTTCCTTTTTGCCGAGAGAAATTACTAACCTCTATGTTTTGCAGGGAACAACTGGGGAGCTTAATAAAGCCATGTTTAGCATTTGTCATTGCATTAGAGGACTACTAAATTTCTGTTTTGCAGGGAAAGATTAAAAAACCCCAAAGACACAAAAAATTACAGCTTCAGCATGCATCCACATTTTTTTACTCCCCAAGACTAAACTTCGAACTTTGGTTTCTGTAGGATTGCTCCTCAAACCCGTTCGCAGTCTAAAAGGGCCCAAAACCCCATATCTGAAATGGCTGATATTCCATCTACCAATTCCGGTGCCATATCTAGGGAGGAATTTGATGACTTTAAGAAGCAGATGTTAGAAATGGCCATAATGCTAAGAGAGCAGTTGATACCCAGGCAGGAACTACCTAAGGAGGATCCACCCAAGGGCGAGCCAGTCGTCCCAAAGGCCATTCCCGTACCAAATAAAACAGTGATTACTATCCCGGAAGAGGGAGATACAGATGACTTGCGGAAGAAAATGAGACAAATGGAAGAAACCATCCAATCTATGAAGGGCATAGGGTCCCTCGGCAGGGTTAACTATTCAGATTTATGTGTCTTCCCCGGAGCCAAATACCCGGAGAAATTCAAAATCCCAGAGTTTGAAAAATACAATGGAAAGGGGGACCCCTACACACACTTGAAAATATACATTGGAGAACTCGGGTCTTATGCCGAGGACGAGGGGTTGAGAATGCAGCTGTTCCAGAAAAGCTTAACGGGTGAGGCAAGAATTTGGTATGCCCGCCTTGACAACGCCCGAATCCACAACTGGGAGGAATTGGCCCATACATTCTTAACCCAATACAGCTTTCAGGCCCAGATGACCCCTGACAGGTATCAAATGACAAAGGTTAAGAAACAACCTAGGGAATCCTTCAGGGAATATGCACAACGATGGAGGGGCATGGCCGCACAGGTGAACCCCCCGATGAGCGAGTCGGAGATGGTGATGACTTTTGTAGACATTCAAGAGGCACCGTATTATGAACGAGTCATCTCGGGGATTGGAAGACCCTTCGCTGAAATGATTAAACATGGAGAGATGGTAGATATAGGGTTGAAATCGGGTAAAATCCGGGATTTTACTGCTTTAGAAACTGCTGCCGAGCAAATACAGAATGGAAACTATGGCAGCACTTCCCGGAGGGTCCAAAAGAAGAAGGAGGAGGATGTATCCCTCATCCTACAGGGGTCATCCAGAAAAACAGAAAGCCATCTCCCGGTACAGGTGCAAAGGGTGGGGCCATCCCGACAGCCTAACTTCGCGGATCAGAGGGCAGAGGGGCGAAGGAGATTTGAGGCCTCGCAAAATCGAGTATTCACCCCACTCGGGGAGCCTCTCGAGCGGATTTTGGCGGTATTGATGGCCCAAAAGAAGATAATCAATTTGGCTCCCCCAAGTGACCCGAAGGGAAGGAGATTTGACCCAAGCAAACGGTGCGCCTACCATTCGGGTTCCCCGGGTCATGATACACAAGATTGTTGGACATTGAAACATATAATTCAGAACATGATCGACAATGGGGAAATTGTGGTGGAACAACCAGACTCCCCGAATGTTAAGGCAAATCCCCTGCCAAGACATGATGGAGGGGGAGTCAATGCGACGGAGGCAAGTGA
The DNA here is from genome assembly GCA_034770075.1 of Aralia elata. NCBI lineage: Eukaryota > Viridiplantae > Streptophyta > Magnoliopsida > Apiales > Araliaceae > Aralia > Aralia elata. The sequence continues at coordinate 43,243,181 of CM068387.1, read as the reverse complement.
AGCTGGGGGGCCGCCAAGGTTGAACTATGTGCAGAAAATTGAGGAAATGATCAACGTGATACATGATCATGGGAGTGCACGGGGAACGCCCATCAGGTTGATAGGGGTAAGTACGAATAGCACGGAGGGACCTGTCAAGTTGACGGCTCCGAGGCCCATTATCCTTGCGGCAAGGCCGCAACTCCCTATCAGTAGTCTAAAGACTGTACCCTGGAATTATGGGGGAATACCAGAGGAAGCGGCCAGTTGTGCTTCCGTGACAACAAAGGGGAACCCCTTATATCTTCTCGGGCGAGTCCTTGAGAGCCAAAAGAGAAAAAATGAAGAGGTTTCCGAGAAAAGGGCCATAGAATTTTTGAAAAGGATGGATCACCCAGAAACAAGAGGGATCCAGATTTTAAATGAGGAGTCAACCCTAACATCAGTCATGGACTTGGTGTTGTCATCCAGTGAGCATTGCAAAACCCTGACGAAGGTTCTGGAGGAGGCATACGTGCCCAAAGAAATTAGTGAGGAGGGTTTCGGCCAGCTAGTGGGCCACCGATTGGAAAGCGATGCAATATCCTTTACGGATGAGGACATTCCCAAGGAGGGAAGGGGGCACCGAAAACGGCTACACATTGCGGTAATCTCCTCAGGATATGTCATGAATGGGGTGCTGATCGATGGGGGATCGGCATTGAATATATGTCCTCTTAGTACGCTAAAGAAAATGAACATCAATTCCAAGCGCCTACGGGCCAGTCATGTGGTGGTCCGGGCTTTTGACGGATCCCGGAGGGATACCATTGGAGAAATAGAATTGTCGGTGGAGATAGGACCCTGTACTTTTGACATCTCTTTCCAAGTTCTTGACATCGCGGCCAGCTACAACCTGCTGTTAGGGAGGCCATGGATAGACATGGCCGGGGCAGTTCCCTCCACGCTCCACCAACAAATCAAGCTAATCATCGATGGGAATCTGGTAACAATCTCGGCCGAATGTGATGACCCTTCTCCTCCTAGGAGTGACCTGCCAGTGATCAATGTGGATGAGTCGGCAGCACCTGCCAGCTTTCAAGCACTGGAGATTAGCACTCCCCACTATAAATGCCTGGGAGCTCCAACTGTGAAACCTAGGGTCTCTCCCGAACTTACCTTTGTGGCAAAGGAAATGATAAAAATGAACTTCCAGCCTGGGCAGGGGTTAGGAAGGAGCAGTCAGGGAATCACCGAGCCCATTCACCTACCACAGCAGATAGGCAAAGCAGGGCTGGGATACCATGAGGACGCAGCACAGAGACACCGTCGGGGTGCGGCTCCGATTCGACTAGCTGGCAGTCCAGTGACCAAAGTCGACAATGAGCAGGGGATCAGCGAGCCTGTGATTGGGGCAGGGAATGAAGAGTTAACCCCCGCACGTAATGAGTTGGCCCGGAGGGAAAGTTTCCTACAGGAGGTCGCAAAGGAGTTTGAAACCAAATGCTACATCCCTGAACAATCAACAAGCAGTGGGGAGGGGACGAATATTATCGCACCACCCGAAGCCCAACAAGTTGTGCCTGTCATCGATTGGGCAGGGCTGATCATTCCTGGAGAGAATAGGAGGGAGGACTCAGGCGACGTATCCGTAATTATCGGGGAAGTGTCCGATGTAAAGCCCCCTTTCATCCAGCGCATTTCATCTGACCTGACTGTCGACAACTGGACCATGAAACCAGTAATATCCAAAAAAGGGTAAAACCCGACGTCAGGGTGGTGGACCCCAGAGGATGGGGGAATGAAGAAGTTTTATTTTTGTTGTTGTTTTATTTCTGCATAATTATGTCGTTTCTTCGTGTTATTTTGAAAATGCGATCGTCGTGAAAAATGATTTATATATGACAAGTATTTTGTTTCATGTCAGGTGTACCAATTTGAGTAATCCTTGCCTAACAAATGGTCTTTCAAATTTGAATGATGATTATGATTTTGACATTGAGCTGGATTTCGATTTAATGGGCATTGAACAAGACGAGACAGATTACGACGATGCGCCTGACGAGATCAAAGGATGGGTCGAGGATAAACCCAAACCCAACTTGGACCAAACCGTCACCATTAATATTGGAACCCCTGGCAAGCCAAAAGAACTCAAGATAGGGACGGACCTTACCCCCAACCAAAAAGCTGAAATGACTGAATTGCTAAAGCAATATGAGGATGTCTTTGCCTGGTCTCATGAGGATATGATCGGATTGTCCACCGACATTGTGGTACACCGATTACCCATCAAGGAGGGTTTCCGGCATGTCAAACAAAAATTAAGAAAGTTGAAACCGGAGTGGAGCTTAAAGGTAAAGGAAGAGATCATCAAGCAGTTCAGGGCGGGAATCATTATGGTGTCCACTTACCCGAAATGGCTGTCCAATGTAGTCCCAGTGGCTAAGCCTGGAGGAAAAGTGAGGGTATGTGTAGACTACAGAGATCTAAACAAGGCCAGTCTCAAGGATAACTTCCCGGTGCCTTTCATACACATCCTGGTAGATAACACAGCCCAGTACGAAATGTACTCTTTTGTGGATTGCTTCGCGGGATATCATCAGATAATGGTGGCAGAAGAAGATCGGGAAAAGACCGCATTCATCACCCCTTGGGGCACTTTCTGCTATAGGCGATTGGCTTTTGGCCTCACAAACGCGGGGGCTACTTATCAGAGAGCCATGATGGCCTTGTTCCACGATATGATGCACCAGGAGATAGAAGTCTACGTGGATGACATTATTGTGAAATCGAAGGTAGAATCCGATCATATAACCCATCTCAAAAAGCTATTCGATCGGCTCAGAAAGTATAATTTGAAACTCAGTCCAGCCAAATGTGCGTTCGGAGTGCAGTCGGGTAAGCTCTTGGGATTCCTGGTGAGTGATCGGGGCATTGAGTTGGACCCAGCAAAGATTAAGGCCATTGTGGATATGCCGGCACCTCACACAGAAAAGGAGATAAGAGGATTCCTCGGGAGGATAAACTTTATCAGCCGTTTTATATCCCACTTGACGACTACATGTGAGCCGATTTTCAAATTGTTAAGAAAGGGTGCTTCCCAAGAATGGAATGAGCAATGTCAGAGGGCTTTTCAGATCATTAAGAAATAACTGACGGAGGCACCAGTGCTGGTACCCCCGAAGGATGGGACCCCTTTGTTTATGTATATATCCGTCAACGCCATCGCGATGGGATGTATGCTGGGACAAAAGAACGAGGCGGGTAAAGAGCAGGCCATCTATTACCTCAGCAAAAGATTTAGCCAATGTGAGCAGAATTACACTCCCATCGAGAAGACCTGTTGTGCTCTGGCCTGGGCTGCAGGGAGATTACAGCACTACCTCCATGGGCATACAACGTACTTGATATCAAGAATGGACCCCCTGAAATATATTTTTGAAAGGCCCATACTGAATTGTCGATTATCAAGATGGCAGTTAATCTTACAACAGTTTGACATGGTGTACGTGACCCAGAAGGCCATGAAAGGGCAGGGAATTGCAGATCAGTTGGCAGAAACCCCGTCAGGAGGGATGGAGCCGTTAGAAACTCCTCTTCCGGGCGAGGATATATTTTGGGTATCGCACGAAAAATGTGATGACGGGGGACAATTCTGGAAGCTGTATTTTGATGGTGCCATGAATGCCGAGGGGGCAGGAGCCGGTGCGGTCCTAGTCTCTATCACCGGAGAACAATACCCCGTGGCCACTAAACTTTGTTTCAGCAATTCGAACAACACCGCTGAATACGAGGGGTGTATCTTGGGACTCCGCTTGGCCCGTGACATGGGAGTGAAGAGACTAGCGGTGTTCGGGGATTCAGAATTGGTAATCAGACAGGCAATCGGGATATACAACGCTAAGGAGCTTCGGTTACTTCCATACCATCGTTGTGTCATCCAGCTGATGCAAGAGTTCGAGGATATCGCCTTCCGCCATATTCCTCGGGGACGAAATGACTTTGCCGATGCATTGGCGACTCTGGCCTCCTTAATCCACGTGATCAAGAGCAGGGACAGTCCACAGATTGAGATCACCGTACAGAATGCCCCCGCATATGAGGAACATGTGGCAGTGTTATCAAACGAGGTGGTGTTGACGAGGCAGCCTTTGTATCACGACATAAGGGAATATTTGAGAGATAGGTCCATTCCCGACCAGGCAAATCGGACTGAGAGGATGAGAATTCAAAAGATGGCGATGAAATTTTACCTGAGTGGGGATTCACTTTACAAAAGGGATGCCGGGTTGGGACTGTTGCAATGCGTAGATGAAACGCAATCCCAAAGGATTATGAATGAAATCCATAGCGGGGTGTGTGGGCCGCATATGAGTGGACCGATGCTGGCCAAAAAGATTTTGAGGACAGGGCATTATTGGTTGACGCTGAGGGCCGATTGCGATGATCATGTCAAATGGTGTTATCAATGTCAGGCGCACGGTAATGTGATCCATACGCCTCCCAATGAACTGCACTGTATGACCTCCCCGTGGCCATTTTCAATGTGGGGAATGGATGTAATCGGACCAATAGAGCCCAAGGCAAGCAACGGGCACCGATTCATTTTCGTCATGATCGATTACTTCACCAAATGGGTAGAAGCAGCTTCTTTCCCCAAAGTAACTCAGGAGGTCATCGTCGGGTTCATCAGGAATAATGTCATTTGTCGATACGGGCAGCCTGAGGTTCTGGTCTCTGACAATGCCAAGAATTTAAACAATTCCCTCATGAAGGGACTGTGTGACCAGTTCAAAATCAAGCACCTCAATTCCGTCATTTACCGTCCTAAGATGAATGGGGCAGTGGAGGCTGCAAATAAGAACATCAAGAAGATCATGGCAAAAATGTCTGCCAATCATCGGGGATGGCCGGAACTGCTACCCCTCACTCTGCTGGCATACCGAACATCAACGTGTACTTTTACAGGGGCAACCCCTTACGCTCTGGTGTGTGGAATGGAGGCCGTTTTGCCAATCGAGGTTGAAATGGTATCTCTCAGAATAGTGATCGATGCTCAGATAAGCGAGGAGGATTGGATGCAAAGTCGATACGACCAATTGGCCCTAATTGATGAAAGGAGGGTGGCTGCTGTCTGACACGGTCAGTTATATCAACAAAGGATCTCTCGATCATATGGCAAAAGGATAAGACCTCGGAAGTTCAAAGAAAATGATTTGGTGTTGAAAAGAGTCATGCCTTGTCAAGACGAAGCCAAAGGAAAGTTCGCCCCAAACTGGGAGGGGCCGTTTGTGATTAAGAAAGTGTTATCCGGAGGTGCCCTCATATTGCAAGAAATGGATGGTGAGGTATTTCCACAACCCCTCAATTCTGACTCGGTGAAGCGTTTCTACGCTTGAATCATCAGGTCCTTTTTCTTGACAGCGAACTACGTAGGACCTGATCTCCCAACTTGTGGGGGTACGTAGGCAGCCATCACGGCGCGGTCCGATCCCTTAAAAAAAATAATAATCATTTCCCTAACCAAAATTAATTTTCAATAGCCAGATAAAACCTTCCTACACCCTCAAAACCTTCCCAAAACCAGCTGCCTAACCAGCTTCATCCCAAGGGACATAACCCTGATCCAACCAAACAGTTATCCAAAATCTGAGATTCAATCCGATGAAATCAAAAGGGTGTGCGGCAATATCTGTCAAATCTCCATCAAGACTTGAGAAGAGAAAGAAGGCAAAATGTCAAAATCATGGTCCACTGGATAAAATGGGGATCCAATGAAAGGCTATGATACGACAAAAGGGGAAAATGACTAAATTTAAATGCATGTCTATATATAGAAGTCATTTTATTACAAGATTGTTCTTTCGATAACTGATGGAACTAACATAGTCTATGCAGGAAATAAAATAATCTACAAATCTGAAACTAGCTGAAGCAGGATGGTCAAGGTGGTGGATAGATCTGAAGCATCAGCATCTCCTGCAATCTGCTGCCCCATCATGTCAATACGATCCAGTAAAGCAGTGGCTCGGCTGACAGTCCCAAAATGAGCATCTACAACTGCCCTGGTCTGAAATACAATGGCCTCTCTGTCAGCAATGGCAGCGTCTTTAGCCCGAATGGCATCATCTCTCTCGACAAAAGCGGCATCCCTCTCGGCTTCAGCAGTAATCAGGGCCAGGCGGAGTCGGGTATTCTCAGTAACCCGACTCGAGGCAGAATCAGCTAAGATGGGGTGGTCTGTGGTATCCTTTGGGGAAATCACTCCAGAGTCATCAAAGCCCCCAGTCTGACTCAAACCAGCCGGATCCAAGTCTCCGCGCAACCATTGCACGTAAGCAAATGTCTGGATGCGACAACTCTCACTATATTCGGCGGAGATCCTGCGAGACCAAAGCTCGTATACCCGCAGTAGATCCCTCTCTGAACGGGATGATATAAGGAATCGGTAGGCGGCTGCACCCGCGAAAGGGTGTAAGTCTTGTGTCTGATCAAACTGCCCCATAACCGCCAGGGGATGATAAGTCGTCACACCCCTCAAGCCAGCAATAGGGATGAAATCCAGGGTGGGCACGTGAGTCAAGAAGCTCATAAAGGAGCAATAGCCCGAGTAGACCAATAGATGAAAGGGATCCTCAATGACAGACAAAAATGATGTCCAGGAGGCCACATCAGTACAGCTCACGGGACGAAACGAAAATTGCGTGGTTATGTCATGGCTGAAGCAAAACCCTTGGCGACGGAAATGGCCGATGGGACTAAGATGACTCATGAACCACATATACAATAAGGTCGAACTCCCTTTGAATGCCCTGCCTCGGAAGGATTGACAGTATGAAGCTGACATATAGGTATCCGCCAATATCATGGGAAGGATGGTGTAATCCTCCTGAAGGGCTCGAACAACCGCGACAACTCGCATGTCCAACTGATCAGGTCCTGCCGGCAAGTACAAAACTGAGACGACACAGGCCATCAGAACGTCTACTCGTGAAGCGCCCCAGCGCTCCTCAGATACAGAAAAATCGCCGAGGAAAAGACGAAAACTGTCAGGTGAACCAAATCGGTCAATCAAGAACTGAAGGGGAACCATATGGTCTGATGTGATCACCGGTAACAAAACAGCCCTCCGCAAACCGGTAAAGGTCAAGAACTGACGGCGCATGGAACCAGCCGTGACACTGGCACAAGGTCTATCCAAAGGTAAGCCGGTGAAGCGAGCATACTCCTCCAGGGTGGGGGTCAGCTCTACTGTCCCTAGCCTAAACACCTGACGGGCAGGGGCCCAATAGCTCAAAATACCATCCACAAAGCCCGCTGGCACCTGAAAGGTCAATAAGGACCAAGAGTGTCCCAAAAGACCATCTGCAATAATCCTGTCTGCCGACAATAAACTGTCAAACCAGCGGAGGAGACTGCCAACCAACCCCGTGGGAGGAATGGAATCCAAACGTACCACGGCATCTGAGGACGACATCTGTGAAAAAATAGTATCAAAAAGACTGTGCAGGGGTCATTCTCTATCCATGAATAAAAAAGCATGCATCATACAGTTAAAAAAATAAAACAAGTGAATTCCATAAAGATAAAAAAGGGAACTGTGCATAATAAATAAATGAGTTCAGTACATAGTGCATAAATGAAAAAGAAATCTAAACAGATGCAGGTACAAAAAGCCCTATCCTATCCTGATCTAAATAAAATCAGTATCATCTATGAAAGCAGGATCCTCGAACTGATCCCCTGGGGTCGTCGAGCTCGGAGGACCAAAGTTCATATCAGGAATGTATGGATGCGCTGTGGCATCAGATGAACTCAGGCCTGCATCATAACCCGCACCGTCTGGATCGTAGGCGTAAGCCTCCTCTGGGGTCCGGCCCAACACCCGAAGAAACAGCGACAACTGATCTACCTGACGGGTCAATGTGGCGATCTGCTCAGCGTGGGTGGGGGTCCGAACACAGGCAGCCCAATCGGTCATCGTCACCGAGCCTAGAACCATGTCTCCAAGAAAGAAAGTGGCCCGAGTCTGAGGACCGATGGTACGGGGCACCCACCAGGTACGGAATGCATCACTCGTACTGGGACCCGTAGAAAGCATCCGACCGTCCTCCCCGGCGAGCATGATCTCCGAGGGCTGAGAATCCAGCGGCCAGGAAGTAGTGAAAGGAAGAGAATGCGGGATGCGAATCTCTCCGGTCACACATCTGAAGGCGCGCTCCCCTAGGTACATCACCCAGCCTCTAACACTCTGCAGGGTGAGGCGACGGGTGGAAAGTGCAAACTCCGGGCCGGAAGGATGTCCATCGGTGAACCCCACAGCCAGATGCTCCGAGAGATAGGGAGTCCAGACGACCTCCGCAGCAGTGATCAGCTCCAGCTGAATGCGGCAATGGGCAAAGCTTCCCGACACTGGGACCTCCTCTAAAGTGCTATGATGCCATCGCCGACCCCGGGGATAAGTGTCCGGGCCAAGGGTGGTGACAGGCCTCAAGCATGGAAAACGCTCGTAAGCCCAGAACTGTGAACGGAAACAAGGCAGGGCGTGAGTAACTATTAAAATGCAAAAAAGAGAAATGAAATAAAGATAAGTGCAATAAATCAAAAGGAGGAGAAGACTCACCAACAGAAAGTGGTAGAAACCGAGCCAGGCATCGGTCTGTCCCTCTGAGCGTAGACGCAGACCGTGGAGGAAATAAGCGAAGGTGAATGACCCCCAGTCGTAGTCACCAATCCGGTCTACATCTCAAACAGCCCCTACAACGCTGAAGTGGATGGTAGATGAGTTGTTCCCTAGGAAACAACCCCTCATGATAGTCAGGAACAAGCGCCGTAGCAGGATGTCACGAGTGCCCTGATCCGCTGGGATAGGCTGTGCGTATAGACCTCCGACAGCATCGACAGCTAATGCTCCGGACCGGATACTGCGAGCCTTGAAGACCCGATCATCCGCAGCAAAGCCCAAAAGAGCGCGGACCTCTGCTGGAGTAATATCGAGGTCCAGAGGGACACGGGACCCGGTGAACTTGATCCCCGTGATATATCGCCAATCCCAAGGGGTCAGCACGACCTCACAGTCCAGAAGATGACGGGACTGGGTCTGATGAAACCACCTCTCGGACAAAGCCCGCATATAACCCCAGGGGCACTGGCGGGGAATGATGGTGAAGAAGTGGCGAAAGCCCCAGGAGTCCACCACCGCGCGGTAATCATTGTGCAAGGCCGCGTAAAGGGAGTAAATGTTGAACCAGTTACCCCTCGGCTGGGTAAACTCAGGCACCTGTGAAAATCACCAATGGGTCAGTCCAGATAGAACAGAAATTGAGGAATTGAGAGCAAATTCAGAGCAGAATTGAATATACCTCATTAGCAACAAGGGATGCCGAGGGATGACGGCTGAGATCCCGACCCAATAGGTCGGGTATCTGGATAGAAGCGCCAGATAAAGCGCGATGAGAAGGGGGAGCCGGTGTGCTGGAAGACGGCTCTTCCACCGCAACCTCCGGAGGAACAACCTCCTCAACGTCCGGATGATCAGGACGGATGACAGCCTCCGTCAAGCGACGAGCCTGACTGGTCCGAGGAGGAACAGGGGCAGGTGCAGCCCTACGACGGCGAACACCCGAAGTCCGAGAGGAGGAAGAGCTAGTGGGCGCATCAGAATCCATAGCTGGGATAGAACAGGCGAAAAGGAAGGTAAGTTCCCTTTTAAAAAATTATGCAATGAATATTCTAAATTCCTATCCTCATCATATAATTAATGCAGCATGATACACAAAAAAAAAAAAAAAAATCGGCAGAGTTCCGTCTATAAAATGGACATCACATGCATATCCAAGCATTGTTTTTCATATGTGTAAATAAAGCATGTAAAGTGCCATAAATGCATGATTTTCTTTCAAAAAGGAGCAAACATATACGTGGGATCGCATCATGAACATAAAATAGGACTCACACAGTTAATACATAGCATGTATATATGATAGTACATTGCATAGCATTGTAAAGCATAGCATTGTAAAGCATACATTTTATCTCTAAACATGCAAATAGTCAAATGTATAGCAAAACATTGACGAAATTGAAAAGTGACCGGTCAAAGTGTTACCTGTAGCGCATAGATCGATCCTACCGGAGCAGTTTTTGCAGGAAAGTTGAAAAAAATTGACAAAAGGCCCTTGCGAACAAGCAAAAATCGAGAGAATCTATATGAGTTGGAAGTTGAAAGTGACAGATCTGAAGGAGGCGCGCAGGTTATAAAACCCGATCATGGCCGCAGATGTATCTGCGGTTGGCCGCAGATCCATCTGCGACTGGCCCTGGTGGGTCCCACCTTGCTCCCTTGCAGCCATTTGACGTATTGAGTGGAAAGATCACGAGATGGGTGACCGGCGACGATACCCGGCCCCGACGAGACGATCGACGGTGACGATAACCGGCGATCACGAGATGGGTGACCGGCGATGAAACCCGACCCCGACGAGACGATCGACCGGCGACGATAACCGGCGATCACGAGAAGGATGTCCGGCGACGAAAACCGGCTCCGACAAGATAACCAACCGGCGACGATAACCGGGGGTTATGCGATGGGTGACCGGCGACGATACCCGGCCCCGACAAGACGATCGACCGGTGACGATAATCGGCGATCACGAGATGGATGTCCGGCGACGAAAACTGGCTCCGATAAGATAACCAACCGGCGACGATAACCGGGGGTTATGTGATGGGTGACCGGCGACGATACCCGGCCCCGACAAGACGATCGACCGGCGACGATAACCGGCGATCACGAGATGGATGTCCGGCGACGAAAACCGGCTCCGACAAGATAACCAACCGGCGACGATAACCGGGGGTTACGTGATGGGTGACCGGCGACGATACCCGGCCCCGACTAGACGATCGATCGGCGACGATAACCGGCGATCACGAGATGGATGTCCGGCGACGAAAACCGGCTCCGACAAGATAACCAACCGGCGACGATAACCGGGGGTTACGTGATGGGTGACCGGCGACGATACCCGGCCCCGACAAGACGATCGACCGGCGACGATAACCGGCGATCACGAGATGGATGTCTGGCGACGAAAACCGGCTCCGACAAGATAACCAACCGGCGATGATAACCGGGGGTTACGCGATGGGTGACCGGCGACGATACCCGGCCCCGACAAGACGATCGACCGGCGACGATAATCGGCGATCACGAGAAGGATGTCCGGCGACGAAAACCGGCTCCGACAAGATAACCAACCGGCGACGATAACCGGGGGTTACGCGATGGGTGACCGGCGACGATACCCGGCCCCGACGAGACGATCGACTGGCGACGATAACCGACGATCACGAGATGGATGTCCAGCGACGAAAACCGACTCCGACAAGATGACCAACCGGCGACGATAACCGGGGGTTACGCGATGGGTGACCGACGACGATACCCGGCCCCGACGAGACAATCGACGGCAACGATAACTGGCGATTATGAGATGGGTGACCGGCGACGAAAACCCGGCCCCGAGCGAGATGATAAGATTGGAAGAGTGAACCCAACGATTAACAAATACGGTCGGATGGTTGATGCATTGACACTCCTTCGAGTGTTTTGCATGCGTTACATCTTGTATTGCATCATAAATTATATGTGTGTTGCATCATGTATGTATTGTCAATTTTTATGCACTGCCATTTATGCATCGGGTGTCTGTTTCTTTATCATGTTCATTTCATTTAAACATTTCATAAACATGATAAAGAGGGGCAGCTGTAGACACCCAAATTTTGCACTTCGTATGCTAACCTTGACAGGAGGGCAAAATCGTCAATTGAACCCGCCTGCGGGAGCAAAAGAATCGGCATAAGTGCGAAGACTGGACGCCGCCGCGACAAGTTGTAGTCAAAATCAACGTGACGATAAAGCCATCTGAAATGAGCATTTCCGAATAATGTGTCACGTCCCGCAGTAATTATCGGACTGTAAAATACAGGCATTTCGGATAAAACTGACAGCGCGACGCAAGAATCGAGGTGCGGTGCGGGAACCGAGAAGAATTAAATAATCAAAGTGGCTGGCGTGCTGGGTGGAAGGCAGGCGGCCAGCCAGCCTATAACAACTCATTTCAGCATGCAGGAAAAAAAAGAGAAGAGGAATTCAGCAGATCCGAGAAGAAGAAAAATACAGCAGCAAGAAGTTCGAAAATTGAGGAAGAAATAGCATAGATTTGCAATAAAAATAGGAGTGAAAGAGAGGAAAAAGAGAGGAATAATATTCGTGTGAATTAATTGTATCACATATATCTTTTCTTCTATCCGAATAAACAAATTTACATCTATTTGGATTTCATTTGCAAGGTAAAAATCTCCTTATTTTTGCAATTTCTATCACATCATTTGGTCAAATTAAATGTAGTTTTCATGTAATTTATGATGGAACAATGAATTAGGGATTATTAGTGAGGGTTCCATCGGAACAAAATTCTTCCTAATAACCCAATGATATTTATTCGTTGATCTTTTTTTGTTTGTTTTACGATGTTATATTTGGCATAGGTTCTTTTAGATCGATATTTTAGGATGTCTTGGTATTGTTAGATTATCCGTGTTGGTTATTTCTTGTAACATCCGATTGTGGGTGTGTGGAAATTTGGTTGTGAGCCTAGGAAAGCGACCCCGTGGTCCAAATCTGATGATGGACATATCTTGATGTAAGAAGTAGGAATGATGTAGTTTTCATTGTAAATATGTAATCGTCGGGCCTTAAAACGACGCTAAAGCAAGAATCGTGTTTAAGGCCCCGTCATAGTGAAAATATGTGATTGTTGGCGTTCGGGGGTATTTTGATGGCTTACATGCCCGTGAATAACCCCCTACGCGTTTTGATGTTTAATTTGATTTGTAACATCAAACAAAGGATTTCAAAACCAAAACAATAAAGATTTTTCTAAAATCGATCAAAATAGGTTATTAGCATCACGAGGATAATAAATTGGGAATGCTAACGAATGTCGACTCCTATTTTAACGAGAAAGCTAAAGGAAATCGTTTTCAAACATCACAAAATTTGATTTTAGAAATGAGTAATGTTTTATTAAACCTTGATGCATAGGGCGAAAGAGATCCTAGAAATTGCCCATCATTTGTGAAAGCAACGTATAAATCTCGATTCCTATTTTGGCTAAGGCTTAATAAAATCCTCTTTTGCCAAAACGACACCTAAAGAAAAATTCCATGGCTTTTGACAAATTAAAATCAAACCTCTCTCATAAGGAATCAAGCTTTCTCGTGTATGCCGAAAAGACATTCCGAAGCATTCCCAAATTAAAGCACGATTTTCCCAAAAAATCCAAATGATTCTTTCATACAAACTCACCACAACATTCACATAAGCACACACACACACACACCTGCACATATACACATTTCATGAATTAAAAGATAGGACAGCATCAAGATTGCGGTAACCGTGTTTTACGGAAGTCGAGGGGTGCCTAACACCTTCCCCTCACTTAAGCAAGCCCCCGAACTCTATGAATCTCGATTCGCAGACCAATTAATTCGGAGTCACACATGAGCCAACGATTTACGAAAACGAAAACTCGGATGAGTTGGTACATCCATTTCAAATATACCAACTGGCGACTCTGGTTAATTGGCTCATCATAAAAAGCGATCTTTCAAAACCCCGTCGACATCAATGCCGACCTTTTCCTAAAATCACCTAATCAAGAGGCTAAAATTGGAAAAGACTAAAAGGACCCACGAAGCGAAAAACCCGGCGTCGACACTAATGGTATGTAGGACATTTGGTGAACGTAAATTGTGATTGTGTAGATTACGCACGAGGCAAGTTTCTTAACTTCACTCCTTTATTGTGCAAGTTCCTTATCTCTAACTTGTTTATTATTACTCAAGTTTCTTAATTAAGCTTTCTAATTCTTCCGAAAGCATTACTTCGATATACGATGTTTATTCAATTATGAATCATTGTGACTCTATCACTTGTTGAATCATGATTTGCTTATATACTATTATAAAGGATTATATTATTGTATCAAACTCTTTAGTGGCTAACGAACCCTTTTGATTTGACTAGACATATTGATGAGCATTCTAAATTCAAGAATTTCTATTGAAGTTATTCCAAACCAAACTTCCTTTGGTACGGATTCTAATGTCAAAGCTGAGATGAACAACCCTAATATAGTGGATTATATATACGCAATAGCGTTAAAATATTTGTGCACAATACATTGTACGAAGGGCTGATCCCTCGGAGTACGAGATGAATGGTCCATATAGTCTATAAGACTGTTAAAGGTTACGGTAGAGATACTTACTAACCTAGGACATAGTTCGTGGTCTTGTGACCCTCGGATGTACTTTTGATCTTACTTTCTAATCTAGATTCAAAAGTCGAGCTTTCCATTAAGCGTTTAGACCTTGATTATGGTTGACTGATTCCAGAAAGTTTATATTATTCAGTTAAAATTTATCCATTGATTATTCATTTGTTTTTATTGTTACTATTATCTGTGTGGGCAATTATTTTGCTCACCCTTGCATAAAGCATTGCAGCTAAGCTTGAGAAATCTGATGAGCCGTCCACGAGCAAGGGCAAGATGAACAAATAATGAAGAATAGTTTATTTTTATTTGAAAGAGCTTATGTAATGAAACTTATTTATTATTATGTTTATTCCCCAAATGATGTAATAAAGGTTAGATAACCTAGAATTATATTTAAAATGTAACCCTTTAGTGGGATGATAGTTTATAAAGTTTATTATTATTATCCTTTGTTATGGATAGTTAGATGTGATTGTTTTGGATAGTGAACACCAGATCTGTGGATTAGGGTATGCAGATTTGGGGGTGTCACAGGTTGGTATCAAAGCTTTAGGTTATGAACCTTAGGTGGGGAAACCTTAGGCTATAACCATATAGGAGAGCAAAAATATAGTGGTGATAAACTTTTATCGAGTTCTAAGAAATAAAAAAGAATAATAATAATTAAAAGACCTTATGTGCTTACTTGTTAATAACTTATGTGCTCGCGAGTAGTATCGAGTAGTAATTAAAATTTAAAATATTCTGTTGTCAGGATGACTGAGATAGGAGAATCTAGCTTGGCTAGGGAGGAGGAGCCTCGAGATATTCATATAGTCTGGGAGTAGTAAGTACCGAGGGAGCCATCCCCATTGATCACAGTTGTAAGCCCTAAGTATGAGCCTGAATCTGATCTTGAGGAGTTAGAGGTAGATGATGAGGAGGAGGATTCGGTTGAGATGCTACTTTCCTCGTTAAGAGCTGTGATGTATGATGAGGTGTATGATCACAAAATTGAGTTGCAGGATAGGGTTGAGGAATTAGAGGAACAGGCAGCAGAGCGTTAGATCATTCTAGAACAAAAGGATTTGAAGATTGAGGATCTCATTGCACGAGTTCCAGAACTTGATCAAAAGCTAGTTCAGTTAGAATATCAAAGAGCAGAGATAATGGTTGAGAATGAGGACGTGAAGGATAAATTGAGGGAGGAATCAGCAAAATGGGCGAGAGCCGAGGATGTATGGTTGAAAGTTGCTGATCCTGCAGATCGTGTTGAGGACGAGGTTCGGTCAAAGAAGACCAGAATGGATGAGATGGACTATATATTTCACACAGTGATGGATAGAGCTCAGGATCGAGTTTTCCACTATCCGGTGCAGTTCAAGGATTTACCATGGTACGTGATGGATCGTAGGACGATGATTCGTATCATGGAACAAGAGCGCAAAGAAGCTGTGCGACGTGGAATGTCTTTATAAGTCGCGAGTAGTAATATGATAAATAAACACTTATGAGTTATTAATATGATGTAAATCCCAACTTTTGAAATAAATAATGGGATATGATGGCGAGGTAATCCTGGAATTTTATAATTTGCAGGATAGATGATGTAAATAACAATGATATTATCTATATTATGTTTCAAAGCAATGAATGAATAAAACATAAAAGTTTGTCAGATGTGTTATGTACTTTGTGTTGTTTAAAAAATGTTTGAGTTAAGTCTTAAGTGTTTAAGTAAATGAATAGTAATCTAATGGCGAATACTTTAAATAGAAAGATGCCACTAAGAAGAAGACAAACTTGTCAGCAAACCCTCGAGGGCTCTACGAACAATAACAAAGCTGAAGTTAACCCAATGGAGCAGCTGGTGAACCTATTGGCGGGAGCATTTCAGCCTCAGGCTCAAGCCAGGATTGTGACCACCCCAATTTCTCTACACTTCCTGTAGCAGATTTGGTGCTCACGTGATACTATATAACTATAAATATTCCATAATATATAACTTCTATCTATCTAAGGTTCACAGTACCCATAACAGATAATCGTTCTCGTCAGAACGTTAACTATGTTTGGATACCCTCACTTGGATGTATAGATTTATATCTGATAAATATCTCTATCATTTCAATAGTTCCTATCTATCTGACATTCACAGTATTAATGATAAGATTGTCCCTAGAACTGAGAGGCGCATTCCGGTAAAGATGGCACCTTACCGACGCTCATTAAGTGTAACCCCTGAGCTTATAGAACTCTCAATATCATTCAAATACCCTCATTTAGATGTACAGTTCATATGGATACCGTATTTACTTAGTACCGCTATGCTAAACAATTTAAAGATCAGAGTATAACGCATTCGATTTAATAAAGGATGATAATATATTTCATATCATTAAGTTTGATTACATCGTTCTCAGTACTAAGTTATTACAACAAGGCCTATAAAAGACTTGAATTATTGAAAACAGAAATTAAAACTAATTAACGTGTCCTTTTCCTTTGTCTGTCCGAGAAGTGCCGGGATTATGATTTAAAACTGCAAAAGAAGATATATGCAAGAATGAACTACAAATGCTCAGCAAGTTCATTTGAAAACGTAAACACAATGTGTTTGATTTGAAAGATGTCAACGATGTATTACTGAGGGTTTAGTACATGAACCATGTGTTTCAATCAGTTCTATCAGTCTTCAATGACTTAGAAAAGCTTGATTTCGAATATCTGGTAGGGGATCAGCTTAACCAATATCCTAGGACTATGCATATTATCCTACAATTTTATGTTAATATATAATCGATGATTTTAGAACCTTACATCAAGGTGTTTCATTTCTCAGTATAAGATGTCTTACCAAAATAATTTGGTTTGACACAACAATTTAAGCTCATACAAGCAATATATGAATAATGATTCATTTCTTAAGTTCTGCTGAACAAGGAGCAATAACTTCACAATAATTAATAGCAAGATGTATAATACTTGCTTAAATACAACAATGTTAGAAGAATTTCCTGTGCGTAGCACGTCAAGTTCACGCTGTTTATCAACGTTGGGTAGTCTATTTATGTCTATTTATATCAATAATAAACATTAGAATCTATAATAATACTTATATAATTAAACTAAACAAGTATCATTAAGGTTCATCGTTGATTCGGCCTTTCGATAACGTTATTAATTATCATTTAGAATAATTTTAAAACATTTAATATGTTATTTAAATGATTTATTTATCATTTAGAATAATTTTAGATATTTAAAACAGTATTTAAATGATTTATAACATTTTTAGAATTTTAATATATTATTCTAATATATTTAGAAAGTAAATATATAATTTAAAATGATTTATTTATCATTTATAATATTTTTAGAAAGATAGAATATTATTTAAATAATTTATTTTATCATTAATAATATTTCTAGAATTTATTTTATCATTTAAATGATGTAATTATTATTTATAATAATTTTTAAAACTTAGTTTAATATTTAAATGATTTACTTATCATTTATAATATTTTCAAATACTTAGTATATTATTTAAAATAATTTATTTATTATTTATAATAATTTTGGAAAGTTAATAATATTTTAAATGATTTAATTATCATTTAAACTAATTTAAATACATTAATATTATTTTTAAATCATTTATTTAATATATTTATTAAATAATTTAATCTTAAATTAAATTAAATAATTATTAAAAATTATATCAGAATATTAAAAATTATTAAATATAATTAAAAATAAATTTTAAATATTTAATTATTATGAATTATGAATTATTTAATATTTATTTAATTATTTTTATTAATTTTTATTTAAAACCGTCGCAAAAGTGCTTTAGCGACAGACTACTTAGGTTTTTAGTTTTCTGGGAGTCCGAAGGAGACTGTCGCTAAGGGTGTTCTTCATGAAGAACAGTTGGTCATGGTCAACACAGGCCACTTTGATCTCAAATTACTTCTAGTTGGTTAATCTTTTATGTTTGATCTTTGTTGCTCGCTATACTAGACATGACAAGGTATAACGACATACATCTAATCTACTTTAATTATATCCCATAGAGAAGATTTGATCCGGTCAAACCACCTCATTCAATCTGTTCTTGAGTTTCTGGGTAACCTAGAAACTCATCCAACGTGAACGGTCAACGTGGTTTGACCATTAATTCCTTGGATTCCAGTTACGTTTCATTTGTTTTGATGATTTAATGTTGTAGTATACATGGCAGGCAACATCTATATGTGTTCATATATCATTAACCATATCATACGTGCAAGATATAAGTTGATCAAACCTTGTCAGAAGGCTGTCAGCATGTTCTTTATATTTTTGGGTTACCCAGAAATAGCAAACGTGGTCGGTCAACGAGTTTTGACCACCCATAACTATTAATTATAGTATTCTTTTAGTGTTTTACCAAATCAAAACCATAGACCTCATGGCATACTACAAACACATGCTTTAAAACACATCAAACTAACAATTTAAAGGCATCAAAAGGTCTGACAAAATAGCATGTCAGACTGTTCTTGACTGTCAAGAACAGTTAGCTATTTTTGCTTAATTTTGATATCTAGATGTTATGAAAACATGATTTGACAATCCAGATCACTTATTAACATGTTATTACACATCCCTAAACATCTAAACCTAACATCTAACAAAGCTTTAAAAAACTAGTATAAAATTAGGATTTTTGCACCTTTTTGAGCTACTTTTGATTTCTGATCTTTGATCCTGTTCTTACAATTGCAGAGGCTTGTTTTGGCTTGATAAATAGGTGTATAGGCTTCAAGATTTCGTAGCTTACATGATCAGTTTGGTGTACTATTTATAGAACTTGCATATTAGGGTTTTTAGGTCATTTTTCCACATGTCGCCTCCATAAATATCCTAGCCTTGTTACTTGTGTTGCTTGCAATCTGATCCTAGAGTCCTACTTGTGCTGGAGTGTGTTGAGCACAAGCTTGCACACTCCTAGCTCAATTTTTATTGGTTAAAGCTTTTAATTTTGATTTAATTCGTACTAATTAAACTTAGATTTTTGCTAATCATGTTTAGGATGTTTAATTAAGTCTAGTAATACCTTAATAAACTTATATATCATAATTAAGGTTTAACATTTCATAATTTATAGATTAAGATAGGATAACTAGAATTAAGGTTTCCTACTTAGGGTTTAGGGTTTCCTAATTCATGAATTAGGGTTTAAACCATCAATTAGGGTTTTAATATAAAGTCTATGATTCATAATTAATATTATGATTTATTACCTAGAATCTAATTATATCAATTAAGATCCTTGTGTAGTAATTAGGGTTTTGATTTACTAATTCAGACAAATTTTACCAATTAGGGTTTTCTAATTAGGGTTTCTAATTCAGTTTATCATTTTAAACCCTATTTAACTTATTTTAGATTTTTATCAGTTAATATAATATTATATTAACTCCGAAGCACGACAAATCAATTCGTCATTTCCAAGCACGACACAACAGCTTACCAAAATAATTTGCCGAGACGTTTCTCGGTGAAATCATCGGAAGCACGACAAATCATTTTGTCCGTGTAAGCACGACTAAGCAGCTTCGAAAATATTTTTATTTGACCTAATTCTTTAATAAAATATACAATCACATAACACAAAGTCGGAACAAGAAATTTCATTTAATAAATATATAATTTACGTATACAAATCTTATTAGGGTTCGGAATATTACATTCACCCCCACTAATAAGAATTTCATCCTTGAAATTACAGTACAAATTTCAAAAACAAGTGTGGGTAGTTGTCTCGCATTTTACTCTCGAGCTCACACGTAGTTTCCTCTATGTTTTGATTTTTCCAAATAACCTTGACTGAAGGTATCACTTTATTCTGTAAATTTTGTCCTTTTCTATCTATGATACCAACTTGTAACTTATATCCGAAAAAGGATAGCACCTCACAATCGTACCTATCAATTTGCCACTAACTTCTTCGGCGTCCTACATTTCCTTCCGTACAGAGCTCCAAATGGTGGCATTCCTATGTTGGCATGATTATTATTGTTGTTGGTAAGTTCTACCAAAGGTAACTAATCTTCCTAACTTCCCTTGAAGTCCATGATGCAAGTTCGCAACATGTCCTCAAGTGTTTGACTCGTCCTCTCATTCTAATTGTCAGTTTGTGGGTGATAAGTTATGTTTAATCTCAACTGGGTTCCTAAGTGTTTTTGGAGATTTGTCTGATACTATAGAAACAGGGACTCCATGTCTACAAATAACTTCATTGATGTAAAGTTTGGCTAACTGGTCAAGACTGAAGTTAACTTTTATAGGTAAAAAAAATATGCTGACTTAGTAAGACGATCTACAATTACCCAAATGACATTGTGACCTTTCTGTGTGTTTGGAAGACCTAATACGAAATCCATGGTAATATGTTCCTAATTCCACTCGGGAATTTCTAAGGGCTCCAATAATCCACTCGGCTTTTGGTGTTCAGCTTTAACCCTTTGACACGTTAAACATTTACTTACCCATTCCTCTATTTCTCTTTTCATGTTAGACCACCAAAAGTGTCGGCTTAAATCTTTGTACATTTTTGTACTACCTAGATGTACGGGGAACTTAGAGCTATGGGCTTTATTCAATATTTCATCTTTTAGTTCTTGTACTTAGGGTACCCAAATTCTATCCTTGTACCTCAGTACCCCATCCTTGTCTAATCTTAATTTGTCACTCTTTTCATGAGTTATTTCGATTTTACACTTCCGACACTCTTCATCTATTTCCTGTAGTTCCTGGACTCTATCCAATAAAGTTGAACCACTCTCCATAACGAATAACTTCTAGGTAGAATTAACTAGAACTCTTACCTCAATCTCAAGTTTATCAAACTCTTTTATCAGTACCTCGTTGTTTGTTATTAGATTCAACTTTTCTTGGTTCTTTCTACTTAATGTGTCTGCCACGACGTTAGCTTTTCTGGGATGATATATGATTTCACAGTCAAAATCCTTTATCAACTCTAGCCATTTCCTCTGCCTCTTGTTCAACTCTTTCTGCGTGAAAATATACTTCAGACTTTTGTGATCTGTGTATATCTCATACTTCTCCCCATACAAGTAATGCCTCCAAATTTTCAAGGCAAATACTACAGCGGCTAACTCAAGATCATGCGTAGGATACCTCTTCTCATAATCTTTGAGTTGTCGTGATGCATATGCAATTACCTTCCCATGTTACATCAACACACAACATAATCCCTTGTGTGATGCATCACTATAAACGACAAGGCCTCCTGTATCATCTGGTAAAGATAATACTGGTGCCATGCTCAATCGTTTCTTCAGTTCTCGGAGGTTTTCTTCACATTATCTGTCCAGACGTACTTTACCGTCTTTCGAGTTAAATTGGTTAGCGGGGTTGCTATTTTTAAAAAATCTTATATAAAACGCCGATAGTACCCTCCTAAACCGAGAAAACTTCTTACTTCTGTGGGAGTTGTTGGTTATTCCCAATTCACAACCGTTTTTATCTTTGCTGGATCCACCGTTATTCCATTCTTGTCAATCACATAACCCAAGAACTGGACTCATTCCAACCAGAATTCACACTTGGAAAACTTTGCATAAAGTTGTTCCTTTCGTAATATCGCCAATACGCTTCTTAAGTGTTCAACATGCTCCTCCTTTATTCTCGAGTATACTAAAATATCATCGATGAATACTACGATAAATTTGTCTAAGCATGGTTTAAACACTCGGTTCATCAAGTTCATGAATGCTGCCGGTACATTCGTTAATCCAAAGGACATCACAAGAAACTCATAATGTCCATAGCGTGTCCTAAACGCTGTCTTCGACACATATTCTTTTCTTACCTTTAATTGATGATAACCTGATCGTAGGTCGATCTTCAAAAAGTGTTCGACCCCTTTCAATTGGTCAAATAGATCATCAATTCTTGGTAAAGGATATTTGTTCTTTATGGTCAACTTATTTAATTCTCTATAGTCAACACATAACCTCAAAGTTCCATTCTTCTTCTTTACAAACAACACCGGTGCTCCCCAAGGTGAAACATTGGGTTGAATGTATTTCTTGTCTAAGAATTCTTGTAACTACTCTTTCAACTCTACTAGTGCCATCGTGTACGGTGCCTTCGAAATTGGTGCTGTACCAGGTGCAAGATTGATAACAACTCGATCTCCCTATCCGGAGAAAGACCTGGTAACTCATCGGGAAACACATCTTGAAATTCCCTAACTACAGGTGTTTAATCCAGTCTTACTCCTTCCTTTCGAGTATTTACTATATATGCCAAATAACCTGTATAACCCTTCTTAAACAATCTCTTTTCTTGCCTTACCATCAAACATCGAGATCGTTTAGGTGAACAACCTCCGTTGAACACTACCTTTAACTTCGACGCAGTCAATAGGTTTACACATTTTCGATGGCAGTCAATCATTGTATTATGATTAACCAATCAATCCATGCCTAAGATTATATCAAATTCTCCCAACAGTATAGGAATAAGGTTCACAAGAAACTTGTGTTCCTTAGTCTCTACGTTATAATTTCTATATATGGTTTTAACAGGAATTATCTCTCGATTTGCAATTTTTTACGTTTTAAAAGGTATATCTAAATTGATTAACTACTGGGTTGAGTTTATTTCTCTATTTTCTGCCTCTACTAATGTATATGGTATTCTTCCAAGCGGCGTTAAGCTATATAACTAAGAAAACTAGTATAATTACAAGTATGTAACGCACATATTGTTCAAACATAATTTGTATATTCATATAGAAGGTTTACATATTCGGCTAGTAGTTTATATAAGTACTACTAGCATTCCCAAACCAGTTTCCCAAAATGTGGGTAAAGTAGTTTAGATATTACTATTTACATACACACTTTGGTAACCAGGTTTATCTAGAGCTTAATCTTATGATACTCATCACACAGCATACTGGATACCACCCACCTATTGATGTCGTATCTAGTCTTTCCATTCTCTACGGGACAATCCTCTACTCGTTTATCTAGATCCATAAGTGTTTCACAAAATTCTCTATTAGTTCTATCAAGCCTTGCTTGGATTTGATATCATTCTCTTTCCTTTCTTGACAAAAGTGTCTGAAGTCGGATATTTAATCGTTCTTCATTCTCCAACCTTTCTTCCACATACGTTACCCTATTGTTTAAGGTATGTATTTCTATCTGGGCTTGTTCTAGTATGTTTTTCTCCTCTAGGTTTCCTTTTTCTAACTCTTCTGCAAATTGATTTCGAACTTTTGATATATCCCACCATATTGGTTCTTCCTCATCCTCTCCTTCTTCTATACTCTGAACCTCTGTAGTATACTCATTAGGTTTTGCCTCTACCGCATCATGGAATTCTAATTCATATTGAACTTCTTGTCCTTCAAGATCACTGCCCTGCTCGAGCTCTATCACCTGTGAATCTATCTCCCCTGAAATATCTTCCCAATCTGGGTCTGCCATTCTACAAAATAATTTTACTTGTTTAGTATCATGATGAAGCATGTTTACATAAAAATATAAGGCTTTTAAGGTTATCTTATGTGTATTAAGTATTTTACGGACTCAAAAACTATATTCTAAAGTATTTCTTAACTACCTTAGAGCTATAATCTACAGCTCTGATACCAACTTGTGATGCCCCCAAATACTCTACACTTCTTGTAGCAGATTTGGTGCTCACGTGATACTATATAACTATAAATATTTCATAATATATAACTTCTATTTATCTAAGGTTCACAGTACCCCATAACAGATAATCGTTCTCGTTAGAACGTTAACTGTGTTTGGATACCCTCACTTGGATGTATAGATTTATATCTGATGAATATCTCTATCCTATCAATAGTTCCTATCTATCTAACATTCACAGTATTAATGATAAGATTGTCCCTAGAACTGAGGGGCGTATTCCAGTAAAGATGGCACCTTACTAGCGCTCATTAAGTGTAACCCCAGAGCTTGTAGAATTCTCAATATCATTCAAATACCCTCATTTAGATGTATAGTTCATATGGATACTGTATTTACTTAGTACCACTATGCTAAACAATTTAAAGATCATAGTATAACACATTCGATATAATAAAGGATGATAATATATTTCATATCATTATGTTTGATTACATCGTTCTCAATACTAAGTTATTACAACAAGGCCTATAAAAGACTTGAATTATTCAAAACAGAAATTAAAACTAATTAACATGTCCTTTTCCTTTATCTATCCCAGAAGTGCTGGGATTATCATTTAAAACTGCAAAAGAAGATATATGTAAGAATGAGCTACAAATACTCAGCGAGTTCATTTGAAAACGTAAACATAATGTGTTTGATTATTTGAAAGATGTTAACGATGTATTACTGAGGGTTCAGTACATGAACTATGTGTTTCAATCAGTTTTTATCAGTCTTCAATGACTTAGAAAAGCTTGATTTCAAATATCTGGTAGGGGATCAGCCTACCCAATATCCTAGGAGTATTCATATCATCCTATAATTTTATGTCAATATATAATCGACGATTTTACAACCTTACATCAAGGTGTTTCATTTCTCAGTATAAGATGTCTTACCAAAATAATTTAGTTTGACACAATAATTTAAGCTCTACCAAAATAATTTAGTGGACAACCGAGGCACATGGCTCCTCAGTGTCCGAACAAGCAGAAAGGAGGATGTTTCTCTTATGGAGCGCCCGACCACCAAATCAAGGATTGTCCGAAGAGGAAGGGCGACGCTGGGAGTGGCAACAGAAGCAACAACAACAGGCTGAGCATCGGGGGACCAGCCAGTTAAGCCAACAGACCAACGGCATGCACGTTTAACATAACCGTACAGGATGCAGTGGAGTCCAAGGACGTGGTGTCAGGTATCATCCCAATCAATGATATAAATGCATATGTGTTATTTGATTCGGGTGCTACCTGCTCTTTTGTTTCCGAAGAATTTGCTAAAAGATTAGGCTTACCCTGTGAAGAGTTAGAACACCCTATAAATGTAGAAGTAGGAAACAAAGAAATCATTCCCGTAGAATACATTCATAGGAATTGTGTGGCCGAACTGCGAGGACTTAAGCTCAACGTGAAATTGATACCGATTTATTTATGGGAGTTTGATGTAATCCTTGGGATGGATTGGTTATCGAGTCACGGAGTAGTTATCGACTGTAAGAAGAAGTGTGTACACCTTAGGACCCTTAATGAGTCGAAGGTGGTTTCCATGGCAGTAAATCCCCGAGACAATCTTGTTGTCTGACAATGATGCAAGCAAAGAAATTGCTTAAGAGGGGTTGTGTCAGTTATTTGGCTCACGTGGTTGATACTCGGCGAGTCGAGGGCGAATTGAGTCAGATACCCGTCGTAAGGGAATTCGCTGATATCTTTCCAGATGAAATTTCGGGATTGCCGTCGGAAAGAGAAATTGAGTTCGCAATCGACTTGGTACCAGGAACCGAACCAATATCAAAGCCGCCGTATCGAATGGCACCCATAGAAATGAAAGAGTTGATGGTTCAACTCCAGGAACTGCTAGACAAGGGCTATATCAGACTGAGCGTATCACCGTGGGGAGCACCAGTTCTGTTCGTAAAGAAGAAGGATGGTTCGATGAGGCTTTTTATCGACTATCGCAAGTTGAACAAAGTTACAATTAAGAATAGATATCCGTTGCCCAGAATTGACGATCTGCTCGATCAACTCAAGAGAGCGAAACACTTTTCAATGATCGACTTAAGGATGGGTTATCACCAATTGAAGGTGAGGTAGGAGGATATCCCGAAGACGACATTCAGAACTCGTTATGGGCATTTTGAGTTTCTGGTAATGTCATTTAGGCTGAAAAATGCTCCAGCATCATTCATGGATATGATGAACAAAGTGTTCAAGCAGTACTTGGACAAGTTCATCGTCGTATTCATCGATGACATCTTGGTGTATTCGGAGACGGAAGAGAAGCACACCGAACACTTAAGGATTGTATTGGATGCATTAAGGAGGGAGAAGCTGTACGTAAAGTTTTCTAAGTGTGAGTTTTGGTTGCAGAGGGTGCAGTTTCTCGGGAACGTTATTGACAAAAATGGTGTTTCGGTGGATCCAGCAAACGTAGAAGCGGTCATCAACTTGGAACAACCGAAGACGCCAACTGAGATTAGGAGTTTTCTAGGGTTGGGAGGATACTATCGGAGATTCATCCAGGATTTTTCAAAAATAGCATCACCATTGACCAATCTTACCAGGAAGCCAGTTAAGTTCGTATGGACAGAGAAATGTGAAGACAGTTTTAGGGAGCTGAAGAAGAGACTTAGACAAGCACCTGTGTTGGTTTTACCGGACAATACTAGAGGTTTTGTAGTGTACAGTGATGCGTCACACAAGGGTCTTGGTTGTGTACTGATGCAGCATGGCAGGGTCATTACGTACGCGTCATGTCAATTGAAGGACTATGAGAAAGATTATCCGACTTATGACATGGAGTTAGCAGCGGTAGTTTTTGCCTTGAAGATTTGGAGACACTACCTATATGGAGAGAAGTGCGAGATATACACAGATCACAAAAGTCTGAAATATATCTTCACTCAGAAAGAATTGAATATGAGGTAGAGGCGATGGTTAGAATTGGTCAAAGTTTACGATTGTGAAATTTTGTACCATCCGGGCAAAGCAAATGTCGTGGCAGATGCCTTAAGCAGAAAGGACAGGGAGAAGTTGCTAATGCTAACCATTCAGGTAGAGTTGATAAAAGAGTTCGAGAGACTGGATTTAGAGGTGCAATATCCGATGGAGGCAAGTGAGAAATTATTTGTGGCGGTGGAGGCGAGTCCGACCTTACTGGATAAAATCAAAGAGGCTCAAGAATTTGATGAAGAATGTAACGACATCAAGAAGCGATTATTGGAAGGAGAAACGTTGAAGTACAAGATTGACAGCGCAGGATTCCTAAGGTATGAGGGAAGGATCTGGGTATTGTACGTACCAGACTTAAGAGAAGAAATATTATAGGAGGCACATAATACGAGATTTTCGGTACATCTAGGTAGCACCAAGATGTATCAAGATCTTTGTCAGCATTATTGGTGGCCACACTTGAAGAAGGAAGTTGCAGAATACGTCAGCCGGTGTTTAACTTGCCAGAGGGTCAAGGCAGAACACCAGCGACCGAGCGAATTGTTGCAACCGTTAGAAACTCCAGAGTGGATGTGGGAGCACATCACAATGGATTTTGTGGTAAGACTTCCAACGACACATAAGGGTCTAGACGTGATTTGGGTAATCGTGGATCGTCTGACCAAGTCTGCTCATTTTTTGCCAATCAAGATCAGGTACAAACTGGAGCAATTAGCAAAGCTTTACGTGAAAGTGATAGTATCTCGACATTGAGTGCCGATATCTATTGTATCTGACAGGGATCCGTATTTCACGTCAAATTTTTGGAGGAGTCTACAGGAAAGAATGGGAACGCGGTTAAGGTTGAGTACAGCGTATCATCCTCAAACTGATGGCCAGAGTGAGCGAACGATTCAGACCTTGGAAGACATGCTGAGAGCAGTCGTAATGGACTTAAGGGCAGCTAGGATGATCACTTACCACTGGTGGAGTTTGCTTACAACAGCAGTTATCACGCTAGTATCGGCATGCCACCGTACGAAGCGCTATATGGAAGAAGGTGTCGAACACCATTATATTGGGATGAGGTTGGTGAGCGGAGACTATTGGGATCGGAGTTGGTGCAGCAGACTGTGGAAATCGCCAAAGTAATAAGACCGCGTTTGGTAGCAGCTCAGGATCGTCAGAAGAAATATGCCGACTTACATCGTCGGAAGCGAGACTTTGAAGTTGGTAGTTTTGTATTTTTGAAGGTATCTCGCTGGAAAGGGAAGATCCGTTTTGGGAAGAAGGGCAAGCTGAGCCCTAGGTTCATAGGACCTTTTGAAATTTTAAGGAGAATAGGCGAAGTGGCATACGAGGTAGCGTTACCTCCTGAACTTGAACATATTCACAACGTGTTTCATGTATCAGTGTTGTGACCATATAAACCAGACTACAAGCACATTATCTCATATGAACCAATTCAAGTCGAGAAGGACTTATCGTACGAGGAGATTCCTGTCCAAATACTCGATAGGAAGGAGCAGAAGTTGAGGAATAAAATCATTTATTATGTTAAAGTTCTCTGGAGGATTCATGCGGTTGAGGAAGCTACGTGGGAACTCGAGGATAAGATGCGGGTGAGTTACCCGCAATTATCTGAGTAACATTAGTTTCCAATTCCGAGGACAAAAATTTTATAAGGGGAGAGGATGTAATGCCCGAGAATTTTTAAACTTCATTATTAATTAAATATGGAATTTAAAATTTTCATGAGTTAGTTTACATGATTAATTAAACCTATGTGTATGTTTAATTAATTGTGCAACTATACGATTTAATTCCAGCTTTAAGGGAGTTCATTAATGGTCTGATTAAATTAGTAGTCCAACCCTAAGGTTTGAATGATAAGAAAACTGGGAAAAAGGTTAAGTAATTAATTTCATTTCATCATGATGTTGAATTCAAGTTATTAAATTAAATAATTTAAATGTGGGTTTTAGTGTCTAAGTGAGTATTTAAAACAATTAAATAATTAAGCTAATTATTTAATTGTAATACCGAAATTTTAATTTTACTTTTAAACTTAAGTTAGTATTATAACAAGGGTGAATTGTTGTGAAGCAAGGATCAATAAAAATTAATTAAGTTAATTTAGTGTTACGTAATGAGTAACTGATAGAAAAATTAATTGGGCCCAACCCCCCCCCCCCCCACTTTCGACTAAGCAATTTGAGTTGAAGCGGGCCAGCCCTTAATCAATTAAAATGAGAGGCTCGGTTAATTGTATAAGCCTAAATGTTTAGGGAGGCTAGGCTAGCAATTCGCGACAGAGGCTTGACTCAAGTCAGAAGAAAAACGCATAGGGGTTAGGGCATGGGGCAACCGAGCGGCAGGCCATCAGACCAAAGGAAAATTTCAACTCCCTGAGGGCAATATAGTCGATAGAGTCACAGGGTTCAGAACTGAGCAGTTTAGTCTGCCGGCGTGTGCTGCTGATTTCTCACCTACCGCGCCGAAAGGGGGTTGCGGGAGGGGCTGTTGAGGCATGGGCACTAGTCTAGAGTGGAGATAGGTACTGATAGGGTATGGGCGGATGGATGGAGCTATGCTGAACTTCATCATCACCATTGTTGCTTAATTTCGCAATCAATAAAACACGCGCAAGTATATGCGGCCCACAAGTAATATCAGATAAGTAGAGTGTCGAACCCACGAGGAATTATGTTAGATAATTACCAAATATCAATCGCATGAAAAATTAATCTAATTTAAACAATGACAATATGATTTGTTTTTGTTGTTGATTAAGACTAAATAAAGACAATTTAGAAAACAAGGTTTAATTAACACGGATAGAATTCAAGATAAAAAGGTCTAAGATTACAATTTCCCACAACTCTTTATTTAAACATCATACTCTCTCTTGTTTGGTAAATTAGAACATAAGAATTGTTATCCGAGAAATCACAAGTATATATAAGCCTCTCTCGATGGTCGAATACGTATTTCCTATTGTGGTGTATAGATATATTTCTATTCTACACACTAGCAAGAACCTTATATCAAGAACAATCAATAAGACACATGTCACGTAAAATCCCATTAACTATTATATCAATTACCAACTTTCACAATAGAAATCATTAAGCAAGGATTCTCAATTGGATACATGTGGTATTTAGGTATATGTCTATCCTAAATACAATCAAATTATCAACCCTCAAGAATAATACATAAGACTCACGTCACATAATCTCATACATTATCCATAAAGAATATCCAACTTTCACATGAATTCATAACTAGGTCTCAACTTACATTTCCTCTCTCAATTCCATATAAGTTACCAAGGTAATTACGGGCCAAGCAATTAATCCTTAAGCAAAGGTTATGAACTCCAATTCATGTAATGACTAACTACCATTCAAAGAGAGAGCATTCAATTTAAACTACAAGTTGGCTTCCATTGCAATCTTAGAATGAAAAGTTTAGCTCATATTCAATTTTGATAACATCATAATCTGATTATAGTACATGGTTTCGAAATACAAAATAAGAATGAAGAACTAAAATATATGAAGAAACACCCCTTTTGTGATGAGATTCCCGAGTTGGTGTAGTGTAGTTCCTCTTCTCTAGCTCTTGTCTTCCTATTTCGTGTTCCTATCCTCCTTCAGTTGATGAATTTCGGATTGAATCCTTCTTGTTCCTTCCTTTCTACCGTCCAAAAACTAGGGTTTTTGGATGATGTCCAATGGTATGTTCAATGATGTGGAATAATGCCCAATATTAGCACAATACTCCCTGTATGCCTGATAATTTTCTCCTCTCTCCTCATGTTACCGTTCCTCAAAATCCTCCCATGGTGCACCACTACTGCAGAACAAGACAAAGCCAGCCGCACCTGGAAACGACGGGCTTGCCCCGGCGAGAAAAATGGCCTGGGGAGCTCGCCCCGACGAGAAATTAAGCCTTGGGGGCTCGCCCCGGCGAGAGCTCGCCCCAGCGAGAAATTTAGCCTGGGGAGCTCGTCGCGGCGAGACCCTCATTCCTGCAGGAATTACCCTTTTGCCCTTGGAATTGCTAATTACCGCCACGGACGTCCAAGGCTGCTCCCTACACAACAAAAGCATAAAACAAGTAAATAGACACTATAAACACCTAAGGATAGCAAAGAATTGAGTTCAAAAGATATCTAATTCGTAGGTATAAAACCCACTCATCAAATACCCCCAAACTTAAGACTTTGCTTGTCCTCAAGCAAAAACAAAGGAAATGAAAAATACACAATGCAACTAATTAAATGAATGCAAATGCATGAGCTATAAGCCTAGAGCAGTCAAGATAAGGAAATAAAGCCTCAACAATCAGAAACAAGTAAGCAGCAATAACTCAACAATATGATTATTAGAAATGAAATCCGCACCAATTTCGCCAAATGTTTAACCCTTCTTCTCTATGTGTGTGGTCAGAATGTCAGAGTACACAATGATCACAATTCGATCTAAGAACTACAGTGCTCAAAAGAAGATAAAATAGTCAACAACCAACTACTAGCATCTCACATGCTCACTAGCTTTTATTATCACACTCTATTTAGCTATTTTCTATAACAATCACTGAGTGCGTTTTACGCTCCATCTCGATGATAGTTTTATTTACATCTAGATCTGTGCAATGTCTATCTTCATTAGGCTTTTCAATGTCACCCATGTAGCAAACTTTCCATCGATGACTCCCAAACCAGATGGTTTTAGGGCACCAAGCGTAGAAACGCTCCAAAGGGCTTACTTGTTCGAACGACAAAGGCCACGAAGATAAACTAGTCAAGATTTGCTCATATCTGTCTATACTACATTTTCGATTATTACCAGTATTCAAGACAGACATCGAAGCAGTATATAAGCATATTAAAAAAAAAAATTCTTACGGCTATCCTATCTTTTAATGAGCAACAGTTTCAAAGAGTTGAATATAAAATCTCACGTACTCAACAACATTGCTATGTGCATTAGGAACTCAAAGGGTTAAAAATTCAAGAGAAATAGGCATAAGTTAACATTTCTAATATAGTAATTCAAATCCAAAGTGCTGAATACATTAAACAGTGATCACCATGTCATCATCGGCCTTTCCTTAATGCACTGCTCATAAGCTTCTAAATGCAGTTCTATAAAATACTATATAAAATTAAAAAAAAAAGCAAACGATGGGTGTGTACAATAATCATCAAGTAAATGACAATAATAGTAATAATCATTAATAGCAAGAAAAGTCATTTTGATGATACATCATTTTTTTTTACTTACTACATGGATGCAAAACTACAACTAAATGCAACATGCTACAAACTACAACTAAATGCAATACTATACTACAAACTCTAAACACCCCCAAACTTGAAATAAACAATGTCCTCATTGTAGAAAGGATAAAGAAATGAAGAACTGAGGACTTCCCTTGGATATCAATCGGCGGGGTGGTCGTCCATCTCCTCGACGTCAGAGTCAGATGGAGGGAAAGATGGTAGTGGTGTAGGTACAAGGAAAGGAAGTGGAGCTGCACTCGGGTACTGTGCTGCTAGAGCCGCGTTGAAGCTCGTGGTGAAGTTCCACATGTGCTCCTGCCTCTCTGCTATGCGCTGATTCTGCCTCTCTAGCCTCTTAGCTCGTCTGTCTATAAGTAACTGGAGGCTGCGGATCTGAGAGCTGAACTTTTCCTTAGGCTGCGATGAACTGGCAGACAACTGAACATCATCCTCCTCATCCTCGGAAGTAGCCACAATGATAAAGCCTCGGCTTCGAGGATGTTACTCGGCTCCATCCCATACTTTGTACCTTGCAATCAGTCTGTGGTCGAGGATCTTTGATGGCTGTTGTGTCACCTCATCATCTCGCCACTGTACCCCCGCCTGCCTGCACAATCCGCATATGAGGGAGGGATGCGGTAATCCGCCCTGAACATTACCCCTCAGAAGCCGGCGGATACTACCCTCGATGATGTTTCCTACATCAATCGTGAAGTCCATAACAATAGCGTATAGCAACGCTGCCTTGTCCTTTGAAACATTGCTCACGTGCTAGGATGGCATGAGCTTGGCACTCAGGAAAACGTACCAAATCTTTCCATATAAGCTGAGGTCCTTGCTGGGGAAGAGAGAGGCGCCTCTTTCTCTTTTAGTGATCCATGTGGTGCCTGCCTTGCACAGATTTGTCACAATCTTATCATAATCCGGCTGAGAGTGAATGAACTCTGTGTACTGGCATACGTCAGGTGGTACCAGGTTATAGTAGTTATTAATAGCTGTGTGCTGAAAGGTACCTTCCTCCCCCTGACTATGGCCTCAAATGGTTGTCTGTCCTGAGCATTAGCGTAGAATTCCTGTACGACAGGAACAACTACCGGGTCAGGGTGGTGCGTAAAAGTATCCCAAACCCTCTCATCAATCTGCTCCCAGATCTCCCCATCAACACCCTTTTCTGGCCTGAGGCCCCGCTCGGGAGTTAGAGCTTTACCCGTGATGAACTCGTCAAATCTGTCGGCTGCCTCAGCACTAATGAATTTGCTGTGGTCATACAGTCGGGGTGGTGCAGAGGCGGAACTTTCACTACGGGATCTCTTTGGAGGCATGGTGTCAATTAGACTGAATTTCCTTTTCAAACAGAACAAACACCTGTTGTGCACTAACTGATTTACTGATTCCCCCAAACTTGAATTTTTCTCAAACCTCAATTTCCTGCAAGAAACTCGACACCAGTACAAAATTTATATATCCCAACCTCCAATTGAGCCAACATCAATTCAATTGGGAATCCAATATCAAATAATTCAACAGTGCAAAAGAATGGCAGTTCAATCAAATCAACCAGATACACCCAATTTAGTGCTTAATATACTCAATTAACCCAAATGAATTCTCAGATACAGTATCAATCATAATTAACAATAATCACAGCCAAATGCATTGAGAATCCAGTACACATTGGAGTACCTTGCCACTGTCAGTTTCAAGTATGAAGGAGATGGAAGCTTGCCTGAATTCATCAAATTGTAGCTTGAATCCTCACTGAGATGTATTAAGACCGAATTCAAGCCCCAATTCCTCAAAATAATTGACCAATTTCGAGTGGCTTCGCTGATGGTGACTGTAATGGTGGGACTTGATTGAAACCCTAATTGGAAGTGGATTGTATGGAAAAGGGTTGCTCAATCCTCAATTCAGTTGAAATCGAGAGTAGGTTGTGGCTAGGGTTGGATTTCGAGTGGTTTGGGACGGTTTGGGGGTGCTGGATGCTAGGTTGCAGAAGGTAAGGATGAAGAGAATGGAGAAAAATTCGAACGGGAGGGAGTTTTTAGGTTCTGCAATTCCGCGTCTCTCACCGGGGCAAGAGATTTCCTCACGTTTTTCTGGTCGGGGCGAGCTCTCGCCGGGGCAAGAGATTCCAAGCCAAAAACCTCGCCGCGACGAGCCCATCTAGTGAAGCAAAATTTGATTTTTTTTTGAAATTTTAATACAGGGACCATGTCTAATATCACTCCACTGTATCCTTGCAACCTGCAAAACACACATTAGGAACATAGGGCCAAAAATGACTCTCGAACGCGACTTGGTGCTGAAAATCCTCAACTAACACACAACACACTAAATATGAAAAACTTAAAAACTAACTATTATGAAAAAAAATTACAGTAATTAAGACACAAACTGAATCATAAAAGGATACGGAAGATAGTGGGTTGCCTCCCACCGAGCGCTTGGTTTAGAGTCCTCGGCCCGACTTCTCATCCATTTCAAGGTTGATCAGCTAAAGTGATCGAGGTCTTCTGGCGAGCGAAGCCGCCACCCCAATAATGCTTAAGACGCTGCCCGTTAACTTTGAATGTTTCCTCCAGATTATCACCATAGACTTCAACAGCGCCGTGCGAAAATGCACTCTTGACCACGAAGGGCCCCGACCAATGTGATTTGAGCTTTCCGGGAAAAAGCCTCAATCTAGAGTTGTATAGAAATACCGCCTGGCCAGGCTCGAATTTTCTGTCAATAATTTTCTTATCATGCCATCTTTTTACCTTCTCCTTGTACAATTTTGAATTCTCATAAGCTTGCAGTCGGAACTCATCAAGTTCATTGAGCCGAAGAAGCCTTTTCTCACCGGCAGCTGTGAGATCAAAATTCATCTTTCTTATGGCCCAGAACGCCTTATGCTCAAGTTCAACTGGGAGATGGCATGCCTTTCCATAAACTAGCTGGTATGGTGACATACCAATGGGTGTTTTATAAGCCGTTCTGTACGCCCAAAGTGCATCATCCAGTTTTGTTGACCAATCTTTTCTTGTGGGATTGACGATCTTTTCCTGAATTTTCTTCACTTCTCTGTTAGAAAGCTCAGCTTGTCCATTGGTCTAGGGGTGATATGCAGTAGCAATTCTATGATTGACCCCATATTTTTCCAAGAGGGCTGCAAAGTGCTTATTGCAAAAATGACTCCCTTCATCACTGATCATGGCCCTTGGAGTACTGAACCTTATGAAGATATTCTTTTAAAGAAATTCCAGCACTACATTGGAGTCATTAATAGGCAATGCAGCTGCCTCCACCCATTTAGATATATAATCTACTGCCAAGAGAATGTATAGATTGCTGAAAGAGGGCGGGAATGGTCCCATGAAGTCTATACCCCAAACGTCGAAGACTTCAATCTCAAGGATCATGTTCAAAGGCATTTCATGTCGTTTAGAGATGTTCCCCATTCATTGACATCTATCACATCTTAGTACAAACTGATGGGCATCTTTAAACAAAGTTGGCCAGAAGAACTCTGCTTGCAACACCCTAATAGCTGTCTTTTCACCCCCGTAATGACCTCTATATAGCGAATCATGACAGTGATGAAGAATGCTCTCAACCTCACTTTGCGGAACACACCTTCGAATCATTTGATCCACACAATGTTTGAACAAATATGGTTCATCCCACATATACCTCTTCACATCACGAAGAAACTTTTTCTTTTGCTGCCACGACAAGTCTGGGGGGAGTGTGTTACTAACCAAGTAGTTAGCAAAATCAGCATACCATGGAATTTAACCTTGAACCACAAACAGCTGTTCATCCGGGAAAGATTCATTGGTTAGAACTTTTTCTTCCTTATCATGGCTCGGATTTTCCAATCTAGATAGATGGTCGGCTACTTGGTTTTCAGTCCCCCTTTTATCCCGAATTTCTAAGTCAAACTCTTGCAGCAATAGGATCCATCTAATCAATCTCGGTTTAGCAACTTTCTTTGCAATTAGCTACCGAATAGTTGAATGATCCGTGAATACAACCACCCTTGCTCCGATCAAGTAAGATCGAAACTTGTCAAAAGCACAAACTACCGCAAGCAACTCCTTCTTGGTAGTGGTGTAATTGAGTTGTGCATCAGTTAAGGTTTTGTTGGCGTAGTAAATAGCATGAAAAACCTTATCCTTGCATTGTCCCAAAATAGCCCCAACCGCATAATCACTGGCGTCACACATCAATTCGAAGGGTTTTGACCAATCCAGAGCAATTATCACTAGTTCAGTAGTTAATTTCTTCTTTACAGGTCAAATGCAATCAAACACTCATCATCAAACTTAAACGGCACATCTTTCTCTAGTAGGCTGCATAAAGGCTTTGAGATCTTAGAGAAGTCCTTTATGAATCTTCGGTAGAACCCCGCATGTCCCAGAAAACTACGAATACCCTTCACTGAGGTTGGTGGAGGTAAATTTTCAATAGTTTCAAGTTTTGCTCTATCCACCTCAAGACCTTTGGATGACACTTTATGCCCAAGTATTATCCCCTCTTGCACCATGAAGTGACATTTTTCCCAGTTGAGCACTAGATTAGTTTCCACACATTTCTTCAGTATTAGAACTAAATTTTCTAAGCAGTTGTCAAATGAGTCACCAAACACTGAGAAGTCATCCATGAAAACTTCAACATCGCATTCTACCAAATCCGAGAAAATAGCCATCATGCACCTTTGAAAAGTGGCCGGTGCATTACACAATCCGAATGAGACCCTTCTAAAAGCAAAAGTACCAAATGGACATGTGAAGGTAGTCTTTTCTTGATCTTCTAGAGCAATAGCAATTTGATTATAGCCCGAATATCCATCCAACAAGCAATAGTACTCATGCCCAGCCAGTCTATCCAACATTTGATCAATGAAAGGTAATGGAAAGTGATCCTTTCGGGTCGCTTTATTAAGTCTCCTGTAATCCATGCACACCCTCCACCCGGTCACTGTCCTTGTCGGAATCAATTCATTATTTTCATTGGCTACAACTGTCATACCCCCTTTCTTGGGTACACACTGAACTGGCCTCACCCAAGCACTGTCAGAAATATGATAAATTATTCCAGCATCTAACCACTTCAAAGTCTCTTTCTTTACCACCTCTTTCATGATTGGGTTGAGTCTCCTTTGATGTTCCACAGTGGGCTTACTATCATCCTCCATCAAGATTTTGTGCATACAGTATGATGGGCTTATTCCCTTGATGTCGGCGATGGTCCATCCAATAGCAGATTTGTACTCTCTAAGAACTCGCAACAGCTTGCTTTCCTGAAACTCGTTAAGCACAGGTGCAATAATAATAGGTAAAGTAGTTGAATCACCTAAATATTCATACCTTAGATGATTAGGCAAAGGTTTTAGCTCAAGTGATGGAGGTGTCTCAAGGGATGGTTTCAACCGATCTGTAGCATTCTCGCTCTAGAGATTCAAACGGGATTTGAAACTTGCTTCCCCATGGCACTGTATCCAAAATCTGTAGATACTCAACCAAATCTGGATCATCCATGCCAAACTCTCCCAGAAGTGTAGTCTCTAATAGATCATTATTTAACACATTCAAAAACTCATCATTTACAACTCGCTCGATCACATCCACCTGAAAACATTCTTCCTCATCCGAAGGAAATTTCATGGCCTTAAATACATTGAAGGTGACTTTTTGATCCTGAACCCTCATAGTGAGCTCTCCCTTTTGCACATCGATTAAAGTTCTCCCAGTGGCTAAAAATGGTCTCCCAAGAATAATAGGAATGTTTTTATCTTCCTCAAAATCTAAGATGATAAAATCAGCTGGGAAGATGAACTTATCCACCTTAACAAGAATGTCTTCAACAATTCCCCTTGGGTACGTAACCGACCTATCTGCAAGCTGAAGGGAAATGTTTGTTGGCTTTGGTGCAGGCAGACCTAACTGAGTATACACGGATAATGGCATGAGATTAATACTAGCACCCAAGTCACACAAACATTTGTTGAATGAAAGGCTACCAATAGTACACGGTATAGTGAAGCTGCTTGGATCTTTCAATTTGGGAGGTAGCTTTCTTTGCAACACGGCACTACATTCCTCTGTCAAAGCCACTATCTCAAAGTCATTTAGCCTTTTCTTCCTAGATAGAATTCCCTTCATAAATTTGGCATAGCTAGGCATCTGTTCTAAGGCCTCTGCAAAATGAATGTTAATTTGTAGCTTCTTAAAGACCTCCAGGAATTTGGCAAACTGTTTATCTGACTTTTTCTTTTGCAGTCTTTGAGGGAAAGGCACTGGTGGAAACACTTTCAGTGGAGGAACAACATTAGGTTTATCTGTGGTATCTCTCTGTTCCAACTCAGGTAGTACACTGCTGTCCATTTCCTTAGAAAAATCTGCATTATTTAAGTCCGGAGGAGGACATGAGTGGGCTGCCCCTTTTGCAATTCGGGCTCCTGTATGGTTTGTTTTCCACTTCTGAGAGTTACTGCCTGATATTCCTCTTTCCCATCTCTTCTTGGATTAGTTCCTGTGTTACTAGGAAGAGATCCCTGGGGTCTATTTGACATAGAACTAGCCATTTGCCCAATTTGATTTTCCAAGGCTTTGAGTGCTGCTGCTTGGTTTTTTATCAAGATATCCTGGTTAGCCATGTGTTTCAATATCAACTCCTCAAAATCTAATTTCCTCTCTGGTTGTGAAGTTTGAGCTGCATGATGTTGTGGCTGATTTTGGAACCCTAGTGGATGGTGTGGTTTTGGAGCTTGCTAAAAATTTTGATTGTTGCTCCATGAAAAGTTAAGATGGTTC
The DNA here is from genome assembly GCA_034770075.1 of Aralia elata. NCBI lineage: Eukaryota > Viridiplantae > Streptophyta > Magnoliopsida > Apiales > Araliaceae > Aralia > Aralia elata. Next base: position 43,204,136 of record CM068387.1, on the reverse strand, counting down.
CTATTTCCAACATTGTAAGTGTTTTGGTACTAATTCGGCTGTCTCTGGTAGCTACTTACAAACTGAACTGCCTCATGGTCAAATGGGCATTGGTCGTTGGCATGTGTCCCTGCACATAATTCACAAACAATAGCAACCTGCTGCACTTTTAAATCAGTCAAAGAATCAAGTTTCTTTGACATTGCTGCCATCTGCGCTGCTAAGGACGTGATGGCATCCACCTCTAATACTCCGGCTACCTTTGGTTGACTCATTCTAGAAGTTGGCCATTGGTAATTATTTGCAGCCATGACCTCCAATAAATCAAGTGCTTCTCCATAATTTTTAGCCATAAAAGATCCCCCAGCCGCTGCATCTATACAAGATCGATTCTGAGATCCCAATCCATTGTAAAAGGTATTCAATTGCATCCGTGGGAGGAATCCATGATGTGGGCATCTTTGAAGAAAATCTTTAAATCTTTCTCAAGCTTCATACAATGATTCTCCATGATGTTGTTCAAAGGTTGCAATTTCATTTCTCAATCTAGCAGATTTTGCAGGAGGGAAGAACTTCGCCAAAAAATTCTGTGCTAAGTCTGACCATGTAGTGATGGATCCCGGTGGCAATGAGTGAAGCCAACTCTTAGCTTTGTCTCTCAAAGTGAACGAAAAAGTCTAAGTCTCAAAGCATCATCCGTCACTCCAATAAATTTAAAAGTATCACATATCTCAATGAAGCTCAACAAATGCTCATTAGGGTTGTCATTAGCCAAACCCCCAAACTGTAACGAATTTTATACCATTTGTATTGTTCCCTATTTCTGGCTTGAGGGGCGTGACGACTTATCATCCCTTGGCGGTTATGGGGCAGTTTGATCAGACACAGGATTTTCACCCTTTCACGGGCGCAGCCAACTACCGATTCCTCATATCACCCCAGACAGAGAGAGATCTACTACCGGTATATATGATCTTTGGTCTCGCAGGATCTTTGCCGAGTATAGTGAGAGTTACCCCACTCTGACATCTACTTATGTACAATGGTTGCACGGAGACTCTGATATGGTTGGTTTGAGTCAGACTGGAGTATTTGATGACTCTCGAGTGATTTTCACATATGACACCACCCCAGAGGTATTTATTCCTCCTGAGTCTACAGAGACAATATCCAAATATGATTTTGGAGGCTTCTCCACTGCCGCTCATATTCCTTATTCCATCTTCGCTGATTCTGCCCCTAGTCGGGTTACTGAGGATAGTCGGAGCCGACTGGCCTTGATTACTGCTGAGGCTGAGAGAGATGCTGCTTTTGCTCAAAGAGATGCCGCATTCTGGCCAGAGATGTTTCCCTCACTGACAGAGATGCCCTTGTATTGCAGACTAGGGCAGTTATAGATGCTCACTCTGAGACTGTTAGCCGAGCCACTGCTTTATTGGATCGCATCGACATGATGGGGCAGCAGATTGTAGGGGATGCCGAGGCAGAGTATTCAGAGGGAGCTCTGTTTTGTTGTACGTGTGGTTTATGAGCCATCTCAGCCCCATCGGTCATTTCCGTCACCATGGGTTTTGCTTCAGCTACGACATAGCCCTGCAATTCTCGTTCCGTCCCGCGAGCGGTGTTGATGCGGTTTCCTGGGTAGAATTCTTATTGTCCATTGAGGAGCCCATCCTCCAACACTCTGCAAGGTGAGGCGACGGGTGGAAAGTGCGAACTCTGGGCCGGAGGGATATCCATCTGTAAATCCCACGGTCAGATGCTCAGAAAGGTAGGGAACCCAGACGACCTCGGAGGCAGTGATCAGCTCCAGCTAAATGCGGTAGTGTGCGAAGCTGCCAGATACTGGGACCTCCTCCAAAGTGCTATGATGCCACCGTCGACCCCGGGGATAGGTATCCAAGCCAAGAGTCCTGACAGGCCTCAGGCATGGGAGTCGCTCGTAAGCCCAGAACTGTGAACAGAAACAGGAAACAGCCTGAGTGACCGGCAAATGTAGAAAAAAGAAAAGAAATAAAATGATAGGAGGTGCAGTAAGAAAAGAAGGCTTACTAGCAGGAAGGGGTAGAACCCAAGCCAAGCGTCGGTCTGTCCCTCCAAACGAAGACGAAGACCGTGGAGGAAGTAGGCAAAGGTGAAGGACCCCCAATCATAGTCGCCGATCCGGTCTACATCCCTGACAGCGCCGACGACGCTGAAATGAATGGTAGAGGAGTTGTTCCCCAAGAAACAACCCCTCATAATGGTCAGGAACAGACGTCAGAGCAGAATATTACGAGTGTCTCGATCTGCAGGGAAGGGCGTTACATATATGCCTCCAACAGCGTCAACAGCCAAAGCTCCGGACCGAATGATGTAGGCCTTGAAGACCTGATCCTCGGCAGCGAAACCCAATAAAGCTCAGACCTCCGCTAGAGTAATGTCTAGATCCAAAGGGACACGAACTCCGGTGAACTCAATACCAGTGATGTACCTCCAATCCCAAGGATTCAGCACAACCTCGCAGTCTAGAAGATGAAGGGACTGGGTCTGGTGGAACCATCACTCAGACAAAGCCCTCATATAACCCAGGGGCACTGACGGGGAATGATAGTGAAGAAAGAGCGAAAACCCCAAGAATCCACTACCGCGCGGTAATCGGCGTGCAGCGCAGTGTAGAGGGAATAGATGTTGAACCAGTTGCCCCTCGGCTGGGTGAACTCGGGCACCTGTGGCAATCACTAATGGATCAGTCCGGATACGAGCAGAGATTGAGAATGAATTTAAAAAAAAATAATGAGTATACCTCATTAGCGACAAGAGATGCGGAGGGGTGACGACTGAGGTCTCGACCTAACAGATCAGGCACCTGAACATGAGCACCGGGGAAAACGCGGCGAGTAGAGGGAGCTGATGTGCCGGAGGAAGGCCCCTCTGCCTCAATGTCTGGAAGAACGGCCTCATCAACCTTAGGCTGATCAGGCCAGACGACAGCCTCTGCCAGTCGACGAGCCTGGCGAGTCCGAGGCAGGTGCAGCCCTACGGCGGCGAACACCCGAAGCACGAGATGCAGTGGAGGTGCTGGGAACATCAGGATCCATAGCTGGAACGACACAGTCAAAGAGGAAAGTACATTATATTTCTAATTGTGTTACGAAATATTTTATCTGCCTATCTTCATCACAGAAATAATGCAGCATGATGCATGTTTACCATATATGCATGAATTAGATTAAAAAAAATCGTCTATAAAATGAGCATCCCATGCACATCCAAGCATGTTTTCAATTAACCCAAGCCACAACAGATCGAAATTACATGTTATATGGATAATTGCAACATGAAAATGGCCATAATGCATGCTCTCATTCAAAAGGTGACAAGTATGTATGACCCGCATCATGAACACAAAATATGACTCGCACAGTTGAGACATAACATATACATGCAATGATACATGACATAACATTTCAAAGCATGCATTTTTATCCCTAAACATGCAAAATAGCCAAATGTATAGCGAAACATTGACGAAATAAGAAAACAATCGGTCAAAATGTTACATGTAGCGTGTAGATCGATCTAACCGGAGTGGTTTTTGCAAAAAGGTTGAAAAAGTCGGCTAAAAGGATGTGCAACGGCGCAAAATCGCGAAAACCAATGTGGGGTACGAGTTGAAAGTGACAGATCTGGGAAGGGGCGAGCTGCCTAAAAATCCCGATCATGGCCGCAGATCAATCTTTGGCTGGCAGCAGATCCATCTGCGGCTGGGCCCTGTTTCCCTCCTTTTCCCTCATTTGCAAAATTGATCAATTTCAATCCATTTAACTTAAAAAATACGAGGTTTCAACCAATCAGGTATGGAACATGACGAAACAATCGACCGGATACAAGACCCGGCGCAGACAAGACGATCAACCGGATACGAGACCCGGTGATTACGAGACGAGCGACCGGATACGAGACCCGGCGCAGACAAGACGATCATCCGGATACGAGACCAGGTGATTACGAGACGAGCGACCGGATACGAGACCCGACGCAGACAAGACGATCAACCGGATACGAGACCCGGTGATTACGAGACGAGCGACCGGATACGAGATCCGGCACTGACAAGACGATCAACCGGATACGAGACCCGGTGATTACGAGACGAGCGACCGGATACGAGACCCGGTGATTACGAGACGAGCGACCGAATACGAGACCTGGCGCAGATAAGACGATCAACTGGATACGAGACCCGGTGATTACGAGACGAGCGACCGGATACGAGACCCGGCGCAGACAAGACGATCAACCGAATACGACACCCGGTGATTACGAGATGAGCAACCGGATACGAGACCCAGCGTAGACAAGACGATCAACCGGATATGAGACCTGGTGATTACGAAACGAGCGACCGGATACGAGACCCGGCACAGACAAGACGATCATCCGGATACGAGACCCGGTGATTACGAGACGAGCCACCGGATACGAGACCCGGTGATTACGAGACAAGCAACCGGAGACGAGACCCGGTGCCGACAAGATGATCAATCGGAGACGAGAACCGATACAGGGGAGTCGACCAATCGGAGACGAGAACCGATACAGGCGAGTCGACCAATCGGAGACGAGAACCGTTACAGACGAGATGACCCATCAGAGACCAGAACCCACACCTACGAGACGATCGATCGGATACGAGACCCGACGGTTTTGAGACGACAACGATTCCACGACGACGACGATTACGAGTCGGAGCGCGACACTTACGATAAATATTATCGCAACGACTTGTCAGAGACGAAACCTGACAACAACGATGCGATCAGCGATCGAGTCCTCTTGAGATCGTTACTCACAATGAATTTGCGATTGCATGATGCATTGACACCCTTACGAATGTTTTGCATGCCTTACATTTTGTGCTGCATCATAAGCTATATGTGTTGTCGACGCCGGTTTTTCGTCCTTATGTTTGCGATATTGTCCTTTTCCGATTTTAGCATTTGATTGAATGATTTTTTGGGAAAAGGTCGGCATTGATGTCGACGGGGTTTCGAAAGATCGTTTTTTATGATGAGCCAATTGACCAGAGTCGCCAGTTGGTATATTTGAAATAGATGTACCAACTCATCCGAGTTTTCATTTTTTATAAATCGCTGGCTCATACGTGACTCCGAGTTAATTGGTCTGCGAATCGAGATTCATAGAGTTCGGGGGCTTGCTTAAGTGAGGGGAAGGTGTTAGGCACCCCTCGACTTCCGTGAAACACGGTTACCGCAACCTTGATGTTTTCCTATCCTTTTAATTCATAAAATGTGTATGTGTGAGTGTGTGTGTATGCCTATGTGAATGTTGTGGTGAGTTCTGTATAAATAGGAATTCTTTTTGGTATTTTAGGAAAGAGACGTGTTTTATTTGGAGAGTGCTTTAGAATGTCCTTTGCCTATTCGAGAAAGCTTTATTTCTTTATGAGAAAAGATTTGATTTTAATTGTCAAAGCTATGAGATTTTCATTAAACGTTGCTTTGGCAAAACATGAATTTATTAAACCTTAACCAAAATAGGAATCGAGATTTATACGTTGCCTTCATAAATGATGGGCAATTTCTAGGATCTCTTTCGCCCTATGTATCATGGTTTAGTAAAACATTTATTTCTTTTTATAAAAAACCATTTTTGTGGCATTTGAAAACAACTTCTCTTTAGCTTTCTCGTAGAATAGGAATCGACTTTCATTAGCATTTCCAATTTCTAGCCTCGTGATGCTAATATTCTACTTTGATTGATTTTAGAAAAACTTTATCGTTTAGCTTTGAAATCAATTTCGTCTCATAAATCAAATCAAGCATTAAAATGCGTTGGGGTTATTCATGGGCATGTAAGCCATCAAAATAACCTCAAACGCCACAAGCATAGATTTCACTATTTCGGGGCCTTAAACCCGATTCTCGCCTTGGCGTCGTTTTAAGGCCCGACGATTACATATTTACAATCAAGGATAATCGATTCTATCACATGCATCAAAGCTGTCCATCGTCGGATTTGGACCACGGGGTCGCATCCTAGGATCACAACCAAAATCGCTACATTAATATAACGAGCTAAAACTTTACCAAATGGATATCATCGGGCCATTAGGAGGAATTTCGTTCCATTTGGAACCCTCACTAATATCCCTCAATCTAAGGATTCACAACAATATACAAGAACAACTACATTTAATATAATTCGGATGACAAAAGCTTAACAAAAATGGTAAAATAAAATGCTAAAACAAAATATTTTTCGCCTTGCAAATAATCCCCACAATATGTATGAATTTGTGTATTGAATAGAGTAGAAATATATGATATGTAATCTCACAAAATGGGTACAATTTCTCACTATTTCTCACTCTTTTCTCTCTTAATTTCTCTTATTTTCTTGCTGTTTTCTCCATCTTGCTGAACTACCGCCGCCTGCTTCTTTCTTTTTTTTTCTCCCTTCTTTCTGTATGCAAATTGATCTGCGGCTGGCCTCGGTTTCCCCGCGCCCGCCGCGCACTTCAGCCGTCTCGCGCACTACCATTATTTTAATCGTTTGGCCGCAGATTGATCCGCGGCTGGGTGGGCTGATTTTCTTGTTTTCTGAACTGCACCTCGATTCTCGTGTCGGATCATCGGTATCTGCTGAAAGGCTTGCATTTTGCAGTCCGGGAACCGCTGGGAAAAGTGCCACATCATTCATGGGTGTTTGCTTCGCCCGTCGTCGTGTCAACCTTGATCACAAGTCGTCGTGGTGGTTTTGAGTGTTCGCACTTATGTCCACCTTCCGTCTCGCAGGCTAGGTCAATTGACGATTTTGCCCTCCTATCAAGGTCAGTATAGGAAACGCAAAATTCGGGTGTCTACAGCTGCCCCTCTTTATCATGTTTATGAAATGTTAAAATGAAATGAACATGATAAAGAAGTAGACACACGATGCATGAATGACAATGCATAAGAATGACAGTACATACATGATGCAACATATATAGCCTAAGATGCAACACAAGATGCAAAGCATGCAAAACATTCGTAAGGGTGTCAATGCCTCACGCAATCATCTTGTCCGCGCCGGGTTTCGTATCTGGTCGCTCGTCTCGTAATCACCGAATATCATCACCGGTTGATTGTCTCGTCGGGGCCGGGTATCGTCGCCGGTCACCCATCTCGTAACCCCCGGTTATCGTCGTCGGTTGGTTATCCTGTCGGAGCCGGTTTTCGTCGTCGGACATCCACCTCGTAATCGCCGATTATCGTCGCCGGTTGGTTATCTTGTCGGAGCCGGTTTTTGTCGCCGGACATCCATCTCGTAATCACCGGTTATCGTCGTCGGTCGATTGTCTCGTCGGGACCGGGTATCGTCGCCGGTCACCCATCTCGTAACCCCCGGGTATCGTCGCCGGTTGGTTATCTTGTCGGAGCCAGTTTTCGTCGCCGGACATCCATCTCATAATCACCAGTTATCGTCGCCGGTCGATTGTCTTGTCGGGGCCGGGTATCGTCGCCGGTCACCCATCTCGTAACCCCCGTTATCGTCGCCGGTTGGTTATCCTGTTGGAGCCGGTTTTCGTCGCCGGACATCCACCTCGTAATCGCCGGTTATCGTCGCCGGTCGATCGTCTTGTCGGGGCCGGGTATCGTCGCCGGTCACCCATCTCGTAATCGCCGGTTATCGTCGCCGGTCGATCGTCTTGTCGGGGCCGGGTTTCGTCGCCAGTCACCCGTCTCGTAATCACCGGTTATCGTCGCCGGTCGATCGTCTGGATCTCAGCCCTTCCCAGGGGTGTTAGTTGTTTGGATATCAGCCCTTCCCAAGGTGTTAGTTGTTTGGATACCAGCCCTTCCCAGGGTGCTCACCATCTTGTTGTGGTTTGCGTGGATCTCAGCCCTTCCCAGGGTTTATTATTTTTTGTCTTTTTTTTGTGTGGATAGCAGCCCTTCTCAGGGTTGCTCACCATCTTGTCGTGGTTCGCTTGGATCTCAGCCCTTCCTAGGGTTTGTTATTTTTTGTCTTTTTTTGTGGATATCAGCCCATCCCAGGGTTCCTCACCATCTTGTTATGGTTCGCGTGGATCTCAGCCCTTCCCAGGGCTTGTTGTTTTTTGTCTTTTTTGTGTGGATACCAGCCCTTCCCAGGGTTGCTCACCACCTTGTCGTGGTTCGCTTGGATCTCAGCCCTTCCCAGGGTTTGTTGTTTTTTGTCTTTTTTTTTGTGGATATCATCCCTTCCCAGGGTTGCTCGCCATCTTGCCGTGGTTCGCTTGGATCTCAGCCCTTCCCAGGGTTTGTTGTTTTTTGTCTTTTTTTGTGGATATCAGCCATTTCCCAGGGTTGCTCACCATCTTGTTGTGGTTCGCGTGGATATCAGCCCTTCCCAGGGTTGCTCGCCATCTTGCCGTGGTTCGCTTGGATCTCAGCCCTTCCTAAGGTTTGTTGTTTTTTGTCTTTTTTCTTTTTGTGGATATCAGCCCTTCCCAGGGTTGCTCACCATCTTGTTGTGGTTCGCGTGGATCTCAGCCCTTCCCAGGGTTTGTTGTTTTTTGTCTTTTTTTTGTGGATATCAGCCCTTCCCAGGGTTGCTCACCATCTTGCCGTGGTTTGCTTGGATCTCAGCCCTTCCCAGGGTTTGTTGTTTTTTATCTTTTTTTGTCGATATCAGCCCTTCCCAGGGTTGCTCACCATCTTGTTGTGGTTCGCGTGGATCTCAGCCCTTCCCAGGGTTTGTTGTTTTTTGTCTTTTTTTCTTTTTGTGGATATCAGCCCTTCCAGGGTTGCTGACCATCTTGTTGTGGTTCGCGTGGATCTCAGCCCTTCCCAGGGTTTGTTGTTTTTTTTTTTGAGGGATTTCTTGAAGTGGGATGTGTGATCGGCTCCTGTCCCGGATCTTCCACCAACATCGTCCACGTACTATGCTGCAAAAGCCATCACGGTCTGATCATTTGTGAGGTTGAAGGCGACGTGCTTGTACTTTCCTGAAGATTTTCATTTTGATCGTACCTGCATGCATGAAAAAGATGTTACGCATGATCTAGCAGATATGGTATGGACAGATGCATGTGAACAACATATGTTTTAGATAGAAATGACCCGTGTTCAGTCAAATGATACGATTCGACAGTCGTCGTTGTTTGCCAACATTTGATTGGATCACGCCTCGTCGTGAAATGTAGTTTCTAGACTTCAACATTGGTTTTGTACTCTGCCTGTTCTTGGTCGTCTTCATTTCATCGAGTTGAGGCAGTCTGTTTCGCTCTCTGTGATGATCGACAGCTATGTTGGTCTCCTTGGCTTTTTGATCATTTCTGCTGGCTGATATGCTGTCGTCCCGCATTATAACGTCCCTGTATATGCTCATGCACATTGATCATTGGGATGTCGAGGCAGTGATAGTCAGGATTGGGGAGAGGCCCAATGACGAGAAGTTCTGTGCAGCCTCAGCTTCCTTCCATTTCACAATTCTTAACTGCCCCTGCCTTGGCGCGTGTCGCTACCAAGAATTTCTATCAAAAACTCGCGATGGTGACCGTGCTGAGTTATCCACAGCTCTGCAAGATCCTGCATTTCAGATGACTAACAACTGCCAAAACTTGAAGGCTCGGGCCGTTAGTGTTAGTTCAATACAAAGATATTATAATCTCGACAAAAGAGTAAATGCAGTTAAAGCACATGAAATGGAATATCTATTGATCGCACAATCTAGCAAGTTGTGAACCGTGAATGTACTAGATTGGAAGTTTTTTTTTATCAATCCCGCGTGAGTTGATGATTTTCTACTTGACGAGTTATGAAATCGTAAGAACAGCTTCAAGCATTCATGGTCATTGTACGTGAGTAAGGTCGAATTCAAAAGAACTACCTTCCCTCGTCAAAGGTATCCTGTCTCCATTCTCCACAACGTTCTTAGCAGGATTGACGTCATATGACAAATGTACTGTGCGTTGCAGCACTCAGTAGGGGTTTCTCTTCTATGACTTCTTGTTTAAGGCCGAGAGTTTTTTTCGTATTATCTTTTTTTTCTTATTAGCCCACTTCACTTGTCTCGTTTTCTTAGGCTATTCAATAGTTACCCATTTAACGAGTTTTGGACCAATGACTCCCGAACCAGACGGTTTTGGGGCATTAGGTGTACAGACACCCCTTCGGGTTGACTTACTCAAGTAACAAAGGCCACGGTTCGAGACAAGCTGGTGGTCTGCCCCATTCATTCTTTGCTTGACCTTGCGCAAGATTCGTTTTCTTAGGCTTGAGTTACCCATGTAGCGAGTGTTAGGCCGGTGACTCCCAAACCAGACGGCTTTAGGGCACCAGATGTGGAAACACCCCTTAGGCTTAATTACTCGAGTAGCCCATGCCACGATTCGAAACTGCTCGGGCCTCCTCTACTGTAATGCTCGTTTTCTTAGGCTCTTAGTTACCCATGTAACGAGTGTTGGGCCAGCGACTCCCAAACCAGATGGCTTTAGGGCACCAGGTGTAGAGACACCCCTCGGGCTTAATTACTCGAATAACCCAGGCCACGATTCGAGACATTAGCTTGATAATCATTTATCGTCTGACTTCTTGATATTAGCTTGATAATTATTGACTGTCTGACTACGTGTTAATTGCCATCAACGTCGTCACAGCTTTATACCCCACACTGAAAGTTTGTGCAAATGCAAAGTGAAGGATGTCACATGAGGTCGATTCTGTCGCGAACGCTGCTTTGAATTAAGGCTTTGTACCCGATCGAAAGGTTGAATAGCCTTCTTCGTCTAATCATACTCACGATCGTGCTCCACGGTTGCTTGTCAGAATTAATCCGATTCCTATCAGGCCAAATAAAATCCCCCTTTCACGCGGGTCATCATATCCTGGGAAAACTATGCTTGACAAATGCCAGATGATCGTACCGTTGAAGATTGAAATGACACGAGGTAGCATTTGATGATGTTGGTGCATGTTGATGGGATTGTTGCATGGGTGGCAATTTGCACGTCATCATTTCCTGGGTGGTTGACAAATGCCCCAGTGTTAAGTTGCTTTTCTTGTGATCTCTCTCGTACTGGTTGCATCGGTATCTTGCTGGGCTGACAAAAGACCCGGTCCTTTGACTTGTTGAAAGGTTTGGGGGATTTTTGATTTTTTTGATTTTTTGATTTTTTTTTTTACGTGTAATTTGCCCTTACTCCGGGTTCTTTGTGATTGTTAGGGGTCCTGATGTTTGATGGCGATGGTTTGGTCTAAGTCAGGTTTTGGGTTTATCCTCGACCCCTCCTTTGATCTCGTCAGGCGTATTGTCGATATTTGTCTCGTCCTCCTCAATCCCCATCAGATCGAAATCTAGCTCTATACCAAAATCGTGATCCTCCTTCAGATTTGGCCTATCGCTTGCCAGGCTAGAATGCCTCAAATCGGGGTACCTGACATAAAACAAAAATGCTTGTCATATATATAAAACCTTTCAGCACATGATCCTCTTTTTGGATAACATGACAAAATGACATGAGCGTGCCGGGATTTGAAATAAAACTTATAATTTTAAAACCCGTTGATCATCTACTGGACGGGATTCACTGCCATACTCCTGGGTTTACCCCTCCCTGGATATCACCTGCTGCACGGTCCAACTGGCCACGGTGAGGTCAAGCAATGGAGCTCATTAGGAGGTGCATGGATCGCATTGGTATGGATCTGGCATTGACGGCATTTCCTGACATAAGTATCGCAATCCGTTTTCATGGTTAGCCAGTAGAGACCCGTTCACATGATTTTCTGTGCCAAAAATATTCTGCTCATATGGGCTCCGCACACATCGCCATGTACTTCGTTCATTAATCTGTGGGCTTCTTCGGCTTCTAGATATAGCATCAGTCCCCCGCAGCTAGGTCCTATTAATGCAAATCGTCTCCGCTTAAGAGAAATTTCAATGCCCATCTTTGGATTCTCTTTCGTCGATCAGATCTGCATTTTTGGGAGAGGAGCTGTCTCGCAGGAACTCTTTAATGTTTTGACCAAGCCCATTTAGGAGGGGCATCACTATGGGAGATCTCTCCGATCTGATCCTCATAGGCCGGTCAAGTCTGTACCGCAATTTCCCCCTTAAAGCTCGTCTCGTACAGTGATGTGTGAATCAGGGAAGCCAGTGTATTTCATGGCTACCGGCTTCTGCCATTTGGATGGATGGAGTATGGACTTTACGGCCTCTTAGTTGGGTCTTAGGGGCAGTCTCGCAAAACAAACCAGGGCCGCAGTTTAGTACTGTGCCAGCTACAAGTAGGTGCATGTCAACACTGATGCCTGATTTTTATTCATCATTTTTTTTTCGGTTCTCTAAACTTATCCTGCAAAACAAGGTCAGTGCTTGATGACGGGATAGTATTTAGAAGTTTTAGAAAACCTCGGTACGTGGTATGAATTGCCTTCCTACAAAACCATGTCAGTATTCTCTTTATATGTGCAGGTGATGTAATCACATGATACAGGACATATTTATTACGATGATGCCGGTATGACAGTTGTATGCCATTTACATGACATTTATTTGACTGAATGATAAAAGGGCATGAAGAAGCTTCCCTTCCGTTAGGTTTATCAGAGGCTGACCTACCCTAGGGTTAGTCTCGCGGGCTTTTCGGCATGAAGGTCCCCAAATCTTCGCAATCTACTCGTCTGAATCCTTTCGATTGGAGCGGATTTGGGTGGTGCGTTTCCTGAGCCATCTCCGGGGAGCAGCCCATTCGAGTCCAGTAATAAGCAACCGATAGGTTCGCCTCAGGAGGAGGTACTCTCTCAACATACATTCACATTCATCGTCCTCACCGTATGCATATGATTACTTTAAAGTAAAGCAATTTCATTCAATCATTCATTTATTGGACAAAACACACATTCACACAACAAAAGGTAAAAAATCAAAATATCGCACGCATATACACATTCATGAATTTTTAAAGGATAGGATAGCATCAAGATTTAAACGCGGCTTAAACCCTCTAATGTCCCCAGCAGAGTCGCCAACTGTCGACGCCGGTTTTTCGTCCTTATGTTTGCGATATTGTCCTTTTCCAATTTTAGCCTTTGATTGAATGATTTTTTGGGAAAAGGTCGGCATTGATGTCGACGGGGTTTCGAAAGATCATTTTTTATGATGAGCCAATTGACCAGAGTCGCCAGTTGGTATATTTGAAATGGATGTACCAACTCATCCGAGTTTTCATTTTTTATAAATCGCTGGCTCATATGTGACTCCGAGTTAATTGGTCTGCGAATCGAGATTCATAGAGTTCGGGGGCTTGCTTAAGTGAGGGGAAGGTGTTAGGCACCCCTCGACTTCCGTGAAACATGGTTACCGCAACTTTGATGTTTTCCTATCCTTTTAATTCATAAAATGTGTATGTGTGAGTGTGTGTGTATGCCTATGTGAATGTTGTGGTGAGTTCTGTATAAAAAGGAATTCTTTTTGGTGTTTTAGGAAAGAGACGTGTTTTATTTGGAGAGCGCTTTAGAATGTCCTTTGCCTATTCGAGAAAGCTTTATTTCTTTATGAGAAAAGATTTTATTTTAATTGTCAAAGCTATGAGATTTTCATTAAACGTTGCTTTGGCAAAACATGAATTTATTAAACCTTAACCAAATTAGGAATCGAGATTTATACGTTGCCTTCATAAATGATGGGCAATTTCTAGGATCTCTTTCGCCCTATGTATCAAGGTTTAGTAAAACATTTATTTCTTTTTATAAAAAACCATTTTTGTGGCATTTGAAAACAACTTCTCTTTAGCTTTCTCGTAGAATAGGAATCGACTTTCATTAGCATTTCCAATTTTTAGCCTCGTGATGCTAATATTCTACTTTGATTGATTTTAGTAAAATCTTTATCGTTTAGCTTTGAAATCAATTTTGTCTCATAAATCAAATCAAGCATTAAAATGCGTTGGGGTTATTCATGGGCATGTAAGCCATCAAAATAACCTCAAACGCCACAAGCATATATTTCACTATTTCGGGGCCTTAAACCCGATTCTCGCCTTGGCGTCGTTTTAAGGCCCGACGATTACATATTTACAATCAAGGATAATCTGCATCAAAGTTGTCCATCGTCGGATTTGGACCACGGGGTCGCATCCTAAGATCACAACCAAAATCGCTACATTAATATAACGAGCTAAAAATTTACCAAATGGATATCATCGGGCCATTAGGAGGAATTTCGTTCCATTTGGAACCCTCACTAATAGCCCTCAATCCAAGGATTCACAACAATATATAAGAACAACTACATTTAATATAATTCGGATGACAAAAGCTTAACAAAAATGGTAAAATAAAATGCTAAAACAAAGGATTTTTCGCCTTGCAAATAATCCCCACAATATATATGAATTTGTGTATTGAATAGAGTAGAAATATATGATATGTAATCTCACAAAATGGGTACAATTTCTCACTATTTCTCACTCTTTTCTCTCTTAATTTCTCTTATTTTCTTGCTGTTTTCTCCATCTTGTTGAACTGCCGCCGCCTGCTTCTTTTTTTTTTCTCCCTTCTTTCTGTATGCAAAATGGCCTGATAAGGGGTTGCCCTAGGCAGTCGCAGATTGATCTGCGGCTGGCCTCGGTTTCCCTGCGCCCGCCGCGCACTTCAGCCGTCTCGCGCACTACCATTATTTTAATCGTTTGGCCGCAGATTGATCCGCGGCTGGGTGGGCTGATTTTCTCGTTTTTCCGAACTGCACCTCGATTCTCGTGTCGGATCATCGGTATCTGCTGAAAGGCTTGCATTTTGCAGTCCGGGAACCGCTGGGAAAAGTGCCACATCATTCATGGGTGTTTGCTTCGCCCGTCGTCGTGTCAACCTTGATCACAAGTCGTCGTGGTGGTTTTGAGTGTTCGCACTTATGTCTACCTTCCGTCTCGCAGGCTAGGTCAATTGACGATTTTGCCCTCCTATCAAGGTCAGTATAGGAAACGCAAAATTCGGGTGTCTACATGTGTTTCATCATGTATGTACTGCCATTCATGCATCGGGTGTCTAATTCTTTATCATGTTCATTTCATTTAACATTTCATAAACATAATAAAGAGGGGCAGCTGTAGACACCCAAATTTTGCACTTCCTATACTAACCCTGACAGGAGGGCAAAATTGTCAATGAACCCAGCTTACAAGAACGAAAGGTGGGCATAAGTACGAACACTCAGAGCTACCGCAACGACATGCGATCAAAGCCGACACGACAATGATCAAAGCGGAATGATATGGCACATTTTCCAGCGGTTCCCGGACTGCAAAATACAAGTCTTTCAAAAAAAACCAATGGTACGACACGAGAATCAAGGTGCGGTTCGAAAATCGAGAAAATCAGCCCACCCAACCGTGGATTGATCTGCGGCAAACGATTAAAATAATTGAAGTGCGCGGCGGGCGGCTGAAGTGCGCGATGGGCACGGAGAAACCAAGGCCAGCCGCAGATCAATATGCGGCCAGCCGCAGATCAATATGCGGCCAGCCGCAGATCACTCTGCGGCTGCCCTTGGCCAGCCTATTTCAGCTCAATTCTTCATCTGGCATACAGGAGGTTACACAGCAACAGAAGAAGTTTGAAAGAAGAAGAAAATAGCAGCAGGCAGCAGCGAGTTAGGGAGAGAAAAGAGAGAAAATAGTGAGGATTTGTACCCCTTTTGGGAGATTATAGCACATATATTTCCTACTCTACTCAATACATAAGTTTATACCCATCGTGGGGATTAATTGCAAGGTGAAAAACCCTTTGTTATAGCATTTTGTTATACCATTTTTGTTAAGCTTTTTGTCATTCGGGTTACATTAAATGTAGTTTTTTTGTATATATCATTGAGGATACATGGATTAGGGACTATTAGTGAGGGTTCCAATGGAACAAAATTCTTCCTAATGGCCCGATGATACCCACTTGGTAATTTTTAGTTCGTTATGGTAATAAATTAGGCGTAGTGTATTTAAATTGCTATTTTAGGATATTGTGATGTGTTAGGCAACTCGGTGTTGTTCATTGGCGTGTTATCCATTTTGTGGGTGTGTAGTAATTTTGAACGTGAGCCTAGGAACGCGACCCCGTGGTCCAAATCCGATGATGGACAATTTTGATGTATGTAATATGACCGATTATCCTTGATTGAAAATATGTAATCGTCGGGCCTTAAAACGATATCAAGTTGAAAATCGGGTTTAAGGCCCCGTAATAGTGAAATATATGGTTGCGGGCATTTGGGGTTATTTTGATGGCTTACATGCCCATGAATAGCCCCAATGCATTTAATGCTTGATTTGATTTACAACACAAAAATTGATTTCAAAGCTAAATAATGAAGATTTCCATAAAATCAATCAAATTAGGTTATTAGCACCACGAGGCTTGAAATTAGAAGTGCTAATGAATGTCGATTTCTACTTAACGAGAAGGCAAAGGAAAAGAATCGTTTTCAAACATCACACAAAATGATTTTATAAAAATAAATAACGTTTTATTAAATCTTTGTGCATAGGGTTAAAGAGATCCTAAAAATTGCCCGTCACTTTATTTACGAAAGCGAGGTATAGGTCTCGATTCCTATTTTGACGAAGGTTTAAAAACTCTTGTTTTGCCAAAACGACACCTAATGAAAATCTTGCAGTTTTGACAATTAAAATCAAACATTTCTCATAATAACAATAAAGCTTTCTCGTGTAAACTGAAAGACATTCTAAGGCATTCCTAAACTAAAAACACGACTTTCCATAAGAAACCCAAATGATTCTTTCATACAAACTCACCACCACATTCACATAGGCACACACACACGCGCACACATACACATTTTAAGAATTAAAAGGATAGGAAAAGCATCAAGATTGCGGTAACCGTTGTTTTCACGGAAGTCAGGGGGTGCCTAACACCTTCCCCTCGCTTAAGCAAGCTCCCAAACTCTATGAATCTCGGTTTGTAGACCAATTAATTCGGAGTCACATATGAGCCAGCGATATACGATAAAACGAAACTCGGATGAGTTGGTACATCCATTTCAAATATACCAACTGGCGACTCTGGTCAATAGGCTCATCATAAAAAACGATCTTTCAAAACCCTGTCGACATTAGTGCCGACCTTTCCCAAAAATCATCTAACAAAAAGGCTAAAATTAGAAAGGGTAATAATCACCACGGAAGCGATCCTCCCGGCGTCGACAATGTCGCAGCCATTCGAAACGAGCATTCCTGAATGACATGGCACGTTTCCCAACGGTTTTCGGACTGCAAAATACAAGCCTTTCAGCGAAAACCAACAGTACGACACGAGAATCAAGGTGCGGTATGAAAATCGAGAAAATCAGCCCAGCCAGCCGTAGATCAATCCGCGACCAATGATGGGACGACTATGAAAGTAGTATGCACACAAGCCAATCATATTTGATATGATGTAGCATATACTTTGTAATCTTATTCGTTTGTTAAAGGCATTTTACTTTATCTACATGGTGCTGTTATATTAAATGTGATAAACCCATAGTTTTGAGCAATGTTTTTAGAATCATGATGGTGATCATGCTAATGAGATCTAAATTCTAGATAGCTCACAAACTAAAATTGTTCCTAATCGTTGGATTACTAAAAAGGGGATTAGTGAATCCGGATAGATTAGTACATACGTTGCTTGCTTTTATGAAGAGGATGATTGATCTCATAATCATTTGTGTGGAGACACTAAAGCAAGTATGTAGGTGCTTATTAGAGAATAAGTTCACTGAACGTGGCTCGCTAAGGAATACCTAATGGAGTTTTACTCGTCTGTCAATAGGAATTCCTCTAGTGATAGTAGTACAAGTGATCCTTGGACTTGAGATCATCATAGTATCTTGTGTATGATGAGTTATACTTTGACATGTCCCTTAAGACCTTTAGGGTATATCAAAGGGTATGATTGGGTATAATAAGTTATACATGGAGATAGGTGAATGATCAATAAAGAATCTACCACTTCTAGTAAAAGGAGAGAATGTCCTATGTGATTCGATAAATGACGACTCAGAAGTCTTTGGCCAAAGCAGAATGAAATTAGAAAGGAGTTTCTAATTTGCATTAATTAGAGTTGTGCATTTGAGAATCGAAATACATATAATTAAATAAAATAAGACTTGACAGTAATTCCATGTCTTATATTTAATTGGGACATTGTATGGTAGAAAGATTGAACTGTACGGTAACTATGCACTGAAAGGTTCTTTTATGATTAATGTTGAAATCTATATTATCTGGAAAGTCGTTGATCGCTAAGGGGGCTTACCCTTATTGTAGAATAAATATTATTTATTTAAATGAATTAAATAGTTTAATTTATTTATTTAAATAAGATTAGAATTGTTCTAATTGATTTATTCACAACCGGTTTAATATGGAGAACCTAAAGGGTCACACCGCAAAAGGAAAATATTTATTTAAGAAGTAAATGGCATAATTGTAATAATAAGTTAAGTGTATTTAATTTAGTCTATGGAGATAGAATAAATTAAATAGCTTAATATTTATTATTTAATATTTTGAAATATTAAATATAAATTAATAAGAGGAGTCTTATTATTATTATTACTATTACTATTATTTAATTCCTAATAGGGATTGGAAATTAATTAATAGAAGTACTCTCACATGAATTCCTAATTGGATTAGGAGTTTAATTTAATTAAAGGAGTTTAATTAGAATAGAAACCCTAATCCTAAATAGTTTAGGGAATGGTTTTCCTACATCTATAAATAAGAGAAGTCTTATCATAGATTAGGGTTACACACTCTTGCATAAGAATTGTAGAGAGTACTTACAATTTCTATAGAGATAGAAACTAGGGTTTTGCCAACACCCATCTTCTTGAACAAGTATTATTCCTTGGTGGATCACCTCTAGAGACCAAACACTTGGGTGGCTAACGTTGATCAAAGGAAGGAATTTAATCGGTGGAATTCAAGGAGAACGCGAAGGAATTGGAGGTGAACTTGTACCTGAGGAAGCTAGAATTCTACAAGGGTATAATTCTTATTCTCCATCTCTTTCGTTTAATTAATAATTGTGTATAAATAAAGATCATGGTGATGGTTTGTATAAAATTTTAAAATCTGATTTTATCGCGCTTCCGCTTTATTAATGTAATTTGATTGCATGTTCGCGCTATGTACAAACCTAACAGACTAACGACACGGCACTCGAGCGCGGTGCGGGGGAACCGAGCGCGGCGCGGGGGAATCGAGGCTAGCTGCAGATCAATCTGCGGCCAAGCCGCAGATCAATCTGCGGCTGTCTCTGGCAGCCTTTATCAATGCAGTTCTTCATTTTTTCATCCAGGAAGAAGGAGTTTGGAAAAAAGAAAAAAAAAGCAGCAGCAAGCAGCTGCGGGACTGGAGAGAAAAGAGAGAAAAAAGTGAGGATTTATACCCCTTTTGTTAGATTGTATCATATACACTTTCTACTCTATTTAATATACGAGTTTATACGCATCGTCGTGTCATTTGCAAGGTGAAAAGCCTTTTTATAGCATTTTTTGTTATATCATTTTGTTAAGCTTTTGTCATTCGGGCCATATTAAATGTAGTTTTTCTTGTATATTATTGTGGATCCGTGGATTAAGGACTATTAGTGAGGGTTCCAACGAAACAAAATTCTTCCTAATAGCCCGATGATATCCATTTGGTGATTTTTAGCTCGTTATGGTAATGTATTATGCGTAGTGTAGTTAGATTGCTATTTTAGGATATTGTGGTGTGTTAGGTAACCCGGTGTTGCTTATTTTTTGTAGTATCCATTTTGTGAGTGTGTAGCAATTTTGGATGTGAGCCTAGGAACGCGACCCCGTGGTCCAAATCCGATGATGGACATTTTTGGGTGTATGTAGTAGGGTCGATGTACCCTTTATTGTAAATATGTAATTGTCAGGCCTTAAAACGATATCAAGTTGAAAATCGGGAATAAGGTCTCGTAATAGTGAAATATGTGATTATGGGCATTTGGGGTTATTTTGATGGCTCACATGCCCATGAATAGCCCCCCACACATTTTAATGCTTGATTTGATTTACGACACAAAAACTGATTTCAAAGCTAAACGATGAAGATTTCCATAAAATCAATCAAATTAGGTTATTAGCACCACGAGGCTTAAAATTGGAAGTGCTAATGAATGTCGATTCCTATTTAAACGAGAAGGTTAAAGAAAAAATCATTTTCAAACATCAAAAAAATGGTTTTATAAAAATAAATAACGTTTTATTAAATCTTTGTGCATAGGGTTAAAGAGATCCTAGAAGTTGCCCGTCATTTTATTTACGAAAGCAACGTATAGGTCTCGATTTCTATTTTGATGAAGGTTTAAAAATCTCTTGTTTTGCCAAAACGACACCTAATGAAAATCTCACAGCTTTTGACAATTAAAATCAAACCTTTCTCACAAAAAATAATAAAGCTTTCTCGTATAGGCCGAAAGACATTCTAAAGCATTCTCAAATTAAAACACGACTTTTTCATAAAAAACCAAATGGTTTTTTCATGCAAACTCACCACAACATTCACATAGGCACACACACGCGCACACACACATTTTAAGACTTAAAGGATAGGAAAAGCATCAAGATTGCGATAACCGTGTTTCACGGAAGTCGGGTGGTGCCTGACACCTTCCCCTCGCTTAAGCAAGCCCCCGAACTCTATGAATCTCGGTTTGCAGGCTAATTAATTCGGAGTCACATATGAGCCAGCGATTTACGAAAACGAAGCTCGGATGAGTTGGTACATCCATTTCAAATATACCAACTGGCGACTCTGGTCAATTGGCTCATCATAAAAAACGATCTTTCAAAACCCCGTCGACATTTGTGCCAACCTTTTCCAAAAAATCATCTAATAAAAAGGCTAAAATTGGAAAAGGTAATAATTAGCATAGAAGCGATTTTCCCTGCGTCGACAGCTGGCGACTCTGCTGGGGACATTAGAGGGCTTAAGCCGCGTTAAAATCTTGATGCTGTCCTATCCTTTAAAAATTTATGAATGTGTATGTACATGCGATATTTTGACCTATTTTACTTGTTGTTGTGTGAATGTGTGTTTTTGTCCAATGAATGAATGATTGAATGGAATTGCTTTACTTTAAAGTAGTCATTTACATACGGTGAGGACGATGAATGTGAATGTATGTTGAGAGTATACCTCCTCTTGAGGCAAACCTGTCGGTTGCTTATTACTGGACTCGAAGGGGCTGCTCTCCGGAGATGGCTCAGGAAACACACCACCCAGATCCGCTCCAATCGAAAGGATTCAGACGAGTAGATTGCGAAGATTTGGGGACCTTCATGCCGAAAAGCCGCGAGAGTAACCTTAGGGTAGGTCAGCCTCAGATTAACCCAACGCAGGGAAAGTCTCCTCATGCCCTTTTACGTTTACGCGTATAAATGTCATAGTCCCATTCAATATTTTTATATATACCTCCCCTTTTTGTCAAAAGAAAGTACTAACCTCTATGTTTTGTAGGGAATAGCTGGGAAAGCATAATAATTCGTGTCTAGCATTTATTATTGCAATGAGGGACTGCTAACATTTTGTTTTTCAAGAAAAGATTAAAAAACCCAAAAACACAAAAGTTACTGCTTTAGCATGCATCCACATCTTTCATTTCCCAAGACTAAACTTCAAACCGTTTTCCCCTGTAGGATTGCTCCTCAAATGCGTTTGCGATCTAAGAAGGCCCAGGATTCTACATCTGAAATGGCTGATTTTCCACCTCCTAATCCTGGTTCCATATCTCAGGAGGAATTCGATGATTTTAAAAAATAGATGTTGGCAATGGCCACGATGCTGAAAGAGCAGTTGCTACTGAGACAAGATTCGCCAAACAAGGATCCGCCTAATATGCCACCACCGGGGGGTAACCAGAATCCCCCTAAAGATAATACAATCCTTTCTAAGGATGATCAACCCTAGCCTAAGGGCGAGCCAGTCATCCCCAAGGCCATTCCTACACCTAACAGGACAGTAATCACTATTCCAGAGGAGGGAGACACTGATGATCTTCAAAAGAAAATGAAGCAAATGGAGGAGACTATCCAATCTCTGAAGGGCATAGGTTCCCTGGGCAGGGTAAATTATTCAGATCTGTGTGTCTTTCCAGGAACCAGGTATCCGGAGAAGTTCAAGATCCCCGAATTTGAGAAATATAATGGGAAGGGAGACCCTTATACACACCTGAAGATATACATTGGGGAACTTGGGTCTTATGCAGAGGACGAAGGACTGAGGATGTAGTTATTCCAAAAGAGCCTAACGGGAGAAGCAAGAACTTGGTATGTCCGCCTTGATAATGCTCGGATCCACAACTGGGAGGAGTTGGCCCATACTTTCTTGACACAATACAGCTTCCAGGCACAGATGGCCCCTGACAGATATCAGATGACAAAGGTCAAGAAGCAACCAAAAGAATCTTTTAGGGACTATACACAGCGGTGGAGGGGTATGGCTACACAGGTGAATCCCCCAATGAGCAAGGCGGAGATGGTAATGACCTTTGTGGATATTCAGGAGGTGCCCTATTATGAGCGAGTGATAGCGGGGATTGGAAGACCTTTTGCCGAAATGATAAAGCATAGAGAAATGGTTGACATGGGGTTAAAGTCTGGCAAGATCCGGGACTTCACAGCTCTAGAAACAGTTGCGGAGCAAATCCAGAGTGGAAACTATGGCAGTGCTTCCCGCAGGACCCAAAAGAGGAAGGAGGAAAATGTTTCCCTCATCCTGCAGGGATAATCTAGGAAGGTGGAGAATAGCCCTCCAGTGCAAATATAGAGAATTGTGCCACCCCGACAACCTAATTTCAATAATCAAAGGACGGACAGACAAAGAAGATTTGAGACCACAAGAGATCGGGTATTCACCCCGCTTGGGGATCCTCTTGAACAGATTTTGGCAGTATTAATAGCACAGAGAAAGATAGTCGATTTGGCACCCCCAATTGACCCGAAAGGGAGAAGATTTGACACGAGTAAGAAGTGTGCGTACCATTCGGGCTCCCCTAGTCATGATACTCAGGAATGTTGGGCGCTGAAGCACAAGATTCAGAATATGATCGATAGCGGGGAGATCTTGGTGGAACAACCATAGTCCCCAAATATTAAAGTCAATCTCCTATCTAAGCATGATGGGGAAGGGGTTAATGTGGTGGAAGCCAGTGAAGCCGGACGACCACCAAGGCTGAATTATATAAAGAGAATTGATGAGATGATTGGCATGACAAATGATCAGGGTAACCGATTAGGTTGGTGGGTCTGAGCAGGAGTATCACAGAGGGGTCTATCAGGTTAACGGCTCCGAAACTTCTCACCATTGCAGTGAGACCACAAATCCCCATTAGCAGTCTGAAAACAGTATCGTGGAATTACGGGGGAGTATCAGAGGAGGCGGCCAGTTGTGCTTCTGAAACATCAAAGGGGAATCCTTTATATCTTCCAGGACGAGCCCTTGAGAGCAAAGGGAAGAAGAATGAAAAGATATCCGAGGAGAAAGCTGTGGAATTCTCAAGGAAGATGAATCATCCAGAAGCAAGGGGGTCAAGGTATTGAGCGAGGAATCGACTCTGACATCGATCATGGATTTGGTATTATCATTCGACGATCACTGCAGAATTATAGCCAAAGTCCTGGAAGAGGCACACATTCCCAAGGTGGTTAGCAAAGAAGGATTCGGCCATTTAGTGGACCATCGGTTAGAAAACAATGTAATATCGTTCACAGATGATGATATCCCCAAAGTGGGAAGGGGGCATCAGAAACCGCTGCATATTGCGGTAATCTCATCAGGATATGTTATGAATGGGGTGCTAATTGATGGGGGATCAACATTGAATATCTGTCCATTCAATACATTGAAGAAAATGAACGTCAATCCTAAGCGCCTGCGGGCCAGTTATGTGGTGGTACGAACCTTTGACGGATCCCGGAAGGATAAGATGGGGGAGATAGAATTGCCTGTGGAGACAGGGTCTTGTACTTTCGATATTTCATTCCAAGTCCTAGATATCGCGGCAAGTTATAACATGTTATTGGGAAGGCCATGGATACACATGGTCGGGGCAGTTCCCTCTACGCTACACCAGCAAATTAAGTTTATCATCGACGGGAATCTGGTGACCTTCTCCTTCCAGGAATGGCCTGTCGGTGATTAATTTGGACGAATCGGTGGTACCCGCCAGTTTTCAGGCACTGAAAATCAATACTCCCCACTACAGATGTCTGGGGGCTCCAGCCGTAAAACCTAAGGTCTCTCATGAACTTACCTTTGTTGCTAGAGAAATGAGGAAGATGAAGTTTCGACCTGGGCGAGGGTTGGGAAAGAACATTCAAGGAATTACTGAGCCTATTCAACTGCCCAATCAGATAGGCAAGGCAGGGTTGGGGTATTATGGAGGCGGAGAATAGAAACACTCTCAAGGGGAGACCCCAACTCGACTGGCCGAAATTCTGATGCCGAAAGTCAACAATGAACAAGGTACTAGCAAGCCTGTGTCTGAGATAGGAGGTGAAAAATTGACCCCCACGAATGATGAGTCGGCCAAAAAAGAGAGTTTCCTGCAGGAGGTCATGCAACAATTTGAAACCAAGTGTTATATCCATGGACAGTCAGTAAGCAGTGGAAAGAGGAAGGATGTTGCCACGCCATCAGGATCCCAACAGAGTGTGTCTGTCATCAATTGGGAGGGGCTGTCTATTCCTGAAGAGGTTATGAAGAAGGACCAATGCGATGTGGCTGTAGTCATCGAGGAAGTTTTCGATGCGAAGCCGCCTTTCATCTGTCGCATTCCGGCTGATCTGACCACCGACAACTAGACGATGGATCCAGTAATATCCAAACGAGGGTAAAATAGGGTGTCAGGGTGGTAGACCCCGGATGGTGGGGGATGAATAGATACCAGTTTTGTTCCTTATTTTGAGTTTTGCATAGTTATGTTATTTTGTCATGTTATTTTAAAGATGATCATTGTGGAAAAATAACTTATATATATGACAAATATTTTTATTTCATGTCAGGTGTACCAATTTGAGTATTTTTTGCCTAACAAACGATTTTTCGAATTTGAAAGATGACTATGATTTTGATATTGAGCTGGATTTCGATTTAATGGGCATTGAGCAGGATGGGACAGATAATGACGACACGCTTGACGAGATCAAAGGATGGGTCGAAGACAAACCCAAACCCAACTTAGATCAAACCATCACCATAAATATCGGAACCCCTGACAAACCCAAAGAGCTCAAGATAGGGACAGATCTGACCCCTAGCCAGAAAACAGAAATAACCGAGTTGCTAAGCCAATATGAGGATGTTTTTACCTGGTCTCATGAGGACATGATCAGATTGTCCACCGACATTTGTGGTACACTGGTTGCCCATCAAGGAGGGTTTCAAGCCTGTCAAGCAGAAACTAAGAAAGCTAAAACCGGAGTGGAGCTTGAAGGTGAAGGAAGAAATCGTCAAACAGTTCAAGGCTGGAATCATTATGGTGTCCACTTACCCGGAATGGCTGTCCAATATAGTCCCAGTGGCTATGCCTAGAGGGAAGGTGAGGGTATGTGTCGACTATAGAGATCTGAACACAAGGCCAGTCTCAAGGACAACTTCCTAGTGCCTTTTATACACATCTTGGTGGATAACACAGCCCAATACGAGATGTACTCTTTTGTTGATTGCTTTGCGGGGTATCATCAGATAATGGTGGCGGAGGAAGACTAGGAAAAGACCGCTTTCATCACCCCTTGGGGAACCTTCTGCTACAGACGATTGGCCTTCGGTCTCATAAATGCGGGGGCTACTTATCAGAGAGCCATGATGGCCCTGTTCCACGACATGATGCACAAGGAGATAGACGTCTACGTGGATGACATTATCGTGAAATCGAGGGTAGAATCTGATCATATAACCCATCTCAAAAAGCTATTTGATCGGCTCAGAAAATATAATTTGAAGCTCAATCCGGCAAAGTGTGCTTTCGGAGTGCAGTCGGGCAAGCTCTTGGGATTCCTGGTTAGTAATCGGGGCATTGAGTTGGATCCGGCGAAGATTAAGGCCATTATGGATATGCCGGCACCTCGCACAGAAAAGGAGATAAGAGGATTTCTAGGAAGAATAAACTTCATCAACCGCTTCGTATCCCACTTGACAACTACATGCGAGCCGATTTTTAAACTGTTAAGGAAAGATGTCTCCCAAGCGTGGAATAAGCAATGCCAGAAAGCCTTTCAGACCATTAAGAAGCAGTTGACAAAAGCACCGGTGCTGGTACATCCGAAGGATGGGATCCCTCTGTTTATGTATGTATCGGTCAATGCCATTCCGATGGGATGTATGCTGGAATAGAAGAATGAATTAGGCAAAGAGCAGGCCATCTATTACCTCTGCAAGAGATTTAGCCGATGTGAACAGAATTACACCCCCATCAAAAGGACCTGTTGTGCTTTGGCGTGGGCTGCAGTGAGATTACAACACTATCTCCATGGGCACACTACGTACCTGATATCGAGAATGGATCCCCTGAAGTATATCTTTGAAAGGCCCATGCTGAACTGTCGATTGTTAAGGTGGCAGTTAATCTTACAGCAATTCGACATCGTATACATAACTCAGAAAGCCATGAAAGGGCAGGGAATTGCAGATCAGTTGTCAGAAATACTAGCAGGGGGGATGGAGCCTTTAGAAACTCCTTTGCCGGGCGAAGATGTATTCTGGGTCTTACACACGATATGTGATGACGAGGGGCAGTTCTAGAAGTTGTATTTTGATGGTGCCATGAATGCTGAAGGGGCAGGAGCCGGAGCAGTCCTGGTCTCTATCACCGGAGAGCAATACCCCGTGGCCACTAAATTGTAGTTCAGTAATTCGAATAACACAACTGAGTATGAGGGATGTATATTGGGACTTCGTTTTGCCCGCGGTATGGGAGTGAAGAGACTAGCAGTGTTCGGGGATTCAGAGCTGGTAATCTGACAGGCGATCGGGGTTTATAGTACTAAGGAGCTCCGGTTACTTCCATACCACCGATGTGTTATCCAATTGATATGAGAGTTTGAAGATATCGCTTTCCGACATATCCCCTGGCAACGGAATGATTTTGCCGATGCATTGGCAACTCTGGCTTCCTTAATCCACATAATCAAAAGCAAGGACGTTCCACAGATTGAAATAGCGGTACAGAATGCCCCGGCATACGAGGAGCATGTGGCAATATTATCGGAGGAGGTGGTTCTGCCAAAGCAGCCTTGGTATCACAACATAAGGGAGTATCTGAGGGATAAATCCATTCCCGACCAAGCAAGCCGAGCTGAGAGGTTGAGAATCCAAAAGATGGCAATGAGGTTTTATCTGAGCGGGGATTCATTGTATAAGAGGGATGCCGGTTTGGGATTGTTGCGATGTGTAAATGAAACGCAGGCCCAAAAGATTATGGACGAAATACATGGTGGAGTGTGTGGGCCACACATGAGTGGACCGATGCTGGCCAAAAAGATCTTGAGAACGGGGCATTACTGGTTAACACTGAAAGCCGACTGCGATGATCATGTCAAATGATGTTACCAATGCCAGGCACACGACAATGTAATCCATGCGCCTCCCAATGAACTGCATTGTATGACCTCCCCTTGGCCATTCTCAATGTGGGGTATGGATGTAATCGGACCAGTAGAGCCCAAAGCAAGCAACAGACACCGATTTATCTTCGTCATGATCGATTACTTCACTAAATGGGTAGAAGCAGCTTCTTACCCCAAAGTAACTCAGGAGATCATCGTCTGTTTTATCAGGAATAATGTCATTTGCCGATACGAGCAACCTGAGGTCTTAGTCTCCGACAATGCCAAGAATTTGAACAATGCCTTCATGAAGGAATTATGTGACCAATTTAAGATCAAACACCTCAATTCTGTCATTTACCGTCCTAAGATGAATGGGGCAGTGGAGGCTGCAAATAAGAATATCAAGAAGATCATAGCGAGAATGTCAGCCAATCATCGGGGATGGCCGGATCTGCTACCTCTCACCCTACTGGTGTACAGAACGTCGATGCGTACTTCTACAGGGGCAACCCCTTACGCTTTGGTATACGGAATGGAGGTTGTTCTGCCAGTTGAGGTTGAGAGGGCGTCCCTCAGAATCTTGATTGATGCTCAGATAAACGAGGAGGATTGGATGCAAAGTCGGTACGACCAATTGGCCCTAATTGATGAAAGGAGGGTGGCTGTTGTTTTGCACGGTCAGTTATATCAGCAAAGAATCTCTCGATCGTACAACAAAAAGATAAGACCTCGGAAGTTCAAGGAAAATGACCTAGTGCTAAAGAGAGTCATGCCTTGTCAAGACGAAGCCAAAGGGAAGTTTGCCCCGAGATGGGAAGGACCTTTTGTGATTAAGAAAGTGCTGTCCGGAGGAGCCCTCATATTTCAAGAGATGGACGGTGAGGTGTTTCCACAGCCCATCAATTTTGACTCGGTGAAGCGGTTCTACGCTTAAAAAAATCATTATTTTCTCCTCTTTCTTTGAAGAACGAAATGCGTAGGACCTAATCTCCCGACTTGTGGGAGTACGTAGGAAACCATCAGGGCACGGTCCATTACTTTACAAAATAATACTTTCTCTAACCAAAATCAAATCCCAACAGCCAGAAAAACCTTCTTATACCCTCGAAACCTTCCTGAAACCAGCCACCTAATCAGCTTCATCTCAAATGACATAACCCTAACCCAACCAAACAGTTAGCCAAAATCTAAGACTTAGTTCGATGAAATCAACAAGGTGTGCGGCAATATCTGTCAAATCTCCATCAAGACTTGAGAAGAGAAAGAAGGCGATATATCAAAATCATGGTTAGCTGGATAAAATGAGGATCCAATGAAAGGCAACGATACGACAAAAAAGGGAAAATGACTAAATTTAAATGCATGTCTATATATATAAGTCATTTTGTTACAAGATTTCTCTCTCGATAACCGATAAAACTGACATAGTCTATGCAGGAAATAAAATGATCTACAAGTCAGAAACTAACTGAAGCAGGATGGATAAGGTGGTGGATAGATCTGAAACATCGGCATCCCCTGCAATCTGCTGCCCCATCATGTCGATGCGATCCAATAAAGCAGTGGCTCGACTAACAGTCTTAGAGTGAGCATCTATAACTGCCTTAGTCTGCAATACAATGGCGTTTCTGTCAGTGAGGGTAGCATCTCTGGCCAGAATAGCAGCATCTCTCCCAACAAGAGGAGCGTCCCTCTCAGCCTCAGTAGTAATCAAGGCCAATCGGATCCGGCTATCCTCAATAACCCGACTAGGGGCAGAATCAGCTGAGATGGAATAAGGAATATGGGCGGGAGTGTAGAAGCCTTCAAAATCATATCTGGACGTCATCTCTGTAGACTCAGGAGGAATAAATATCTCTGGGGTGGTATCATCTGTGAAAATCACTCGAGAGTCATCAAATACTCCAGTCTGACTCAAACCAACCATATCAGGGTCTTCGTGTAACCATTGCACATAAGCAGATGTCTGAATGGGGCAACTCTCACTAGACTCGGCAAATATCCTGCGAGACCAAAGATCATATTCCCGCAGTAGATCTCTCTCTGTCTGGGGTGATATGAGGAATCGGTAGTCGGCAGCGCCCGTGAAAAGGTGAAAATCCTGTATCTGATCAAACTGCCCCATAACCGCCAAGGGAGGATAAGTCGTCACGCCCCTCAAGCTAGAAATAGGGATGAAATCCAAGGTGGGCACATGAGTCGAGAAGCTCATAAAGGAGCAATAACCTGAATAGATCAAGAGATGAAAGGGCTCCTCAATAGCCGAAAAGAATTCTATCCAGGAGGCCGCATCAATACAGCTCATGGGACGGAACAAAAATTACATGGCTATGTTGTGGCTGAAGCAAAACCCATGGCGACGGAAATGACCGATGGGGCTGAGATGGCTCATAAACCATACATACAACAAAATAGAGCTCCCTCTGAATACTCTGCCTCGGAAAGACTGACAATATGAGGCTGACATGTAGGTGTCTGCTAGTATCATGAGAATAATGGTGTGATCCTCCTAAAGGGCTCTAGTGGCCGCAATAACTCGCATATCCAACAGATCGGATTCGGCTGGCAGATACAAAACTGAGATAACACAAGCCATCAAAACATCTACTCTCAAAGCACCCCAACGCTTCTCAGATATGGAAAAATCACCAGAGAATAGATGAAAACTGTCGGGTGAGCCGAATCGGTCAATCAGGAAATGAAGGGGAACTAGATAGTCTGATGTGATCACCGATAACAGAACTGTCCTTCGCAACCCAGTAAAAGTCAAGAACCGACGGCGCATGGGACCAGCTGTGACCCTGGCACAAGGACCATCCAAAGACAAGCCGGTAAAGCGGGCATACTCCTCGAGAGTAGGGGTCAGCTCCACTGTCCCTAATCTGAACACCTGACGGACAGGGGCCCAATAGCTCAGAATTGTTAGGTTTGTATATAACGCGAGCATGCAATCAAATTACATAAATAGAGCAGAAGCGCGATAAAACAGATTTTAAAATTTTCTACAAACCATCACCATGATCGATCAATGTGCTCAATTAACAATATAAAAGAAAGAGAAAGAGAATAAGAAATTATACCCTCGTAGAACAAAGCTTCCTCGGGTACAAGTTCAACTCCTAGTCCTTCGTGTTCTCCTCGAATGATACGGTGTGATTCCTTCCTTTAATCAACGTTAGCCACCCAAGTGTTTGGCCTCTAGAGGTGATCCACCAAGGAAGAACAAGTATTCAAGAAGTTGGGTATTTGGCAAAAACCCTAGTTTCTATCTCTATAGAAATTGTAAGTACTCTCCACAATCTAATGCAAGAGTGTGTCACCCTAATCTATGATAAGACTCCTCTTATTTATAGATGTAGGAATAACCCTTCCCTAAACTATTTAGGATTAGGGTTTATATTCTAATTAAACTCTTTTAATTAATTATGCTCCTAATCCAATTAGGAATTCGTGAGAGAGTACTTCTATTAATTAATTCTCAATCCCTTTTAGGAAATTAATAATAGTTCTATTAATTAATTCCCAATCCCTATTAGGAATTAAATAATAGTAATAGTAATAATAATAATAATAATAAGACTCCTCTTATTAATTTATATTTAATATTTTCAAAATATTAAATAATAAATATTAAGCTATTTAATTTATTCTATCTCTATAGACTAAATTAAATACACTTAACTTATTATTACAATTATGCCATTTACTTCTTAAATAAATATTTTCTTTTTTGTGGTGTGACCATTTAGGTTCTCCATATTAAACCGGTTGTGAATAAATCAATTAGAACAATTCTAATCTTATTTAAATAAATAATTAAACTATTTAATTCATTTAAATAAATAATATTTATTCTGTAATAAGGGTAAGCCCCCTTAGCGATCAACGACTTTCCAGATAATATAGATTTCAACATTAATCACAAAAGAACCTTTGAGTAGATAGTTACCGTACAATTCAATCCTTCTACCATACAATGTCCCAATTAAATATAAAACATGCATTTACTGTCAAGTGTTATTTTATTTAATTATATGTATTTCGATTCCCAAATGCACAATTCTAAATAATGCAAATTAGAAACTCCTTTCTAATTTCATTCTGCCTTAGCCAAGGACTACTGAGTTGTCATTTATCGAATCACATAGGACATTCACATCTTTTACTAGACGAGGTAGATTCTTTGTTGATTATTCACCTATCTCCATGTACAACTTATTATACCCAATCATACCCTTTGATATACCCCAAAGGTGTTAAGGGACATGTCAAAGTATAATTCATCATACACAAGATACTATGATGATCTCAAGTCCAAGGATCACTTGTACTACTATCACTAGAGGAATTCTATTGACAGGCGAGTAAAACTCCATTAGGTATTCCTTAGTGAGTCACGTTCAGTGAACTTAGTCTCTAATAAGCACCTACATACTTGCTTTAGTGTCTCCACACAAATAATTATGAGATCAATCATCCTCTTCCTAAGAGCAAGCAATGTATGTACTAATCTATCCAGATTCACTAATCCCCAATTTAGTAATCCAACGATTAGGAATAATTTTAGTTTGTGAGCTATCTAGAATTTAGATCTCATTAGCATGATCACCATCATAATTCTAAAAGCATTGCTCAAAAACTATGGGTTTATCACATTTAATATAACAACATCATGTAGATAATATAAAATGCCTTTTAAGAAAATCAATTCATTTATTAATAAATGAATAAGATTACAAAGTATATGCTACATCATATCAAATATGATTGGCTTGTGTGCATACTACTTTCAATCTCCCACTTGCACTAAAGCCAATCGCCATGGTATCTAATACCCATCTTCTCTAAATGACGATCAAACTGATGTTGAGTTAAAGCTTTAGTAAATGGATCTGCAATGTTGTCTTGAGAGTCCACACGCTCCAGGGTGACATCTCCTCTTCCAATGATTTCTCTAATCAAATGAAACCGCCGCAACACGTGTTTGGATTTCTGAGGAGACCTGGGTTCCTTAGCCTGCGCAACAGCTCCGGTGTTGTCACAGAATAAAGGTACAACTCCTCTAATGCTAGGAACCACTCCAAGTTCAGTTATGAACTTCTTCATCCAAACAGCTTCCTTTGCAGCTTCACTTGCAGCTATGTACTCTGCCTCTGTCACTGAATCAACAATTTTTTGCTGCTTGGAACTCTTCCAACTCACTGCGCCACCGTTTAAGGTAAACACATACCCTGAAATGGATTTATAGTCATCTTGGTCCGTTTGAAAACTTGAGTCTGTATAGCCCTCTAGTTTCAATTCAGACCGACCGTAGACAAAAAATACATCCTTAGTTCTTCTCAAGTACTTTAGGATGTTTTTCACTGCCTTCCAGTGCTCTTCTCCTGGATTCGACTGATATCTGCTTGTTATACTAAGTGCCTGAGCGACATCCGGTCTAGTACATATCATACCGTACATGATAGATCCTATTGTTGAAGCATAAGGAATCTTACTTATACGGTCTCTCTCCTCAGGTGTCTTTGGGGCCTGTTTCTTGGAAAGATGTATTCCATGGCTCATCGGCATGAAACCTCTCTTGGAAACTTCCATGCTAAACCTCTTTAGCATCGATTCAATGTACTTTCCTTGGGTCAAGCCAAGCATCCTTTTAGATCTATCTCTATCAGTAATATGCCATCAACATATAATATAAGGAATGAAACAGCGCTCCGACTAACCTTCTTGTACACACAAGGTTCATCCTCATTTTTGATAAAATCAAACCTTTTGATTATCTCATCAAAACAGATGTTCCATCTTCGAGAAGTTTGCTTCAACCCATAAATGGATCGTTGCAGCTTAGAGACTTGGTTTGTTCCAACCGTTGAAACAAAACCCTTTGGCTGTATCATATATACATTCTCCTTAAGCTCTCCATTTAGGAAGGCCATTTTCACGTCCATTTGTCAGATCTCGTAGTCATAATAAGCTGCAATTGCAAGCAAAATCCAAATGGACTTGAGCATAGCTACTGGTGAGAAGGTTTCATCATAGTCAACTCCTTGTCTTTGTTTGAAACCTTTTGCAACCAGTCGGGCATTATAGGTCTCTACCTTGTCGTCCACTCCAGTCTTTCTCTTAAAGACCCATTTACACCCAATAGGCTTAATTCCCTCAGGTGGTGAAACCAAAGTCCATACTTGGTTTTCATACATAGAGTCCATCTCGGATTTCATGGCTTCTAGCCATTTCTCTGAGTCTTCACTACTCATAGCCTCTTCGTAAGTCAATGGATCATCATCTTCTATGATGTGTACCTCATCATCATCCTCTATGATGAATCCATACCTCTCAGGTATCTTCGGTACTCTTCCAGATTTACGAATAGGTAGTGGTACAGTAGGTTCTTCTACTTGGTCAGGTACCTGACTTTGATCCGTAGTATTTTGTTGTTCTTAAACTTCTTCAAGATATATCTTACTCCCACTGACCCCTTCAAGGATAAACTCCTTTTCCAAGAAGGCAACGTGTTTCACAACAAACACCTTTTGATCAGTTGGGTGATAGAAATAATACCCTGATGTTTCTTTAGGGTATCCCACAAATCTACACTTGTCAGATCTAGTCTTCAACTTATCTTGCTCAAACCTTTTGACATAAGCTGGATAACCCCAAGTCTTAACATGCTTAAGATTTGGTTTCCTCCCTGTCCATATCTCATATGGGGTCTTTGGGACGGATTTGGTAGGTACCTTGTTAAGTAGGTATGCAGCCGATTCTAGGGCATAACCCAGAAGGATAATGGAAGGTCGGTAAAACTCATCATGGAACGAACCATGTCCAACAATGTTCGATTTCTCCTTTCAGATACACCATTCAACTATGGCGTCCCTGGTGGAGTCCATTGTAAGATTATACCATTTTCTTTGAGACAATTGAGAAACTCATTGGTTAAGTATTCCCCTCCTCGATCCGATCGAAGAATCTTAATACTCTTACCAGTTTGCTTCTCTACTTCACTTCTGAATTCTTTGAACTTTTCAAACGATTCAGATTTGTATTTCATTAAATACACATATCTAAATCTAGAATGATCATCAGTGAAAGTAATAAAATAAGAATACCCTCCTCGTGCATTCGTTGTCATAGGTCCATAAACCTCTGTGTGTACCAATGCTAACAACTCTATAACTCTTTCTCTTTTTCCACTAAAAGGACATTTAGTCATCTTACCCATGAGACAAGATTCACAAGTTGGATATGATTCGTAATCAGATAGCTCTAAAAGCCCATCTTTATGCAACTTGGATAATCTTGTTTCATTGATATGACCGAGTCTACAGTGCCACATAAAGGTATAATTAACATCATCTCTTTTTCTTTTCTTAGTTTGTTCAATTTGAAGTATATTTTCATGCAAGTCAAGTATGTAAAGTCCATTCAGTAAATTGCCAACACCATATAAAACATTGTTATTATAAATAGAACAACTGTTGTTCTTTATTATAATATCAAAACCATCCATATCCAATACAGAAATTGAAATAATGTTTCTAATGAGTGTTGGAACATAATAACAATTATTTAAACTAATGAACTTGCTCGAAGGCAGTGCTAAACAATAAGTCCCTACAGCCAATGCAACAACCTTTGCTCTATTTCCCACTCGTAGGACGACTTCATCCTTGTTCAGCTTCCTACTTCTGCTTAGTCCCTGCATATTATTACATATGTGAGAACTACAGCCGGTATCCAATACCCAAGTAGAATTTTGACTTTCAGAAAAATTAATTTCAATCATGAACAAACCTAGATCGGAAGTCGAAGCTTCTCTAAGCTTCTTTTGGTCCGCAAGATACTCCTTGCAGTTCCTCTTCCAGTGTCCCGGCTTATTGCAATGGTAGCAAATTCCTTTGCTATCTGGATCAGGTTTCTTTTTATCCTTCCTTTTCGCCTTGCCATTAGCCTTCTTGTTTTTCTTCTTTTCAGAAGATACCTTGGGCCTCTTCCTTTTCTTGGAAGAATCATCCACTAGTAAGACTTAGTTCTTGTTGGATGAGAAGTGACCTTCAGCAGTTTTCAACATGTTAAGTAACTCAGGCAAGCTGACGTCCAACTTATTCATGTGAAAATTCACAACAAATTGTGAGAAGGTGTCCACGAGTGACTGCAAGATCAAATCTTGACTTAACTCCCCATCCATCACGAACCCAAGCTGTCCAAGTTGTTCAATCAGATTGATCATCTTAAGGACATGAGTCTCAACAGCAGTGCCCTCGGTCATACGAGATCGGAAGAGCTCCTTATATATCTGATATCTAGCAGTCCTACTTTGCTCACCATACAACTCTTTGAGATGCAGCAATATAGTATGAGCATCCATAGTTTCATGCTGACGCTGAAGCTCGTTACTCATGGATGCGAGCATGATGCATTGAGCCAAGATTGCATCATCTTGGCACTTTTTGAAAGTAGCAATCTCTTCCTCAGAGGTTGTTTCTGCAACATTTGCAGGGACAGGCGAAATTAGGAGATAAGAAATCTTTTCAGCAGTGAGAATAATTCTCAGATTCCTTAACCAGTCCGTGTAATTCGGTCCGGTCAGTTTGTTAGCATCAAGTATGCTACGCAGTGATAGTGAGTTTGACATTTTTAAATTCTGCATGTGAAATAGATAACATTTTAGCATACATTCAATTTATTAATACCAAAATAAATTAGGTCTTTATTTTAAATTGGTATCTCCCACTATTTTCATCAAACTATATTACCCTCATTATATAGTTCGGTAATTCTAACTAAAGATTTGCTAGTGAGATTAAGGATCCCATTTCAAATGTATATAGCCTTGTGGTGACAGAACAAACGATATATAAATAAATAGGTAGACAACTATTGTCAATTACATCACTATGTAACTCCTTGTATTTTGCCTCTTCGATTATTTTGATCAAGTGGTGACACATCCGAATCAAAATTATCCAAGTTAAGTCCAACCTAGCACTTCCATATATTCGAAAGAAAAACGCTGTCCTTGTGGTGACACAACAAAACAGCATCGTTCAGTCTATTTATAAGCATCAAATGTGATAAAGCAACTGTTGGTCGATTTAGCTATCGATAAACACACACATGCAAGTATACACGGTCAACAAGTAATATATGATAAGATATGAGTCGAACCCACAGGGAATTGTGACAAATAATAACCAAGTACCAATCGTCTATCAAATTGATCTAATTTAAACAATGAAGATGTGATAATTTGTTGATTGGTTGAGTTCACAAGTCAAATAATGAGTAAAATGCGGTAAAATATCACGATAGAAGGGTCTAAGATTACAATTTCCCCCAACACGTCATTTGAATCTCCTAACTCTCTCTTTTCAATCAATTATAGCATACGAATTGACAACCGAGAAATCAAAACTACATAAGAGCCTCTGTCGATGGTGAATCACGAATCTTCCTAAGCGGTGCATAGGTATATGTCTATCCTATACACTATCAAGAGACTAATTTCAGGAATGATTTATAGACATGTGTCACCAAATCTAATTAATCCTCCCTTCCATTACCAACTTTCACCTCGGAAGTCATTAAGACTAGATTCTCAATAGGTTGCATGCGGGAATTAGGTATATATCTATCGCAACTACTATAAAGATACCTATTATTGCAGATAATTAATAAGACACATGTCACTTAATCCAATTAATAACCCACAACAATCTATACTTTCGCATGTTATCATAACTAGGTCTTAACCTATAATCCGTTCGTCAAGTTCATATAGGTTCCCACGGTAATTACGGGCCAAGCAATTAATCTAAAAGCAAAGGTTATGACAATCAATTTACAAATGCATAACTAAAATCAATAGAGAGAGAATTCAATTCAAATTAAGTGTTGGGTTCCATTGCAATCTTAGAATAGAAGGTTAGTTCATGATAGCTACAATAAACATCATTTTCAATTGATACATTGTCAAATTCGAATTACAAAGGAGATGGAAATATAGAAATGAAACCACTTTTGAAGCTATTCAGCTGGTGTTCCTTTGGTTGCTGATGGTTTCTAGCTCTCCACCTTGGCCTTGCAATTCTTCTTGACTGAGTTCCTTGGCTTTTGGATTTATTCAGCTTAATTTGCAGCCTTGAGCTCTGTTGGTTGATGTATTTTGTAGCCTCCCTCTCTCTAGATATCTGATATGAGGCTTAGAAGAGATTATATATAGTCTTCATCAAGAAATCCTAGCCAAAATCGGATAAAATGGAGCTCAGATCGCACTATGGGTTGTGTCAGATCGCACTCAGCACGGCGGCGTGCGCCCGCACGCCCAGGCGTGCGCCCGCGCCCATGCGCCTGCATGCCGCTCGCTCGCCCACATGCGCTGCCGAGGCTGCCGAGGCTGCCGAGGCTGGCTGTCGAGGCCGCCCGTGCGCCCGCACGCCCAGGCGTGCGCCCGCACCCAAGCACCTGGATGCTGCCAAGCCATGACGCCAGCAAGCGCTGCCGAGGTTGCCGAGGCTGGCTGCCGAGGCTGGCTGCCGAGGCCGCCCGTGCGCCCGCACGCCCAGGTGCGCGCCCGCGCCCAAGCACCTTGATGCTGCCGAGGCCATGCCGCCCGCGCGCGCGCGCGCCCAACGCCGAGGCTGCCCAGCGCCCAGCCGCACGCCATGCCCGTGGCTTGGTCGATGCCGCACGCCGTGCACGCCCAACTTCCAAATGTTATCAAATTAAGCCCCGAGCATCGCCAAACATAATTTCTCACCGTGTTATTATTCGAGCACGGACATCCAAGCACGGGCCTGCCCACGTGGCTTGGCCGACGCCGAACGTCGTGCACGCAATCCAACGTCGTGCACGCCCAACTACCAAATATTGTCAAATTAAGCACCGGGCACCGCCAATCACCACAATCCATCATATTACCATTCGGGCACCGACGTCCAGGCACGGATAATGAGTCAATCCAAACAACGATCCGAGCGGTCTTTATTTCAATTCCTACAAACATAATAAAAATGAATCAAAGCAACATAAAACATGTAAAAGTAACTAAAAACTAATTTATGTAAAAATAAGATAAAAATACATAAAAACTATATAAAATACCTAAAGACTTGCAAATTATCAAGGCGAAAAGTACCCAATTTGTGTGTATAAAACACACTCATCAGCAACATCTTAAATATTTAATACTTGCCTTGTGGTGACACAACAAACTCATATTAAATATTTAATACTCTATTGTTTTACCATGCTAGAAGGCGACGTTCGATTTTCCAAATATCTTTGAACGCTTAGGACTTAATATATTACTTTGAGGGGTTTGTTATTATTAGTCTCATCTTATTTAGCGCGCATGCACATATATATATAAAATACGCGTCATATTATTTAACATGTGAAGCATGTTGTATAATATATAATATATATATATAGTAAACATGCACATATAGAATACTATATTCTACCTGGATTGATTATGGACTTTTATTCTAGTTTGGTTCACTAGAGCCACCAAGTGAACCAAAAGGTCAAACCTAGGGTGCAAGAATTAAATTTAAATATAACTATTACATTTAAACCCAGACTCCATTACAAACGGGTCTTCAAGCGCTCCTTGCTCCTTTGTCTCCAATTCTTCAAAATTAATTCTAATTAGTCCTATTACAGAAACTATTTACAATAAATAGAAACCTTGATCAGCAGTCAAGGGGAAGTACATAGGAGGGAGATAGAATTTACATTAAGAAAAAATTAGAGAAGACGAGGTACGCAGACCCCATTTATAAAACCCATACATTCAAGCATCCACTAAAATAAATCCAATCACACATTGGTCAATAGTTCATAATCAATCCCTATTAATTATCATACATATCTATATATGTATCAATAAATAACATTCATCCCATGAATAATAAAACCATTCCATATATGCATTGATATCAATTAATAGGCAAAAGTTTTGCTAATATTTAGTTTTGAAACAAAATAAACTCTTTTATTTTAATCAAAAACCAAATCCAAATTAAACTCCTTTAATTTTAGCAATCTGAAATCCTATTCCAGATAAAATAAACTCTTTTATTTTAAACTTTTATCAATTAAATAAACAATTTATTTTAATTGAGAAAAACAAAAATTTTCAAAGTCTGGACACCGGCGCGGCCGCGCTCCATTTTGAACTAGGAGCACTGCGGCCGCGTTGCAGCCCCAGAAACGTTTTTTGGGTTAGGGCGCGGCCGCACTCCAGAATGAACTGGAAGTAGCATGGCCGCGCCGCGACGCAGATTCAGAAAAAAAAATTTCTTCAGCCCAAAATCCGATCGTATCGCATATCAATTCATACATGGAATCATCAAGATCGATAATTAGCACATGCTTAGGCTCTGATACCACTGTTAGGTTTGTATATAACGCGAGCATGCAATCAAATTACATAAATAGAGCGGAAGCGCGATAAAACGGATTTTAAAATTTTATACAAACCATCACAATGATCGATCAATGTGCTCAATTAACGATATAAACGAAAGAGAAAGAGAATAAGAAATTATACCCTCGTA
This sequence comes from Aralia elata, assembly GCA_034770075.1. Lineage (NCBI taxonomy): Eukaryota > Viridiplantae > Streptophyta > Magnoliopsida > Apiales > Araliaceae > Aralia > Aralia elata. Next base: position 43,164,003 of record CM068387.1, on the reverse strand, counting down.
GAACAAAGTTTCCTCGGGTACAAGTTCAACTCCTAGTCCTTCGTGTTCTCCTCGAATGCTACGGTGTGATTCCTTCCTTTGATCAACGTTAGCCACCCAAGTGTTTGTCCTCTAGAGGTGATCAACCAAGGAAGAACAAGTATTCAAGAAGTTGGGTATTTGGCAAAATATCTCTATAGAAATTGTAAGTACTCTCCACAATCTAATGCAAGAGTGTGTCACCCTAATCTATGATAAGACTCCTCTTATTTATAGATGTAGGAATAACCCTTCCCTAAACTATTTAGGATTAGGGTTTATATTCTAATTAAACTCTTTTAATTAATTATGCTCCTAATCCAATTAGGAATTCGTGAGAGAGTACTTCTATTAATTAATTCACAATCCCTATTAGGAAATAAATAATAGTTCTATTAATTAATTCTCAACCTCTATTAGGAATTAAATAATAGTAATCGTAATAATAATAATAAGACTCCTCTTATTAATTTATATTTAATATTTTCAAAATATTAAATAATAAATATTAAGCTATTTAATTTATTCTATCTCAATAGACTAAATTAAATACACTTAACTTATTATTACAATTATCCCATTTACTTCTTAAATAAATATTTTTCTTTTTGCGGTGTGACCCTTTAGGTTCTCCATATTAAACCGGTTGTGAATAAATCAATTAGAACAATTCTAATCTTATTTAAATAAATAAATTAAACTATTTAATTCATTGAAATAAATAACATTTATTCTACAATAAGGGTAAGCCCCCTTAGCGATCAACGACTTTCTAGATAATATAGATTTCAACATTAATCACAAAAGAACATTTGAGTAGATAGTTACCGTACAATTCAATCCTTCTACCATACAATGTCCCAATTAAATATAAGACATGGATTTACTGTCAAGTCTTATTTTATTTAATTATATGTATTTCGATTCTCAAATGCACAACTCTAATTAATGCAAATTAGAAACTCCTTTCTAATTTCATTCTGCCTTGGCCAAGTACTACTAAGTTATCATTTATCGAATAACATAGGACATTCACATCTTTTACTAGACGAGGTAGATTCTTTGTTGATCATTCACCTATCTCCATGTACAACTTATTATACCCGATCATACTCTTTGATATACCCCAAAGGTCTTAAGGGACATGTCAAAGTATAATTCATCATACACAAGATACTATGATGATCTCAAGTCCAAGGATCACTTGTACTACAATCACTAGAGGAATTCCTATTGACAGGCGAGTAAAACTCCATTAGGTATTCCTTAGCGAGTCACGTTCAGTGAACTTATTCTCTAATAAGCACCTACATACTTGTTTTAGTGTCTCCACACAAATGATTATGAGATCAATCATCCTCTTCCTAAGAGCAAGCAACGTATGTACTAATCTATCCGGATTCACTAATCCCCAATTTAGTAATCCAACGATTAGGAACAATTTTAGTTTGTGAGCTATCTAGAATTTAGATCTCATTAGCATGATCACCATCATGATTCTAAAAGCATTGCTCAAAAACTATGGGTTTATCACATTTAATATAACAGCATCATGTAGATAATATAAAATGCCTTTTAAGAAAATCAATTCTTTTATTAATAAATGAATAAGATTACAAAGTGTATGCTACATCATATCAAATATGATTGGCTTGTGTGCATACTACTTTCAAGAATACCCTCCGCAAAGTCTGCCGACACCTGAAAGGATAATAAGGACCAGGAATGTCCCAAAAGACCATCTGCAATAACCTTGTCGCCCGGCGACAAACTATCCAATCAGCGGAAAAGACTGCCAACCAACCTTGTGGGAGGACCGAGATCCAAACGTACCACGACGTCTGGTGACGACATCTGTGAAAAATAGTGTCAAAAAGACTGTGCAGGGCTCATTCTCTATCCATGAATAAGAAGCATGCATCATACAGTTAATAATAGAGCAATCGATCAATTTTTCAAACCCATTTGACTTGTTATGTGAAAATAAAATACGAGATTTCGACCAATCGGGTGTGGAACACGACGAATCGATTTGTCGGGGTGGGACCCAGCAGGAATGAGGTTATTTATGAGACGATCAACCGGAAACGAGACCCAGTGCTGACGAGACGATCAACCGAAAACGAGACCCGGTGCCGACGAGACGATCAACCAAAAATGAGACCCGGTGCCGACAAGACGACCAACCGAAAACGAGACCCGGTGCTGACGAGTCGACCAATCGGAGACGAGAACCGATACAGACGAGTCGACCAATCGGAGACGAGGACCGATACAGACGAGACGATCAATCGGAGACTAGACCCTATATCTACGAGACGACCAATCGGATACGAGACTTGACAGTTATGAGACGACGACGATTCCAAGACGACGACGATTATGAGACGGAGCACGACATCTGCGATAACGATTATAGCAACGACCTGTCAGAGACGGAACCCGACAACAACGATGCGATCAGCGATTGAGTCGTATTGAGATCAATACTCACAATAAATTTATAATTGCATGATGCATTGACACCTTTATGAATGTTTTGCATGCCTTACATCTTGTGTTGCATCATAAGCTATATGTGTTGCATCATGTATGTACTGTCATTTTTATGCACTGTCATTCATGCATCAGGTGTCTACTTCTTTATCATGTTCATTTCATTTAACATTCCATAAACATGATAAAGAGGGGCAGCTGTAGACACCCAAATTTTGCGCTTCGTATACTGACCCTGACAGGAGGGCAAAATCGTTAATTAACCCAGCCTACGAGAACGAAAGGTGGACATAAGTACGAACACTCAAAGCCACCACAACGACTTGCAATCAAAGCCGACACGTCAACGAGCGGATATCAGGAATCGACTAATGGCCACTACGCTTACCTGCTCGCCGGTGAGCTGGTGGGGGTCGGGGGGCAGCGCCCCTTGGAAACCAAGCTCCAAATACAAATCCTGTGTCATGTTGCAGCCATTCGAAACGAGCATTTCTAAATGACATGGCACGTTTCCCAGCGGTTCCCAGACTACAAAATACAAGCCTTTTAGGAAAAACCAACAGTACGACACGAGAATCGAGGTGGGGTACGAAAATCGAGAAATCAGCCCAACCAGCCGCAGATCAATCCGCGACCAATGATGGGACGACTGACGACACGGCACTCGAGCGCGGTGCGGGGGAACCGAGCACGACGCGGGGGCATCGAGGCTAGCCGCGGATTAATCTGCGGCTGCCTCTGGCAGCCTTTATCAATGCAGTTCTTCATTTTTTCATCCAAGAAGAAGGAGTTTGGAAAAAAGAAAAAAAAAAGCAGCAGCAAGCAGCTGCGGGACAGGAGAGAAAAGAGAGAAAAAGTGAGGATTTATACCCCTTTTGTTAGATTGTATCACATACACTTTCTACTCTATTTAATATATGAGTTTATACGCATCGTGGTGTCATTTGTAAGGTGAAAAGCCTTTTTTATAGCATTTTTTGTTATATCATTTTGTTAAGCTTTTGTCATTCGGGCTATATTAAATGTAGTTTTTCTTGTATATTATTGTGGATCCGTGGATTAAGGACTATTAGTGAGGGTTCCAACGGAACGAAATTCTTTCTAATGGCCCGATGATATCCATTTGGTGATTTTTAGCTCGTTATGGTAATGTATTATGCGTAGTGTAGTTAGATTGCTATTTTAGGATATTGTGGTGTTTTAGGCAACCCGGTGTTGCTTATTTTTTGCAGTATCCATTTTGTGGGTTTGTAACAATTTTAGATGTGAGCCTAGGAACGCGACCCCGTGGTCCAAATCTGATGATGGACATTTTTGGGTGTATGTAGTAGGGTCGATGTACCCTTTATTGTAAATATGTAATTATCGGGCCTTAAAACGATATCAAGTTGAAAATCGGGTTTAAGGCCCCGTAATAGTGAAATATGTGATTATGGGCGTTTGGGGTTATTTTGATGGCTCACATGCCCATGAATAGCCCCCCCACGCATTTTAATGCTTGATTTGATTTACGACACAAAAACTGATTTCAAAGCTAAACGATGAAGATTTCCATAAAATCAATCAAATTAGGTTATTAGCACCACGAGGCTTAAAATTGGAAGTGCTAATGAATGTCGATTCCTATTTAAACGAGAAGGCTAAAGAAAAAATCGTTTTCAAACATCACAAAAATGGTTTTATAAAAATAAATAACGTTTTATTAAATCTTTGTGCATAGGGTTAAAGAGATCTTAGAAGTTGCCCGTCATTTTATTTACGAAAGCAACGTATAGGTGTCGATTCCTATTTTGACGAAGGTTTAAAAAACTCTTGTTTTGCCAAAACGACACCTAATGAAAATCTCACAGCTTTTGACAATTAAAATCAAACCTTTCTCACAAAAAAAAATAATAAAGCTTTCTCGTATAGGCCGAAAGACATTCTAAAGCATTCTCAAATTAAAACACGACTTTTTCATAAAAAACCAAATGGTTTTGGTTTTTTCATGCAAACTCACCACAACATTCACATAGGCACACACACGCGCACACACATATTTTAAGAATTAAAGGATAGAAAAAGCATCAAGATTGCAGTAACCGTGTTTCACGGAAGTCGGGGGGTGCCTAACACCTTCCCCTCGCTTAAGCAAGCCCCCGAACTCTATGAATCTCGGTTTGCAGGCTAATTAATTCGGAGTCACACATGAGCCAGCGATTTACAAAAACGAAGCTCGGATGAGTTGGTACATCCATTTCAAATATACCAACTGGCGACTCTGGTCAATTGGCTCATCATAAAAAATAATCTTTTAAAACCCCGTCGACATTTGTGCCGATCTTTTCTAAAAAATCATATAATAAAAAGGCTAAAATTGGAAAGGGTAATAATTAGCATAGAAGCGATTTTCCCGGCGTCGACAATGTGGCTGACCTCTTTATACATATTTGTATGATTGTGTATGTTAGTAAGCATGCTAGATTAGAGTTAATGGGTTAAAACATACCATATTGTGTAATTTCACATATTGAGAATTTTGAAAGAAAGCTTGATGTTATTTATTATTGATTATATGGATTCAAATTGGTTGGAAGGAATTAGTAATAAGATAAAAATCTGTTTTGTATTTGATGGAAGTTCTAAATGAATGGTTAAGAGGTTATTAAATGCTATACTTGGACAGATAGTTGAATTGATAATGGTTAATTGATTTTTAAGACATCATTTGGTATAATTTATGTTATACTGAAAATGTATTAAATAAATAAGAAAGGGCTGTTATAAGAAGCTTGTTCATGATTTATATGCCTTATTTCTAGTGTAGTTCATGTGCTTTAACATGGGGTTTAAAGAACCAAACTTTGAAGGCTGATAGTTATGAATTTTTAGAAGCATTTTCAATTTATAAAAGATTCAAACAGGGCAGTTTGGCTCTGTTTGAAACATGCCAGACCAAGTTCTATTTTGGAAACTTGAATGCTAGTTTAAATGCCTTGTTAAGGGCTGTTAAGATGTAAGTTATTCTATACCATCCAAATATATGCTATACATGTTAAAATTCATGTAAAACGTTGGTACAAGTTCATATATTGTCTAACTATATTACTTTCCTAATAAGGTGGATAAACCATACTTTCTTATGAAGTTTAAAAACCTATTAAGGGATGTTGTGAAATAAAGCTAAAATTCTTCCATATAGATGTTTTAAACCATTAACTATAATATATAGTAGTTTCATATCATGTTAATGAATATACTTGGATGTTTGAGACTGTTTTGGGGTAAAATAGTGTTAACTTACGTGTTATGCTTGATTGGTGATTAATAGATAGTAAGCTATTTTTTTTTATTTCTTGAAAGCATGCTTGATCGTATGAGTAATAAAGAGCCATGTGTTTGATGTTGTTTTATCATTTCTTTTTATGGAACTAAGATAGGAATTTACAAAAATCCTCACATTAGTTGAAAATTATTTGTGTTGTGGACTGATTTGTAACAAGGGGATAGAAAATCTATAGATGGCTTTTATAAACTCATTGTGACAAAAGAATAGTTATGTGGTTAATGCCAAACATGTAAACTGAGTTTGGTTGATAATTTTTCTATGTTCCACATGCATATATTAAATTGTCTATTTGGGTTTCTTGTTTATAAGGAATATATATATATATATATATGTGTTGTATATTTTTTTTTGGGATTGCGTGGGGGCGTGCTGCTGTCCATGACAGCAGCAGGAGAGGAACACGCTGCTGTCTATAACAGCAGCATGAAGGGGGCAGCTGGTATAGGCCTGGTACAGTGCTAGCGTGAAGAAGGAGCTGCTGCCTTATGGTAGCAGCACTTGGTGCAGCAGTAACATCCATGTAGGTTGCCATAGCTTGACAAGGAGAATAGGCTGGAGGATAGGACAGGGCTGCTGCCCTGTGTCAGCAGCAACAGCGCAATAGCAAGCAAGCCAAGGCGTGCACGGCAGTGTGCGTCGCCGCTTGGCAGCAGGCGTTGCCTGTTGTCGACCCACTCGGTTTTCATCAAGCGATTTGAGTCTTACTCGGGCGATTTTAATATTTTGCCTAGCAATATAAGTTTAGAGTCATACAAAGTCACACTATATCTAGTATAGCCTATTAAAGACTAGTACAGATCAAAACGGACCAACTTCAATTTCAAAGTTTTTTTTTTCATTTAAATTACACTAGTTAACTAGTTTTCAAACTTTAAACTTATAAACCTCAAAATTCCTAGTATTTGGAGTTTATAAATAAACAACCTGTATTCCTTAAAGTGTTCTAGTAGTAGAGTAATAAATTACTCTTATCTTAGTCGAACCCAAAATTAGTCAATAAAGGGTTGGGTCATAATATGGATAAGGTATTTGAAAAATGTGTTATATATATCCATAATATATTTATGTGATATTAACTCCTATATTTTAATCGCTAAAACATTTAGTTAACCTACTTCATATATCAATATATATGTGTAGGATCCATAGGGTTGGACTAGCGGAGTTTTATCATTACCTAAACAACAGGCAAGTATCTAAACACCAATTCTTTCTAAGTCAATCAAGTAAGTTGACTTGATTATTTTAACATAAGTTTATGTTTTCATATATAAAGTGATAAAAAGGAATTAAATCCTTTTTATTCCAATCAGCTTCACAAGATTAGTGAGATTTTTATTTTGCATATTATAATGATATCTGATATACATGAATAGTTTACATAGGGTCCAAGCCAATTGTTTGGGCTGGACTAAACTTGTAACATTTCTATTCTTTTATTTCCAAAATATCGAAATGTTATTTTTGTTCAACTATATTAATTATGGTTTGAATTCTAGTCTGAGTATGAACAATTTCCGATATAGGAATATATTTTTGAAATCCGCTCCAAGGGCGGTACAGACTTGTAGCACTCTATGAGTGTGAGGAGTGAACCTAATGGTGGTTCACAAATAAGAGTGTTGATCAGCGCAGGGCATATCGGGCTGATCACCCACCATGCCCGTAAGTCCAGACGGTTCGCAAAAGAAACTTTTCCTGGAACCTTTTCAATAAAATTGAAACTATTGTTCATGGTTTACTTAACCACTCAGCATATATTTAATGATAATGGTTATCATGAGTTGATTTCGGTTCATGTTACTTAACAGCTCATTCTACTATTAAAGTGCACTCCACAGAAAACATTTATTCTTTCATATATTATGATCGTATATTACTTTCTGAGCACTTTTATGCTCATTCTTGCTTTGTCTATAAATGTTTTCAGTGCACCCGGAGTATACTACAGGGTCAGCAGGAAACAAAGGCAAAGGGAAGGCCGCAGACCAAAACTTGCTGCTCCCTGTAATAGATAGTTAAATGTTTGTATATATTTAATTATCATGGTAGGTAGTTAAGGTTACATACCTTGGGATTTAAAACTCTGATGTAAAACTTTTATATAAGTTTGGTGTCTACTTTTGGTTATGCTTTGGATATCGTGAGCATTAAATAAGGGTTGCAAGTACCTGAATTTGGGAGCGTCACAGGTTTTTAATTTTCTGGGAATCCGAAGGAGACTGTCGCTAAAGGTGTTCTTCATGAAGAACAGTTGGTCATGGTCAAACAGGCCACTTTGATCTCAAATTACTTCTAGTTGGTTAATCGTTTATGTTTGATCTTTGTTGCTCGCTATATTAGACATGGCAAGGTATAACGACATACATCAAATCTACCTTAATTATATCCCATAGAGAAGATTTGATCCGGTCAAACCACCTCATTCAATCTGTTCTTGAGTTTCTGGGTAACCTAGAAACTCATCCAGCGTGAACGGTCAACGTGGTTTGACCATTAATTCTTTGGATTCGAGTTACGTTTCATTTGTTTTGATGATTTAATGTTGTAGTATACATGGCAGGCAACATCTATATGTGTTCATATATCATTAACCATATCATACGTGCAAGATATAAGCTGATCAAAACTTGTCAGAAGGCTGTCAGCATGTTCTTCATGTTTTTGGGTTACCCAAAAACAACAAACGTGGTCGGTCAACGAGTTTTGGCCACTCATAACTATTAATTGCAGTATTCTTTTAGTGTTATACCAAATCAAATCCATAGACCTCATGGCATACTACAAACATATGCTTTAAAACACATCAAACTAACAATTTAAAGGCATCAAAAGGTCTAACAAAATAGCATGTCAGACTGTTCTTGACTATCAAGAACTGTTGGCTATTTTTGCTTAATTTTGATATCTAGATGTTATGGAAACATGATTTGACAACCCAAATCACTTATTAACATGTTATTACACATCCCTAAACATCTAAACCTAACATCTAACAAAGATTTAAAGATCTAGTATAAAATTAGGATTTTTGTACCTTTTTGAGCTACTTTTATTTCTGATCTTTGATCCTGTTCTTACAATTGCAGAGGCTTGTTTTGGCTTGATAAATAGGTGTATAGGGTTTAAGATTTCATAGCTTACATGATCAGTTTGGTGTACTATTTATGGAACTTGCATATTAGGGTTTTTAGGTCATTTTTCCACATTTTGCCTCCATAAATATCCTAGCCTTGTTACTTGTGTTGCTTGCAATCTAATCTTAGAGTCCTACTTGTGCTAGAGTGTGTTGAGCACAAGTTTGCACATTCCTAGCTCAATTTCTATTGGTTAAAGCTTTTAATTTTGATTTAATTCTTACTAATTAAACTTAGATTTTTGCTAATCATGTTTAGGATGTTTAATTAAGTCTAGTAATACCTTAATTAAGCTTATATATCATAATTAAGGTTTAACATTTCATAATTTATAGATTAAGATAGCATAACTAGAATTAGGGTTTCCAAATTAGGGTTTAGGGTTTCCTAATTCATGAATTAGGGTTTAAACCTTCAATTAGGGTTTTAATATAAATTCTATGATTCATAATTAATATTATGATTTATTACTTAGAATCTAATTATATCAATTAAGATCCTTGTGTAGTAATTAGGGTCTTGATTTACCAATTCGGACAAATTTTACCAATTAGGGTTTTCTAATTAGGGTTATAATTCAGTTTATCATTTTAAACCCTATTTAACTTATTTTAGATTTTTATCAGTTAATATAATATTATATTAACTCCGAAGCACGACAAATCACTTCGTCATTTCCAAGCATGACACAATAGCTTACGAAAATAATTTGCCGAGACGCTTCTCGGTGAAATCATCGGAAGCATGACAAATCATTTTGTCCGTGTAAGCACGACTAAGCAGCTTCGAAAATATTTTTGTTTGACCTAATTCTTTAATAAAATATATAATCACATAACACAAAGTCGGAACAAGAAATTTCATTTAATAAACATATAATTTACATATACAAATCTATTTGTGAACCTTGGATAGATAGAAGTTATATATTATGGAATATTTATAGTTATATAGTAGCACGTGAGCACCAAATCTGCTACAGGAAGTGTAGAGAATTTGGGGGCATCACAAAAACCGTTAATCATAGTTGTAATGAAACTAATTTATATTGTGATCCTAATGGTATGTAGAATATTTGGTGAACGTAAATTGTGATTGTGTAGATTACACGCGAGGCAAGTTTCTGAACTTCACTCCTTTATTGTGCAAGTTCCTTATCTCTAACTTGTTTATTATTACTCAAGTTTCTTAATTAAGCTTTCTAATTCTTTTGAAAGCATTACTTCGATATACGATGTTTATTCAATTATGGATCATTGTGACTTTATCACTTGTTGAATCATGATTTGCTTATGTACCATTAAACAAGATTATATTGTTGTATCAAACTCTTTAGTGGCTAGCGAACCCTTTTGATTTGACTAGCCATAGTTAATGAGCGTTCTAAATTCTAGAATTTCTATTGAAGTTATTCCAAACCAAACTTCCTTTAGTATGGATTCTGATGTCAAAGCTGATATGAACAACCCTAATATAGGGGATCATATATGCGCAATAGCGTTAAAATGTTTGTGCACAGTACATTGTACGAAGGGCTGATCCCCCGGAGTACGAGATAGATGGTCCATATAGTCTATAAGACTGTTAAACGTTGTGGTAGAGATACTTGCTAACCAAGGACATAGTTCGTGGTCTTGTGACCCTCAGATATACTTTTGATCTTGCTTTATAATCTAGATTCAAAAATCGAGCTTTCCATTGAGCTTTCAGACCTTGATTATCGTTGACTTGGTGTAAAGACACCCCTTCAAGTTTACTTGTTCGAGTAACAAAGGCCACACTTCGAGACAAATTAGGTGGTCTACTTTATTTATTCCTCGCCTGACCTTGTACAAGATTAATTTTCTTATGCTTAAATTACCCATGTAGTGAGCGTTGGGCTGGTGACTCCCAAACCAGACGGCTTTAGGGCACCGGTGTAAAGACACCCTTCATGTTAGGTTTGTATACAACGCAAACATGAAATCAAATTACATAAATAGAGCGGAAGCGTGATAAAACGGATTTTAAAATTTTTCATACAAACCATCACCATGATCTTTCCTTGTGTTCAATTATCGAATAAACGAAAGAGATAGAGATATAGAAATTATACCCTCGCGAATCAAAGCTTCCTCGGGTACAAGTTCACCTCCAATTCCTTCGCGTTCTCCTCGAATTCCACCGATGAGATTCCTACCTTTGATCAATGTTAGCCACCCAAGTGTTTGGCCTCTAGAGGTGATCCACCAAGGAAAAATAGGTATTCAAGAAGATGGGTGTTTGCAAAACCCTAGTTTCTATCTCTATAGAAATTACAAGTACTCTCCATAATCTAATGCAAGAGTGTGTAACTGTAATCTATGATAAGACTTCTCTTATTTATAGATGTAAAAACCCTTCCCTAAACTATTTAGGATTAGGGTTTCTATTCTAATTAAACTCCTTTAATTAATTATACTCCTAATCCAATTAGAAAATCATGAGAGAGTACTTCTATTAATTAATTCTCAATCCCTATTAGGAATTAAATAATAGTAATAATAATAATAATAAGACTCCTCTTATTAATTTATATTTAATATTTTAAAAATATTAAATAATAAATATTAATCTATTTAATTTATTCTATCTCCATAGATTAAATTAAATACACTTAACTTATTATTACGATTATGTCATTTACTTCTTAAATAAATATTTTTCTTTTGCTGTGTGACCCTTTAGGTTCTCCATATTAAACCGGTTGTGAATAAATCAATTAGAACAATTCTAATCTTATTGTAATAAATAAATTTAATTATTTAATTCATTTAAATAAATAACATTTATTCTACAATAAGGGTAAACCCCTTAGCGATCAACGACTTTCCAGATAATATAGATTTCAACATTAATCACAAAAGAACCTTTCAGTGAATACTTACCGTATAATTCAATCCTTCTACTATACAATGTCTCAATTAAATATAAGACATGGATTTACTGTCAAGTTTTATTTTATTTAATTATATGTATTTCGATTTCCAAATGCACAATTCTAAATAATGCAAATTAGAAACTCCTTTCTAATTTCATTCTGCCTTAGCCAAGGACTACTGAGTTGTCATTTATCGAATCACATAGGACATTCACATCTTTTACTAGACGAGGTAGATTCTTTGTTGATCATTCACCTATCTCCATGTACAACTTATTATACTCAATCATACCCTTTGATATACCCTAAAGGTCGTAAGAGACATGTCAAAGTATAACTCATCATACACAAGATACTATGATGATCTTCAGTCCAAGGATCACTTGTACTACTATCACTAAAGGAATTCCTATTAACAGACGAGTAAAACTCCATTAGGTATTCCTTAGCGAGCCACGTTCAGTGAACTTATTCTCTAATAAGCACCTACATACTTGCTTTAGTGTCTCCACACAAATGATTATGAGATCAATCATCCTCTTCCTAAGAGCAAGCAACGTATGTACTAATCTATCCGGATTCACTAATCCCCTTTTTTAGTAATCCAATGATTAGGAACGATTTTAGTTTGTAAGTTATCCAAAATTTAGATCTCATTAGCATGATCACCATCTTGATTCTAAAACCATTGCTCAAAACTATGGGTTTATCATATTTAATATAACTGCACCATGTAGATAATGTAAAATGTCTTTAACACTTTTATTAATAAATGAATAAGATTGAAAAGTATATGCTACATCATATCAAATATGATTGGCTTGTGTGTATACTACTTTCAATCTCCCACTTACACTAAAGCCAATCGTCATGGTATCTAATACCCATCTTCTCTAAGTGACGATCAAATTGATGTTGTGTTAAAGCGTTAGTAAATGAATCTGCAATGTTGTCTTGAGAGTCCATGTGACAACCCGGATTTTTAGGAATTATTAAATAAGAATTTAGCGAATAAAATTCTTATTATGAGATGTTTTGAGTTTGAGTATATGTATATATGTGATATATATATTGTGAAATATGTGATTTGATGTGAAGAGAAGTATATATTTGTGTATTTGAGAAAAGAGGTTTAATAGTTAATTAAACCATTGAAAAGATTAAATGAAATTGTTACGAAAAAGATATTAACTAAATATTATTAGTTGAAAATTACATTATGAATAATATAGTTTGATTGTGATGTCTTGTGGGCAATGGAATTGTTATGAATTAAATTGCATGAATAATGAGAGTAATTCACTTAGATGGAGATATATATATTTGTTTTAATAAATGAGAAAGTAACGTGTTATATATAAATGTAACATGTTAATGCAATATGATTGTGAATTTCGTAGATTAAAATGTTTACTTGATGGAAATTATTGTAGAATAATTTAATTAAGTATGATGATATTAAGTAAATTAATGATAAGTAATTTTATAATCGATGCGTATTTTTATTACGCTAACGGAATGGTAATAAATAATTAAATTAGAGGATTAATAATTTGTTAAATAATTCATAATTTTGTCAATAAGAATTAATTTGATTTATTAATAAAATTAAGTTTATTAATAATCCTAATGTGATTTAAATATTAGAATTTGTTTACAAAGTATGACATAAGAACCTTATGATAAGTGAATTATAAGAATAATTTAAAAGGATAAAAAAGGGATTAGCCAAACAGGGTCTTGTGACCTTTTAAGTTCATAACTGCTGAGTCCGTTTATTTTGATAACTGACTAAACCACGTTAAAGTGGTGGTCTAATTTGCTAAGGCGGAGAGAAGGGAGAAATAGAGAAAATTAAGAGAAAATTGAGAGAGCGAGAGAAGAAATTCTCTGACAAATTGAGAAGAAGGTCTGAGAATCTAAGAAGGAAGAAGAAGGATAGTCAAGGCTCTCCTAATAAATCTAAGGAAGAAATCAAAGGTAATAATTTGGTTATGAAATTTATTTTGGTGTTCTTGAGTTTTTGATTGAATATATACATTTTGGCTTATGTTGGAATCAAAAATTGGGAATTAGTTCATGTTATAATTATAAAATTGTTGATGAATTCTGTTAATAAGTTAAGAAACGAAAACAATGCAACTTAAATGAATCAAAATAGTAGAAAAATGAATTCGTGGTGTTTAATCTCGCTAAATTGGTTAAAATATGAAACTTAGTATAAATTTTGGAATTCGGTCATTGGAATGGTTGTTGGTGCTTTTGGGTCATGTTGATTTTCTGATATGTCGTAGTGTTAAGAGTCAAGAGTCGAGTCCATAGAGTCAAAAACGGACTGATTTGGACATGTATAACTTGAGTTATGAAGATCGGAAGGAGAAAAGATAGAAAAATCGCGAAGAACAAGAGTTGCAGAATTCCTCACTGGTGCGTGGCGCTGCAGCGCCGGCCCATAAGGTAATTTTGGCGTTGCAGCACCGGTCTTGGTCAAACTGGAATCCTGACCTGGCACCGCAGTGCCGGTATTAAGGCTAAACCAAGCGCCGCAGCGTCGGTCCCTGGCCAGACGCAGACAATTTCTTTTATGTGCATGGTTCATAAAGAACTTGATATTAATAATTTAATTTACATAATTCACTTAATTAGGTATTATGGAAAGCTTTTAATACTTAATCTAATATTAAGTATTAATTGAAAGATCCAATATAAAGATTTATTTGGACAATGATGAGTTAATTTGATTAATTGAATTAATCTAAAATACATCTGAAATGATGTAAAGGCAAGACAGAGGAACTTAATTAAATATTAAGTGACTATTTTAATGAAATACTTTAAAGTATAAGATGAAGTTAATTTATTTAACTTTCAGTAATGAAATTCATTTAATAATAATGATAATGAATCTTATTCACATAATGTGATAAAATGAAAGGCTTTAAAGACTTAATTAGACGATAAGTAAGAGGAAGTGTGTTAAGAAATGTAAGGAGAAGGGAAAAGAAGTTTAATGTAAATAAACTGAATGAACGAAGAGATGTTTTAGCAAGACTTAAATACTTGAATGAACTTTGAGTATGATCTAAGAAAGATTACAATGGAATAAAAGTCGGAAGTTAACACAATCAAATTGGTTATTGCGTATCGATTAAAATGAAGGACTATGGAATATAGAATAAAGTTTACTTAAATGATTACCAAGCATTGTTATATGACTAATAGTTGATGTGTATAATAATATATTGTGTAGGATTCGTGAAGTACAACTATAAGCTGTTTTTCGATAATTGGTAATCTACGAGCCTGACAAGTCTTTCAGTTCCTATTTACTATGTGAACTTGATGTTGAATTGTGTTAAATTTATTTTGCAAAGAGCATGATGAATTACATGTATTGTAAACAAGAAATGTTAAAGTCAATTTATGACTATTGAATGAATAGAGAATGCTAGTTAAGTAAGGAACTCAATCTTTATACTTGTTACGTGAACTGCCGAATATATGTTAAGTTAGTATAATGATTATGAGATGTATGTTGAGCATGTTATTATGTGCTACATGATGCATGCAAACTGTTAGATTTTGCTGAGTTGTCGAGCTCATTCTTGCAAATAACCACTTTTACAGGTTAAGGGTTAAAGCTAACGTGCTCTTTTAAGGTTATGTGCTGGTTGAATGGCATGGATCAGATGTGATGCATGAAGATTAAATGTTTAGTTGAAGTTATTCCTTAAACTATGTTAAGGTTATGATAAATGTATTTATGTTGAGATGTAAAGTTTGTATTGAGATGTAAACATATATATTAGGTTCGACAAAGTGAATCATAATATTAACACGATTCTAAGATATTTAGATGTAAAGGTTGAAGGTTTTGGGAATGAGCACGGTTTGTAATAGAAAGGTTTTTAATTATTCCGCATTTTTAATAGTTATGTCATCGAATAATGATGTATTAACAGAAGTTTGATGTATTGTTAACGACCAAAGTCGAGGGTTGAATTGTATGAATTTTGGGGTCGTTACAGTCTACACGCTCCAGGGTGACATCTCATCTTTCAATGATCTCTCTAATCAAATGAACCCGCCGCAACACGTATTTGGATTTCTGATGAGACATGGGTTCCTTAGCCTGTGCAACAGCTCCGGTATTGTCACAGAATAAAGGTACGGCTCCTCTAATGCTAGAAACCACTCCAAGTTCAGTTATGAACTTTTTCATCCAAACAGCTTCGTTTGCAGCTTCACTTGCAACTATGTACTCTGCCTTTGTCACTGAATCAACAACTGTTTGCTACTTGGAACATTTCCAACTCACTGCGCCACCATTTAAGGTAAATACATACCCTGAAACGGATTTACTGTCATCTTGGTCTGCTTGAAAACTTGAGTCTGTATAGCCCTCTAGTTTCAATTCAGACCCACCGTAGACAAGAAATACATCCTTAGTTCTTCTTAAGTACTTTAGGATGTTTTTCACTGCCTTCCAGTGCTCTTCTTGTGACGCCCCCAAATCCGGGTCACCTGAACCGCAGACCTGGTTCGTCACTATCTAATACATACATCATGTTGTCGACAATATATAGCAGAATAAAGGAATATTTACATTGATATAACATAAATAATCCTGCCCCAAGTCTCGAAACCAAGACTACTCCAAAACATAACTTAATACATAAGAGTACATAAGTCTTAATATATAATATCAAGTAATAAGTCTTGATACAAACGATGATTCTAGTACAATTAAACAAAACTAATCAGTAGCTTTGCCCTTTCCCTTATCCTTTCCTAAGCTCTCGCTACGTGCTGCACTAACTGAAAAGTTTTAAGGAAAGCAAGGGTGAGCAACAAATTTGCCCCGTAAGTAAAATAGCAGTGAATAATCACGTGAATAACTTTATAGCTCATAGGAGTTAGAAAAAAATGAGATAGCTCAAGGAAATAAACAACTTCTTTATCACTATTATAGTGGTCACTGTGGACCGAAGGATTTTCTGAAGTATCCAAGGATTTCAAGATTTCCCAAGGAAAGGAACTATTCAATACTGAGGGTGCACCAAGGCATAAAACTCTATTCTAGAATTATCGGAAATTCATCCGATAATCCAAAAATAACGATACAATAGGTGATCAGCCTAGAATACATGGCGTTATGCATAAGCCTCACTTACTATTTACGCGCGTGACGGTTCCCGGTGTTTATACAATTTCCCCTGCTATGAGGGTTGTTCTTCTCAACTTTACATGGGAATCCGAACCAAAACAATTTGATCGGATAGCTTTACTTAACATCAACAATAGTTCGAGGACTTAATCTCACTTAAATAAATAAATCAATAAGTGTCTGGCTGAAGCAATTGACTTTAACATAGCTTTCAAACAATTTATGGAATAAGAAACTTTAAGGCTCAACAACATGAATTATAGCATAGGTAGATTGTTAGGTTTGTATAACGCGAACATGCAATCAAATTACATAAATAAAGCGGAAGCACGATAAAAGCAGATTTTAAAATTTTATACAAACCATCACCATGATATTTCTTTATGCACAATTATTAATTAAACGAAAGAGATGGAGAATAAGAATTATACCCTTGTAGAATCCTAACTTCCTCAGGTACAAGTTCACCTCCAATTCCTTCGCGTTCTCCTTGAATTCCACCGATTAAATTCCACAGATTAAATTCCTTCCTTTGATCAACGTTAGCCACCCAACTGTTTGGCCTCTAGAGGTGATCCACCAAGGAATAATACTTTTTCAAGAAGATAGGTGTTTGGCAAAACCGTAGTTT
The DNA here is from genome assembly GCA_034770075.1 of Aralia elata. Lineage (NCBI taxonomy): Eukaryota > Viridiplantae > Streptophyta > Magnoliopsida > Apiales > Araliaceae > Aralia > Aralia elata. The sequence goes on along the minus strand of CM068387.1, from coordinate 43,146,327 downwards.
CTATCTCTATAGAAATTGTAAGTGATCTCCACAATTCTTATACAAGAGTGTGTAACCCTAATCTATGATAAGACTTCTCTTATTTATAGATGTAGGAAAACTCTTCCCTAAATTATTTAGGATTAAGGTTTCTATTCTAATTAAACTCCTTTAATTAAATTAAACTACTAATCCAATTAGGAATTCATGTGAGAGTACTTCTATTAATTAATTCTCAATCCCTATTATGAATTAAATAATAGTAATAGTAATAATAATAATAAGACTCCTCTTATTAATTTATATTTAATATTTCCAAAATATTAAATAATAAATATTAAGGTATTTAATTTAATCTATCTCCATAGATTAAATTAAATACACTTAACTTATTATTACAATTATGCTATTTACTTCTTAAATAAATATTTTTCTTTTGCGGTGTGACCCTTTAGGTTCTCCATATTAAACCGGTTGTGAATAAATCAATTAGAACAATTCTAATATTATTTAAATAAATAAATTAAACTATTTAATTCATTTAAATAAATAATATTTATTCTACAATAAGGGTAAGCCCCCTTAGTGATCAACAACTTTCCAGATAATATAGATTTCAACATTAATCACAAAAGAACCTTTCAGTGAATAGTTACCGTACAATTCAATCCTTCTACCATACAATGTCCCAATTAAATATAAGACATGGAATTACTGTCCAGTCTTATTTTATTTAATTATATGTATTTCGATTCTCAAATGCACAACTCTAAATAATGCAAATTAGAAACTCCTTTCTAATTTCATTCTGCCTTGGCCAAGGACTATTGAGTTGTTATTTATCGAATCACATAGGACATTCACATCTTTTATTAGACGTGGTAGATTCTTTGTTGATCATTCACCTATCTCCATGTATAACTTATTATACCCAATCATACCCTTTGTTATACCCTAAAGGTCTTAAGGGACATGTCAAAGTATAACTCATCATACACAAGATACTATGATCATCTCAAGTCCAAGGATCACTTGTACTACTATCACTAGAGAAAATCTTATTAACAGGCGAGTAAAACTCCATTAGGTATTCCTTAGCGAGCCACGTTTAATGAACTTATTCTCTAATAAACACCTACATACTTGCTTTAGTGTCTCCACACAAATGATTATAAGATCTATCATCCTCTTCTTAAGAGCAAGTAACGTATGTACTAATCTATCCGAATTCACTAATCCCCTTTTTAGTAATCCAATGATTAGGAACGATTTTAGTTTATGAGCTATCTAGAATTTAGATCTCATTAGCATGATCACCATCATGATTCTAAAAGCATTGCTCAAAACTAATGCTTTATCACATTTAATATAATAGCACTATATAGATAATGTAAAATGCCTTTAATAACCGAATAAGATTACAAAGTATATGCTACATCATATCAAATATGATTGGCTTGTGTGCATACTATTTTCAATCTCCCACTTGCACTAAAGCAAATCGCCAAGCTTCAGTAAATGGATATGCAATGTTGTTCTTGAGAGTTCACTATCTCTATAGTGACTTTTCTTCTTTCAATGATTCCTCTAATCAATTGAAAGTGCCGCAACACATGTTTGAATCCAAGATGAGACTTAGGAACTATTCCTAGTTCTGTAATGAACTTTTCATCCAAACAATCAACTTACAGCTTCATTTACAGCTATATACTTTGTCTTTGTCACTAAATTAGCAACTCTTTGCTATTTTGGAACCTTTCCAATTCACTGCACCACCATTCAAGGTAACAATTTACCCTAAAGTGGATTTGTTATCGTCTTGGTCCGTTTGAAAAACTTGAGTCTGTTTAGCCCTCTAGTTTTAATTCAGACCTACCATGAATCATGATCACATCTTCAGTACTGGTTAAGTACTTAAAGATGTTTATTACTATCTTACAGTGATCTTCTCCAGAATATGACTGATCAACATCAGGCCTTGTATATTCATTGCATACATGATAGTAACTCATGCGATCTCTCTTTTATTGGAGATAATTTTAGAGAGATACACTCCATGGCTCATTATCATGAGACCTCTCTTGGAATTTGTCATGCTAAACGTCTTTAACATCGAATGATTATACGTTCATTGGGTCAAGTCGAACATCCTTTTAAATCTATCTATATAGATTTATATGCCCAATTTTTTTAGGATGCTCCTCCCAAGTTATTCATGTAGGAATGTTTAGACAATTTTATCTTTACTGATTGTAGCATTGGTTTCCTTATCAGTAATATATCAACATATAATACTAGGAATATCACAGTGCATCCACTGACCTTTTTGTACACACTAGGTTCATTCTCATTTTTGATAAAATCAAACTCTTTTGATTGTCTCATCAAAATGAATGTTCCATCTTTGAGAAGCTTGCTTCAATCCATAAATGGATCATTGTAGCTTAAAACACGATTTGTTTCAACCTTTGAAACAAATTCCTCTGGCTATATCATACATACATTCTCCTCAAGTCTTTATTGAGGAAGGATGTTTTCACATCTATTTTGTCAGATTTCGTAATAAGTTGCAATCATAAGCAAAATCCAAATGGACTTGAGCATTACCCGGTAATAAGGTTTTATTACAGTCAACTCCTTGACTTAATTTGAAACCTTTTAAACAAGTTTGGTCTTATAGGTCTCCACCTTGCCATTTGCCATAGTCTTTCTTTTTAAAGATCCATATACACCCTTTAGGCACTATACCTTACGGTGGAGTAACCAGAGTCTATACTTGGTTCTCATACATGGAGTCCATTTCGGATTTCATGGCCATCTGCCATTTCTCTGAGTATCTTCTACCCATAGCCTCATCGTATGTAACTGGATCATCATTCTCTATGATGTGTACCTCATCATCATCCTCTATGATGAATTCATACCTCCTAGGTATCTTCGGTACTCTTCCAGATTTACGATTTGGTTGTGGTACAATAGGTCTATCTACAAGCTCCTCAGTTTGACTTGTAGTACTTTTTGGTTCTTGAACTTCTTCAAGATCTATTACCCTCCCACTAGCTCCTTCAATGATAAACATCTTTATCCGAGAAGGCAGTGTGTAGGATTATAGTAATAATGCCATAAACTTTCTTTAGGATATCCCACAACTCTGCACTTGTCAAATTTTGTCCCAAACTTATCTTTTGAAACCTTTTCACATAAGTTGGACAACCCCTTATCTTAACACACTTAAGACTAGGAATCCTCCCTATCCATAACTTTTATAGAGTCTTGGGGCCGAATTTTGAGGTTACCTTATTTTGTAGATATGCAACCGTTTCTAGGGCATAACCCCAGATGGATACTGGAATGTCGGTAAAATCATTATGGATCGCACCATGTCCAACAAGGTACAATTTCTCTTTTTAGATACACTAGTCAATTATTGCGTATTAGGAGGTGTCCATTATGAGAAAATACCATTTTGAGATGATCTAGAAACTTATTGCACAAGTATTCCTTCCTCGATCTGATTAAAGAATTTTAATACTTTGTCAATTTGTTTCACATCTGAATTCTTTGAACTTTTCAAATGATTTAGACTTGTATTTCATTAAATACACAAATTCAACTCTTTGAATGATCATCTCCTTTTCTTTTACTAGTTTGTTCAATTTGTAAAATTATTTTCATGTAAGTTAAGTATACAAAGTCCATCAAGTAATCTTCTAGTTTCAAACAAAACATTATCATTATAAATAGAACAACAATTGTTCTTAAATATAATACCAGAACCTTCCTTGTTCAACAACGAAAGTAATAATGTTTCTAAAGAGAACTGGAACATAATAACAACTTATTAACTTAATAGACTTGCCCGCAGGCAACGCTAAACTATAAGTTCTTACGGCTAATGTAGCAACCATTACTCTATTCTCCGCACGTAAGATTACTTACTCTTTGTTTAGCTTTCTACTTCTGCTTAGTCTTTGTATTGGATTGCATACGTGAGAACTATAGCCAGTATCCAATACCCAAGTAGAACCTTGACTTATAGAAAGATTTATTTCAATGATGAATAAACTTATATCTGTAATCGAAGCTTCACTAAGCTTCTTCTGGTTAGCTTATGCAAGATGCTCCTTACAGTTTCCTTTCCAGTGTCCAGGCTTATTGCAGTGGAAGCAAACTCCTTTGATATCTACATCAGTTTTATTCATAATGTCCTTAGTTATTGCCTTTCCTTATACCTCTTTTGAATTGTTCTTCTTTTAAGAAGATCCTTTGGCCCTCTTCCGTTTCCTAGAAGAATCATCTACCAGTAAGACTTAGTCTTTCTTGGTTGGACAGTGACTTTTTATAGTTTTTCAACGTGTTTAAGCAACTCATGCAGGCTGACATATAGCTTGTTCACGTGGAAATTCACAACAAATTGTGAGAAAGAGTCTGAGAGTGATTGCAAGATCAAATCTTGGATCAACTCTTCATCCAATACAAAATCTAGTTGTCCCAATTGTTCAATCAGATTGATCATTTTTAGGACATTTGTCTATACTGTAGTGCCATCGGTTATTCTAGATTGTAAAAGCTCCTTAGATATCTTATATCTAGTAGCCCTACCTTCCTTACCATTCAACTCTTTAAAGGTGCAGAAGTATAATAGGAGCATCCATAGTTTCATGCTCACGCTGAAGCTCGTTACTCATAGATGCGAGCATGATGCATTGAGCCAACTGTGCATCATCTTGTCACTTTTTAAAATTAACAATCTCTTCCTCAGAGGTATTGTCTGCAACCATTGCAGGGATAGGCGTATTAAGGATATAAGATAGCTTTTCAGCCTTGAGAACTATTCTTAGATTTCTTAACCAGTCCGTGTAATTTGGTCCGGTTAATTAGCATCTAATATGCTACACAGTGATAGTAAATTAGACATTGTAAAATTCTGTAAATGAATTAACAATATTTTAGCATACATTCATTTTTTTAATCATCAAAATAAATTAAGTCTTTATTTAAATTGGTATCTCTCACTTTTTCATCAAACTATATTACCCTCAATAAATATAGTTCGACAAATCTAATTAAAGATTTGCTAGTGAGAATAAGGATCCCATTTCAAATGTATATAGCCTTGTGTGACACAACAAACTATATATAAATAAATAGGTAGACAACTATTGTCAATTACATCACTATGTAACTCCTTTTTTTTGCCTCTTAGATTATTTTGATCAAGTGTGACACATCCAAATCAAAATTATCCAAGTTAAGTCCAACCTAGCACTTCCATATATTCGAAAGAAAAACATTGTCCTTGTGTGACACAACAAAATAACATCGTTCAGTCTATTTATAAGCATCAAATGTGATAAAGCAACATCTTAAATATTTAATAGTTGCCTTATGTGACACAACAAACTCATATTAAATATTTAATACTCTATCGCTTTACCATGCTAGAAGGCGACGTTTGATATTCTAAATATCTTTGAACGCTTAGGACTTAATATAATTTCTTTGAGGGGTTTGTAATTATTAGTCTCATCTTGTTTAGCACGCATGCACATATATATATGAAATATGCGTCATATTATTTAACATGCGAAACATGTTGTATAATATATATATATATATATATATATATATATATATATATATATATATAGTAAGCATGCATATATAGAATACTATATTCTACCCGAATTGATTATCGACTTTTATTCTAGTTTGGTTCACTAAAGCCACCAAGTGAACCAAAAGATCAAACCTAGGGTGTAAGAATTAAATTTAAATATAACTATTACATTTAAACTCGGGCTCCATTGCAAACGGGTCTTCAAATTCTCCTTGCTCCTTGGTCTCCAATTCTTCAAAATAATTGTAACTAATCCTATTACATGAACTATTCACTATAATAGAAACCTTGATCAGTAGTCAAGGGAAAGTACATAGGAGGGAGATAGAATTTACATTAAGAAAAATTAGAGAAGACGAGATACGCAGACCCCATTTATAAAAACCCATTCATTCAAGCATCCTCTAAAATAAATCCAATCACACATTGGTCAATAGTCCATAATCAATCCCTATTTATCATCATACATATCTCCATATGCATCAATAAATAATATTCATCTCATGAATAATAAAACCATTCCATATATGCATTGATATCATTTAATAGGCAATATTAGTTACCAATTAGTTATCATGGAATCCAATTCCAACTCTAATTAGTTATCATGAAATCCAATTCCAATTAAAATAAACTTCTTTATTTTAATCAAATTCCAAATCAAAATAAACTCTTTTATTTTAATTTATCCAATTTTGAATAAAAATTAAACTCCTTTATTTTTTAATCAAATTCCAAATCAAAATAAACTTCTTTATTTTAATTTATCCAATTTTTTTGAATAAAAATAAACTCCTTTATTTTTAATTAAATTCCAAATCAAAATAAACTCCTTTATTTTAATTTACAAAAAAATAAAAAAAAATAAAAAAAAATGAGGTTAACCATTGATCATAAACCTTTAAAAGAAATAATCAAACAAGACTTTAAGTCAAACTTCAAACCCAGAATTATATAGTTTAAATATTAAACATTCTGATTTATAATCAAAAGTGATTCTGGTGTAGTGGTAAGACTTCTAACTTATGACCAATAGGTCAAGGGTTCAAAACCTTCTAGCTCCAAATTAATTATTTCATTTTTAAAGGTTGATCAGTCAGCACCACGTTAACAGTTGACCAGTCAGCGCCACATCAGCAGTCAGTGCCACATCAGCAGTCAGTGCCACATCATCAATTGACCAGTCAACATTTGATCAGTCAACGTTTGACCGTTGTCTTTGACAAACATTTTTTTTTATAAAAAAAAATTAATAAAAAAAATAATTTTTCACAAACAATTATGCCCAATTAAATTATTCTAAACACATATCAATGTATATACAAAATCAAAACAATTAATACTTCGCATAAAGTTTGGCTCTGATACCACTGTTAAGGTTGTATAACGCGAACATACAATCAAATTACATAAATAAAGAGGAAGCGCGATAAAATCAGATTTTAAAATTTTATACAAACTATCACCATGATCTTTCTTTATGCACAATTATTAATTAAACAAAAGAGATGGAGAATAAGAATTATGCCCTTGTAGAATCCTAGCTTCCTCAGGTACAAGTTCACCTCTAATTCCTTCGCGTTCTCCTTGAATTCCGCCGATTAAATTCCTTCCTTTGACCAACGTTAGCCACCCAAGTGTTTGGCCTCTAGAGGTGATCCACCAAGGAATAATACTTGTTCAAGAAGATGGGTGTTTGGCAAAACCCTAGTTTATATCTCTATAGAAATTGTAAGTGCTCTCCACAATTCTTGTACAAGAGTGTGTAACCTTAATCTATGATAAGACTTCTCTTATTTATAGATGTAGGAAAACCCTTCCCTAAACTATTTAGGATTAGGGTTTCTATTCTAATTAAATTCCTTTAATTAAATTAAACTCCTAATCCAATTAGGAATTCATGTGAGAGTACTTCTATTAATTAATTCTCAATCCCTATTAGGAATTAAATAATAGTAATAGTAATAGTAATAATAAGACTCCTCTTATTAATTTATATTTAATATTTCCAAAATATTAAATAATGAATATTAAGCTATTTAATTTAATCTATCTCCATAGATTAAATTAAATACACTTAACTTATTATTACAATTATACCATTTACTTCTTAAATAAATATTTTTATTTTGCGACGTGACCCTTTAGGTTCTCGATATTAAACCGGATGTGAATAAATCAATTAGAATAATTCTAATCTTATTTAAATAAATAAATTAAACTATTTAATTCATTTAAATAAATAATATTTATTCTATAATAAGGGCAAGCCCCTTAGCGATCAACGACTTTTCAGATAATATAGACTTCAACATTAATCACAAAAGAACTTTTCAGTGAATAGTTACCGTACAATTCAATTCTTCTACCATATAATGTCCCAATTAAATATAAGACATGGAATTACTGTCAAGTCTTATTTTATTTAATTATATGTATTTTGATTCCCAAATGCACAACTCTAAATAATGCAAATTAGAAACTCCTTTCTAATTTCATTCTGCCTTGGCCAAGGACTACTGAGTTGTCATTTATCGAATCACATAGGACATTCACATCTTTTACTAGACGTGGTAGATTCTTTGTTGATCATTCACCTATCTCCACGTATAACTTATTATACCTAATCATACCTTTTGTTATACCCTAAAGGTCTTAAGGGACATGTCAAAGTATAACTCGTCATACACAAGATACTATGATAATCTTAAGTCCAATGATCATTTGTACTACTATTGACAGGCGAGTAAAACTCCATTAGATATTCCTTAGCGAGCCACGTTCAGTGAACTTAGTCTCTAATAAGCAACTACATACTTGCTTTAGTGTCTCCACACAAATAATTATAAGATCAATCATCCTCTTCTTAAGAGAAAGTAACGTATGTATTAATCTATCCGGATTCACAAATCCCCTTTTTAGTAATCCAACGATTAGGAACGATTTTAGTTTGTGAGCTATCTAGAATTTAGATCTGATTATCATGATCACCATCATGATTCTAAAAATATTGCTCAAAACTATGGGTTTATCACATTTAATATAACAGCACTATGTAAATAATGTAAAATGCCTTTAATAACCGAATAAGATTACAAAGTATATGCTACATCATATCAAATATGATTGGCTTGTGTGCATACTACTTTCATAGATAAGTTAAACGAATGTCAAATCATTTGAATAATCATAAGAGTACTCGCACAATGAAATAAGTTACGAAAGTTTAGAAAACTAGCTTAATATCGCAACACATGTAATCAATACATAACTTGAGTGGATTTAGAGAACTTGCTTTAATATAGAATACTTGTTTAATGTCAATTTAAACAAGAATTTAAAAACTTACACAAAGTGCGAATATCAATAAGTATTATAGATGTAGAATAATTATCAATAATTAATCCACTAACATGCTTGAAACATAATAACTCGAGTTTAAGTTAGGAAATTTGCTCAATTAACAATAGTTGAGTAAGGAACTTGCAATAATATACAACATGTGTATAGGATAGGAAACCTGCTCAATATAATTCGAGTAAGGTTAGGGGAAACTTGCAATAAAATAGAATACTTGTCCAATTATAACTTGAGTAAGGTAGAACTTTCTCAATTAATAGCATGAATAAAGTTAAGAGAACTTGCATTCAATATATAGAAAGAATGAAGTTAGGGAACTTGCCCAACACAAGGGTTGGACAAGCGTTAGAAAACTTGCCTGGTGCACCTGCTACAATATTACAACACACACTCCTTAATATCCTACACAATTAAGTACATTTTCACATAACAATTAGTCACATACTGGATACCAAATAATGGTATATAATACTCTATAATGTTTCATTCATTATACACAAGATTATACTGGATACCAAATAATGGCATATAATACTCTATAACAAGATTATACACACTAGTTACAGTGTTATGACGCTTGCGCGTCCGCACGCCAACTTTGCCTATTTGAATGCCCAAGCGACACGCAATTGCGTACATCTAGCACGCCCATTCGATTTATCTAATACTCATTGGTTAATCCTAAGTATTGTTATAATTTTCATGTTTTAGAACTTAGAACAACATTTTACATTATTGGGAGCATTACATGTGCATACACGCATGCTTGACACCCTCCGATTGCCCCCAATTTCACATCAGTCCTATAAATAGCCAATTTAGGCCACGCTACAGACCTCAAATCCAAAACCTTAAAGAACGAAAGTTGTACGTCTACTCTTCCTCTTTTCGAATCATCTTGAATCACCTAAATCCGAGTTCGTATGAGAAAGTTATGCCTATTTTAGTAAAGGATGTCAAAGCTGATTCTGGCCTAATATTGGCCCGACGTAGCTACGCCCAAAACCTGCCTATGACCGGCGTATGTACGCCCAAGTCATCAGTAGCATTAGCGTAAGGGCAGCGTACGTACGCCCATACTTAGCTTCATGCTCTGGTTTTGTGTTCTATACCTACCTTGCTTCCAACCACCATAACTCCTTTTATACACGCTCAAATTGGTTCGTTTCAGACTCTATGGACTCCTAAGACATAGAGCTACAACATATCAAAATTTTAGAGCTATCCATTAACATTAACATGGCCAAATCTTAGGCCAAAGTATCAACTCATGCTCTCTTTTTTGTGTTCTAAGTGTTCTTCACTAAAATCCTTACCAAATCTTTGTTTTTACATCTTTTTACTCCATTCCAATTGGGCTAACTTCTTAACCCATGGACCTACAATATCATAACAACAAACAAATTAAACTAACAAAAACATTAGCTACAAAGTCCTCTAAATTCGTCCATAACAGTCCATAGTTCATTTTTTGTCTATTTTCTTCCTCCTTTATGCATAGGTACGGATTTTTTCCATGTTTGTTCCACTTTGATGTTATTAGGAAGGTTTTAAAGGTCTTAAGAACATCCTTAGTCATCCATGAACAACCAACAACAATCATAACAATAACAAATCCGACCAACAACTAAACAAACAAGAAAATAAGAAAAACTTGAGAACTGTCGACGCCGGTTTTTCGTCCTCCCCGATTTTTTCCTTTTGATTAAATGATTTTTTTTTTTGGAAAAGGTCGGCATTGATGTCGACGGGGTTTTGAAAGATCGTTTTTTGTGATGAGCCAATTGACCAGAGTCGCCAGCTGGTATATTTGAAATGGATGTACCAACTCATCCGAGTTTTCGTTTTTTATAAATCGCTGGCTCATATGTGACTCAGAATTAATTGGTCTGCGAATCGAGATTCCTGGAGTTCGGGGACTTGCTTAAGCGAGGGGAAGGTGTTAGGCACCCCCCGACTTCCGGAAAACACGGTTACCGCAATCTTGATACTTTCTTATCCTTTAATTCATGAAATGTGTATATGTGCGTGTGTGTGTGTGTGTGTGCCTAAGTGAATATTGTGGTGAGTTTGTATGAAAGAATCATTTGGGGTTTTTATGGAAAATCGTGTTTTATTTTGGGAATATTTTAGAACGTCGTTTCTGCTTGTACGAGAGAGCTCCTTTATTTGTGAGAAAGGTTTGATTTTACTTGTCAAAAACTATGAGATTTTTATTAGGTGTCGTTTTGACAAAATAGGAATTTGTTAAACCTTAGCCAAAATAGGAATCGAGATTTATACGTTGCTTTCATAAATGATGGGCAATTTCTAGGATCTCTTTCACCCTATGTATCAAGGTTTAGTAAAACGTTTATTTCTTTTTATAAAACCATTTTCCGTGACATTTGGAAACAACTTCTCTTTAGCTTTCTCGTAAAATAGGAATCGACTTTCATTAGCATTTCCAATTCTTAGCCTCGTGATGCTAATATCCTACTTTGATTGATTTTTAGAAAAATCTTTATTGTTTTGGCTTTTGAAATCTTTTGTTTGGTATTACAAATCAAATTAAATATCAAAACGCGTAGGGGGCTATTCACGGGCATGTAAGCCATCAAAATATCCCCAAACGTCAACAATCACATATTTCACTACTACGGGGCCTTAAACCCGATTCTCGCCTTAGCGTCGTTTTAAGGCCCGACGATTACATGTTACAAAAACGAGCACCTTGAATCTATTACACACATCAAAACGTCCATCATCGGATTTGGACCACGGGGTCGCGTTCCTAGCTCACATCCGAGATTACTACATGCCCACAAAATGAATATTACAAAACTAACCAACACGGATTTGCCTAATACACCATGATATCCGAAAATGATAATCTAAATAGATTACACCCAATAAATCACCCTAGACAAGCTAGAAATTTCACCAATTGGATATCCTCGGGTTATTAGGAAGAATTTTGTTCCGATGGAACCCTCACTAATAATCCCTAATCCATGATTGTTCAACCATATACATGAAAATTACATTTAATTTAACCAAATAATATGATATAAATTGCTAAAACAAAGGGGATTTTCACCTTGCAAATGATCTCAAATGGATGTAAACTTGTGTGTTTGAATAGGATAAGAAGTATATTTGATACAATCAAAATCAAAAGAATATAACTCCTCTCTTTTTTCTCTCTTTTCTTCCTATTTTTGTTGCAAAACTTAGCTATTTTTCTCTCAATTTCCGTGCTTTGCTGCTGCTGAATCCTCTTCTCTCTCGCCTGCTGCTAACCTCCTGTATGCTGAAGCGGAAATGAGCTGAAATAGGCTGGCCAAAGCCAACCGCAGATTAATCTGCGGCTGGCCGCAGATCAATCTGCGGCTGGCTGGCCGCCTGCCTTCCACTCACCTATTTCGAGTTCCGTGTTTTCAAAAGGCGCACTTATTGGCCGCAGATCAATCCACGGCTGGACGGTTCGACTTTCTCAATTTCCGTGCCACGCCTCAATTTTCGTGCCGTAACGTCGGTTTTCGCTGACAGGCTTGTATTTTGCAGTCCGGGAATTTCCGGGAGACGTGCCAGCTTATTCGGGAATGCCCACTTCGGACGGCCTTATTGTCACGTCAGCTTTGGTCGCCAATCGTTGCGGTGGTGTTGAACGTTCGCACTCGTGCCCATTCCTTTGCTCCCGCAAGCCGGTTCAATTGACGATTTTGCCCTCCTGTCACGGTTAGTATAGGGAACGCAAAATTTGGATGTCTACAGCTGCCCCTCTTTATCATGTTTATGCAATGTTTAAATGAAATGAACAGGATAAAGAATAGACACTAGATACATGACTGACAGTGCACAAGGATGACAATACATACGTGGTGCAACACATATGACTTATGATGCAACGTAAGATGCAATGGATGCAAAATATTCGTAAAAGGGTGTCAATGCGGATGATCATCTCGTCGGGGCCGGGTTTCGTCGCCAGTCACCCATCTCGTAATCGCGGATTATCGTCGCCGGTCGATCGTCTCGTCGGGGCCGGGTTTCGTCGCCGGTCACCCACCTTGTAACCACCTGGTATCGTCGCCGGTTGGTTGTCTTGTCGGGGCCGAGTTTCGTCGCCGGTCACCCATCTCGTAAGCCCCGGGTATCGTCGCCGGTTGGTTGTCTTGTCGGGGCCGGGTATCGTCGCCGGTCACCCATCTCGTGATCGCCGGGTATCGTCGCCGGTCGATCGTCTCGTCGGGGCCGGGTATCGTCGCCCGTCGCCGGTTGGTTGTCTCGCCGGGGCCGAGTTTCGTCGCCGGTCACCCATCTCGTGATCGCCGGGTATCGTCGCCGGTCGATCGTCTCGTTAGGGCCGGGTATCGTCGCCGGTCACCCATCTTGTAACCCCCGGGTATCGTCGCTGGTTGGTTGTCTCGTCGGGGCCAGGTTTCATCGCCGGTCACCCATCTCGTGATCTCCGGGTATCGTCGCCGGTCGATCGTCTCGTCGGGGCCGGGTATCGTCGCCGGTCACCCATCTTGTAACCCCCGGGTATCATCGCCGGTTGGTTGTCTCGTCGGGGCCGGGTTTCGTCGTCGGTAAACCATCTCGTGATCGTCGGGTATCGTCGCCGATCAATCGTCTCGTCGGTGCCGGGTCTCATATTTGGTCACTCGGTCGAAATGAGAAGCCGTGTTCGACCTCTGATTCATCAAAATCTCGTATTCCATTACCAAATTATGAGTCAAATGGGCTTTAGGATCGATTAAGCTTGCATTGGACCATGGGGGAGCACTGGGCCCAGCCGCAGATTGATCTGCGGCCAAGATCGAGCATAAGAGCGGCCAGCCGCTTTCCAGATCTGTCACTTTCATTCGTAACCCACGCGACTTTTTCGACCTTTGCACGCCCCTTTGCTGAATTCTCCAACCTTTTTGCAAAAATTGCTCCGGTAGGATCGATCTACGCGTTACAGGTAACATTTTGACTAGTTGTTTTTTCAATTTCGTCAATGTTTTGCTATACATTTGGCTATTTACATGCTTAGAGATAGAAATGTATGCTTTACAATGCTATGCTATGAATCATTGTATATACATGCTATGTATCAACTGTATGAGTCCTATTTTAAGCCCATGATGCGGTCCCACATACCTGTTTTCCCTTTTGGAAAGAAAATCATGCATTATGGTCCCTTTACATGCTGCAATTATCCATATAAATGCAATTTTGACCTGTTGTGGCTTGGGTTTTTTGAAAAACATGCTTGGATATGCATGGGATGTCCATTTTACAGACGGAACTCTGCCGAAATTATTATTATTTTTTTTTGCATACATAATAAACATGCATCATGATGTATTAATTCTATGATGACGATTAGAATGTTTATGACGTAATTCAAAATAGAATTTAGCTCCACCGCGTCTCGGACTTCGAGCGTTCACCGCCGTAGGGCTGCACCTGCCCCTGCCTTACCTCGGACCCGCCAGGCTCGCCGACTGGCGGCGTCGGTCATCCGGCCCGATCATCCCGACATTGAGGAGGCTGTTCTTCCGGAGGTTGCGGCAGAGGGGCCATCCTTCAGCACACCGGCTCTATCTCCTCATCGCGCATGTCTGGCACATCTGTGCAGATACTCGATCTATTGGGTCGGGATCTCAGTCGTCACCCCTCAGCATCTCTCGTGGCTAATGAGGTATATTCGATTCTATTCTTGATTTTATTCTCAATTTCTCAATTCCCCCTTTTTATCTGGACTGACCCATTGGTGATTGCCACAGGTGCCCGAGTTTACTCAGCCTAGGGGTAACTGGTTCAACATTTACTCCCTCTACACGGTTTTACACAGCGACTACCAGGCGGTGGTGGATTCTTGGGGCTTCCGTCACTTTTTCACTGTCATCCCCCTCAGTGCCCCTGGGGTTACATGAGGGCCTTATCTGAGCGATGGTTCCAGCAGACGCAATCTCTTCATCTTCTTGACTGCGAGGTTATGCTGACCCCCTGGGATTGGAGGTACATCACGGGCATAGAGTTTACTGGGTCCCGCGTCCCTCTGGATCTTGACATTACTCCAGCGGAGGTCCGGGCTTTATTGGGCTTCGTTGCTGAGGACCGGGTCTTTAAGGCTCGTAGTATTCGGTCCGGTGCTTTGGCTGTCGATGTTGTCGGGGGTCTATACGCACTGCCTACTCCAACGGATCAGGGCACTCGTGACATTCTGCTACGGCGCTTGTTCCTGACCATTATGAGGGGTTGTTTCCTAGGGAACAACTCCTCTACCATTCATTTCAGCGTCGTAGGAGCTGTCAGAGACGTAGACCGGATCGGTGACTATGATTGGGGGTCGTTCACCTTTGCTTATTTCCTCCACGGTCTGCGTTTACGTTCGGAGAGACAGACAGATGCTTGGCTCGGATTCTATCACTTTTTGCTGGTGAGGCTTCTCTTCCTTTCTTCTTAGTGGACTTTCCTTCATTTATTTCTCTTTTCTGCATTTGTCGGTTATTTCATGCTTTTCACTGTTTCTGTTCGCAGTTCTGGGCCTACGAGCGTCTCCCATGTCTGAGGCCTATCACTACTTTTGGCCTGGACACTTATCCCCGGGGTCGGCGGTGGCATCACAGCACTCTGGAGGAGGTCTCGGTGTCGGACAGCTTTGCACATTGTCGTATTCAGCTGGAGCTGATCACGGTTGCTGATGTCGTCTGGGTTCCCTACCTCTCCGAGCATCTGATTGTGGGGTTTGCTGATGGGCATCCTTCTGGCCCAGAGTTCGAGCTTTCCACCCGTCGCCTCACTTTGTAGAGTGTTGGAGGATGGGTGATGTACCTGGGGGAGCGCGCATTTAGATGTGTTACTGGAGAGATCCGCATCCCGCATTCCCTTCCTTTTACTACCTCCTGGCCGCTGGATTCTCAGCCTTCGGAGATCATGCTCGCAGGGGAGGACGGCCGGATGCTTTCTACGGGTCGCAGTACGAGTGAGGCTTTCCATACCTGGTGGGTGCCCCGTACTATCGGTCCTCAGACCCGGGCCACATTCTTCCTCGGGGATATGGTCCCCGGCTCGGTGATGATGACTGACTGGGCAGCCTGCGTTCGGAGTCCCACTCATGCCGAGCAGATCGCCACTCTGACCCGTCAGGTAGACCAGCTGTCCCTATATCTTCGGGTGTTAGGCCGGACTCCAGAGGATGCTTATGCCTACGATCCTGACAGTGCGGGTTATGATGCAGGCCCGAGCTCATCTGATGCCACAGCGCAGCCATACATTCTTGACATGAATTTTGGTCCTCCGACTTCGACGACCCCAGGGGATCAGTTCGAGGATCCCGCTTTCATATATGACATTGACTTTGTTTAGATCATGATAGGATAGGGCTTTTGTACCTGCACCTGCTTAGATTTATTTTTTCCCTTTTTTATCATTATTACATGCACTATGTACTGAACTCATTTATTTTATTTATGCACAGTATTTATCTTTTATCTCTATGAAATTCATTTGCTTTACTATTAACCGTATGATGCATGCTTTTTTTTTTATTTATGGATAGAGAATGACCCCTGTACAGTCTTTTTGATACTATTTTTTCACAGATGTCATCCTCAGATGTCGTGGTACGTTTGGATTCCATTCCTCCCACAGGGTTGTTCGACAGTCTCCTCCGTTGGTTGGACAGTTTATCGCCAGCCGACCGGGTTATCACAGATGGCCTTTTGGGACATTCTTGGTCCTTATTATCCTTTCAGGTGCCAGCGGGCTTTGTGGAGGGTATTCTGAGCTATTGGGCCCCTGACCGTCAGGTGTTCAGATTAGGGACAGTAGAGCTGACCCCCACTCTTGAGGAGTATGCTCGCTTTACCGGCCTGTCTTTGGACGGTCCTTGTGCCAGGGTCACAGCTGGTTCCATGCGCCGTCAATTCTTGACTTTCACCGGTTTGCGGAGGACAGTTTTGTTATCGGTGATCACATCAGACCATATGGTTCCCCTTTAGTTCCTGATTGACCGATTTGGCTCACCCGACAGTTTTCGTCTTTTCTTCGGTGATTTTTCCGTGTCCGAGGAGCGCTGGGGCGCTTTGAGAGTAGATGTTCTGATGGCTTGTGTCATTTCAGTTTTGTATTTGCCAGCCGGACCCGGTCAGTTGGATATGCGAATTGTCGCGGCCGTTAGAGCCCTTCAGGAGGATCACACCGTTCTTCCCATGATATTGGCATATACTTACATGTCAGCCTCATATTGCCAGTCTTTCCGAGGCAGAGTATTCAGAGGGAGCTCGACTTTGTTGTACGTGTGGTTCATGAGTCATCTCAGTCCCATCGGCCATTTTCGTCGCCAAGGGTTTTGCTTCAGCCATGACATAGCCACGCAGTTTTCGTTTTGCCCTGTGAGCTGTACCGATGTGGCCTCCTGGACATCATTTTTGTCGGTCATTGAGGATCCCTTTCATCTACTGGTCTATTCGGGTTATTGCTCCTTTATGAGCTTCTTGACTCACGTGCTCAACCTGGATTTTATCCCTATTGCTGGCTTGAGGGGCGTGACGACCTATCACCCCTTGGCGGTTACAGGGCAGTTTGATCAGACACGGGATTTTCACCTTTTCACGGGTGCAGCCGCCTACCGATTTCTCATATCATCCCAGACAGAGAGGGATCTACTGCGGGTATACGATCTTTGGTCTCACAGGATCTTTGCCGAATATAGTGAGAGCTGCCACATTCAGACATTTGCTTAAGTGCAGTGGTTGCGCGGAGACTCGGATCCGGTTGGTTTGAGTCAGACTGGGGCTCTTGATGATTCTAGAGTGATTTTTCCAGATGATACCATAGATCATTCCATCTTAGCTGATTCTGCCCCTAGTCGGGTCACGGAAGACAGCCGGATCCGACTTGCCTTGATTGCTATTGAATCTGAGAGGGATGCTGCCATTGCTGAGAGAGATGCCGCTATTCTGGCCAGAGACGTTGCCATTGCTGACAGAGACGCCATTGTATTTCAGACCAGGGCAGTTATAGATGCTCATTCTGGGACTGTCAGCCGAGCTACTGCTTTACTAGATCGCATTGACGTGATGGGCCAGCAGATTGCAGGGGATATTGATGCTTCAGATCTATCCACCACTTTGTCCATCCTGCTTCAGCTAGTTTCAGATTTGTATATTATTTTATTTCCTGCATAGACTATGTTAGTTTCATCGGTTATCGAAAGAGAAATCTTGTAATAAAACGACTTATATATATAGACAGGCATTTAAATTTAGTCATTTTCCTTTTTGTCGTATCGTTGCCTTTCATTGGATCCTCATTTTATCCAGTTGACCACGATTTTGACATTTCGTTTTCCTTCTCTTCTCAAGTCTTGATGGAGATCTGATAGATATTTTCGTACCCCTGTCGATTTCATCCAATTGGGTCTTAGATTTTGGATAACTGTCTGGTTGGATCAGGGTTATGTCATTTGGGATGAAGTTGGTTAGGCGGCTGGTTTCGGGAAGGTTTTGAGGGTTTAGGAAGGTTTATCTGGCTGTTGGGAAATGGTTCTGTTTAAGGAAAGGATTATTTTTTAATGGATCGGACCGCGCCATGATGGCTGCCTACGTACCCCCACAAGTTGGGAGATCAGGTCCCACGTAGTTCGTTTCTCAAAGAAAAAGGGTAACTGATGATTCAAGCGTAGAACCGCTTCAGTGAGTCGGAATTGAGGGGTTGTGGAAATACCTCACCATCCATTTCTTGCAATATGAGGGCTCCTCCAGATAACACTTTCTTAACCACAAATGGTCCTTCCCAGTTCGGGGCGAACTTCCCCTTGGCTTCGTCTTGACAAGGCATGACTCTTTTTAGCACCAAATCATTTTCCTTGAACTTCCGAGGTCTTATCCTTTTGTCGTATGATCGAGAGATTCTTTGTTGATATAACTGACCGTGCCAAACAGCAGCCACCCTCCTTTCATCAATTAGGGCCAATTGGTCGTATCGACTTTGCATCCAATCCTCTTCGCTTATCTGAGCATCGATCATTATTCTAAAGGACGCCATCTCAACCTCAATTAGCAGAACGACCTCCATTCCATACACCAAAGCGTAAGGGGTTGCCCCTATAGAAGTACGCATTGACGTTCGGTATGCCAACAGGGTGAGGGGTAGCAGATCCGGCCATCCCCGATGATTAGCAGACATTTTCGCCATGATCTTCTTGATGTTCTTATTTGCAGCCTCCACTGCCCCATTCATCTTAGGACGGTAAATGACGGAATTGAGGTGTTTGATCTTAAACTGGTCGCACAATCCCTTCATGAGGGCGTTATTCAAATTCTTGGCATTGTCGGAGACCAAAACCTCAGGTTGCCCGTATCGACAAATGACATTATTCCTGATGAAACCGACGATGACCTCCTGAGTTACCTTGGGGAAAGAAGCTGCTTCTACCTATTTGGTGAAGTAATCGATCATGACGAAAATGAATCGGTGCCCGTTGCTTGCTTTGGGCTCTATTGGTCCGATTACATCCATTTCCCACATTGAAAATGGCCACGGGGAGGTCATACAGTGCAGTTCATTGGGAGGCGTATGGATCACATTACCGTGCGCCTGGCATTGGTAACACCGTTTGACATGATCGTCGCAGTCGGCTTTTAGTGTTAACCAATAATGCCCCGTCCTCAAGATCTTTTTGGCCAGCATCAGTCCACTCATGTGTGGCCCACACACTCCACCATATATTTCGTTCATAATCCTTTGGGCCTGCGTCTCATCTACGCATTGCAGCAGTCCCAACCCAGCATCCCTCTTGTAGAGTGAATCCCCACTCAGGTAAAATTTCATTGCCATCTTTTGAATTCTCATCCTCTCAGTTCGGCTCTCCTAGTCGGGAATGGATCTATCCCTCAAGTACTCCCTTATATTGTGATACCAAGGCTGCCTTGGCATAACCACCTCGTCTGATAATACTGCGACATGTTCCTCGTATGCCGGGGCATTCTGTACTGTTATCTTAATCTATGGAACATCTTTTCTTTTGATTATATGGATCAAGGAGGCCAGAGTTGCATTAAATATACATAAAGATTGAGTCTTTCACCTTGGGAATGGTGAAATCCTCCTTTTTGAGTTTGAATCCAGATGGTTTGTACCTAATTTCATGAGATTTGATGAGAATAGATAGATCTAGATGGGTATTAGAGAGGTTTCTGGGTGTTTCTCTCACTAAGCTACACACTTTCTCTCTCTAACCAAGCTAGCTCTCCCAAAATTAGCTGAATTTCATCCATTTACAAAGGAAAAGGGGCAGTCGCAAGTGCACCTACTGCTGGCCGTAGGTACAACTGCGGCTAGCCTAGGGTGGGTCCCGTTTACTCGGTTTTCGTGTCGCGAAGTCAGTTTTTTATGTTGTCCACTTAAACATTCGTAACTTTCAATCTGGAAAGAATTAGGAGACATGCCATACCAATTCGGAAAGCTCTTTTCGATAGCTTCATAATGACTTATGATTCGTCTAATTCCGAGTTGGGGAAGGTAGAGAAAAAGGGGAAAAACCATCCTTGGGGAGATGTCAGCTAGTCGTTCGCTTTGCTTTACACTGAAACGATCATAACTTTCAATCCGAGGATAGTTGGAAGACGTGCCATACCATTTCGAAAAGCTCTTTTCAAGAGATATGCAATGATAAAAGGTTTGGCCAATTCTGAATCCGAAAAGATAGAGCAAAATGCAAAAATAGATCTTCCCGTCGATGTTAGTTAGTTAACCGTCATGCCCTAAATAATTTGTTACTTCATAATCGTTGTGATGACTCCTCGTACTTTGGTCCGAGTCCTAAAATCCTCTATTCAGATATCTTTTCCTCTAGTTGAAATGACTTTTTTGCCCTCCTGCCTAGGTTAGAAGATATATGCAAAAATTTCAAATATCTACAATAAGTTTAATCGTTCCGCAAATTCATACGATACAAAAGGACAAGTAGCACCCAAATTAAATAATACACATGCATTTATATCATTGATTAGAATGATACCTAAAACAACATCTTTGGATGCGACCGCATCTTGAACTGTCATGTTGAAAGTCCTTGCTATTGGTCAATTATGAGATGGTGGACCCGTTATTGTGAGCTTACCACTGTTGTCTCCCTTGCCCCCATTTCCACCACTTGCACTCTTCCTTGGACAATTCCTCACCTGATGATCCAGTGGCCCACAATTAAAACATCTATTCTTCTTTGGAACGGGGCAATTAGGAGAGATGTGCCCCTCCTACCCACAATTGAAGTACACTTTTTTCCCCTTTAGGCATGCGACCGAATGGTTCTTCCCGCAATCTTTTCACGCTTCCGATCTCTTCTTTGAATCTCCTGGTTTACTCACAGAACTTACTGGGTTGTAGCTGTTGCTGTTGTTGTTGTTCCACTTCTTCTTGTTAGCACCACTACTACTTCCTTCACCTCGATTTCCTCCCTCATTATTCTTCTGTTGTTCTTTATTAAACTTCATCAGAGCTTCACTTCCTCCCTCAATGATTATAGCTTTTTTCAACAAAGTAGAGAAACTGTTCATTTGTAACAATGATAGCCTACTGTACAATCATGGCTTAAGGCCCTGTTCAAACCTTTTTGTCTGTCTTTCTTCTATGTTAACTTGATGAGGTGCAAACCTCGCCAATTCGTTAAATTTCGTGGCATACTGGGGTACCGTCATATCTTCCTACTTCAATTCTAGAAATTGCATCTCCATGCGACTTTACATACTCGTAGGGAAGTAATTCTCAAAGAATACTTCCTTGAATCTCTCCCAAAGTACTACTCCTGCTCCAACCCTGTTTTGGTTTGCTTCCCACCAAAAGTTGGCTTCTTCATTCAGCATGTACGTAACAAAAATCTCTTTTATCCAAGCTTCAGCTTCGATAGGCTCTGTGGTCCCTCTAAATTTAAGTGCTCCCACACTCTTGAAATCCTTGAAATTTTCCACTTGGGTCGTCGAAGGGTTTACATTAGTGTTATTCGTAGCTCTACCCTATAGCGCTCCAACTAACAAGTCTATGAATTACTACATAGGATTTGGTTGCTCCCCAGCATTACTAGTCAACTCTTTTATACTCTTCGTTGTCGAGGTCATCCCCTAGGCATTTTCTATTTAATAAAATTTATATGTTATCATCTCATAACTTATTCTTACAACATTTATAATTTAAATAAAGATTTAATCACCACATCACACATCAAATAAACATATCTTTATTCATACAAAAGTCGTGGCACTATAGTACCTTACATCAGATAGCATTATGCTATTTACATCACTATCCCATAACTCAAACAAAAGCCGGGATTTAAATATTTACACTATTAATTAAATGTTCATTACATCTTAAACTCCAAGACCCCTTCTAATGGCGTCTTCGTACTCCTCATCAACTAGGTCTAGAACTAGCCCTCGACTCAGCGTGTGCCTGGATTGGTTTTCCTCTTGCGGGTAGTAGTACACCCTATGCTGAAATCTTCCATGCGCTATTTTAAACGCATATTGCATCCTATCCATTCTCACTTTCTTACTCCCCACTTCATTCTCTAACTCATCCACCTAGTTCTCAGCCCTTACTCGGTATGTGATCTCTTCCCTCCAATAGGCAAAAATCGCTTGCATTTCCGATCGGAGACTCTGAGCTTTCGCCTCCAATCCTTCCAGCTTATCCCCCAAGTTGACCTGGATGGCCTCCTTCTCTTCCCTCAACCTAGTCGCCTTGTGGTCTGCTGGTCGTAGCTTGTCTGCCTGCTTTACGTTCCTATCCAAAAGATGGTTCACCAATGCACCTAGCCTAACCACAGCCCCTTGCTGCTCCTGAGGCTAAGTGTTCCTATCCATCAACTCATCTAACAAACCATCCTCAAATGAGGCATCATCCTGAGGTAATTCCTTAGAGTCCTCATCGGGCTCATCTTCCTCAGGGTCCTCCTCCGGTTCACTATCAGCTATTACCGCGACTATGGGCTCAGGCACAGCTATCAACTCCTCACTCACCATATGGATATCTCTAATTTCTTCCTCTCCTGACATCCTATAATCAAGTTTAAAAAAACTTAATTAGTATATAAAAATAAACATTTTTATTTTAGTAAGAATAAATTATACTCATCATGTAAAACTCTATATGAGTTCATCTCCTTACTATCTCCATTAATTCCTCTAAGAGTATATCCTAAGGTACTAACACCTAAAGTTTATAACCTACGGCTTTGATACCAACCTGTGACGCCCGCATATCCGTGATCCATCAAACACAGGATATGGTGCTCACATACGGACTAACACATACGGACTAACAACCACATCTTCCTCCACTTCATTAACATCGAGTACGCCAATGACATCATCACCCAACACATCGTCATCATATAGCATAACGTGGCTGGGATTGGTAACTTGTTCTTGCAACGAGTCATCCGTTCCAGACAAATTAGTACCATCAAATGGCCGAGTCTTCGTTGTCACAATTGTATACCAGGGGGTTCTAGTGTCAATGACATTAGGGGCATAGTACACTTGAGTTGCTTGGCTGGCTAACACAAATACATCATCAGACTATAAATTCGATTTTATATCTATTGTGACGATTCTATTACGATCAACTTTAACACCCTTTGTAGTATCAAACCAGCGACATTTAAATGTAACGACCTTTTTAGCCCCTGGATAATTGAGGACAACCACTTCCTTTAATCTTCCATAGTAATTGGATATAGAATCTCCATAACAACTTCCCAACACAACAACGCCGGAGTTGACTGATGTCAATTCATTCAAGTCATCAACCTTGAATCTATACCCATTCACGATACAACCTGGAAATGAACTAATAAGTTTGTACGGGCCTAAAATGACATCTCTAAAATGCTCATACGCGTTCTCTTCTTCGACCCTTCTCTTAAACCACTAGTATACGCCCGAGTTAGAAGCATACGCTTCCAATTCGAATGAACTGCGTACAATAATATGGCAACTAATTAATTGTTGATTAAGGATAGATAAATCATTTTCAACTTGTAATAATACATACTTGATGTACAATGATACTTCAGGCATATTTAGAAGTATGTATGTAGAGACAATCTTTAAATCTTTATCGGTTAGGTAAGTCTTCGTCTCATGTCCAAATGGTTTAGTTGGATAAGTGAATACAACCAACTCATCATCAGCACGACCAGACAAATCCCCGACCTCATTCCGACTTAGACGGTTATGTTTCGTTGTGACTACATCATCAAAGTACAACGAGCAGAAGTTGACAAGCCCTTCCTCCGTATAGCGTTCAGCAATAGAACCCTCTACGCGGGCTTTGTTTTTAACTTTCTGCTTTAATCGACGCATATACCTTAAATATGAAAGTATGTAATATATATTACCTGATAAGTTAAATATAAAGATGACGAATATTGCACAATGTATGTGATATTACCTCTCAAATGGATACATACATTGATATTGCACCGGTCCTCCAAGCTTAAGTTCATATGGTAGATGAATAGGCAAATGCTCCATGCTGTCAAAGAACCCCGGTGGTAAAATCATTTCGAGCTTGCACATTGTCAACACTATGTTTTTCTCCATCTGTTCCACATCACTATACCTTATAACAGTTGAGCAAATATCCCGAAAGAAATTTGAAAGTGCGGTAAAAGTATCATTAATATTCATGGGTAACACCCCGTGAAATACAATTGGCATCAACTTCTGCATGAATACATGATAGTCGTGACTTTTGAACCCAATAATTTTCAACTGTTTAACCTTAGTACAACGAGATATGTTAGAAGTATATCCATCTGGGAGCTTCAATGCGCTAAGCCACTTACAAATGTTTTAAACCTGTTGCTTGGTAAGATAAAATGGAGCTTTTGGTTTTGTGTTGTTAGGTCGGAGCCACAATTCCCGCCTGATATTCATTTTCTCCAAGTCTTTACGCGCTTTATCATTGTCTTTTGTTTTACCACTTGTACCTAGTATGGTGTAAAACAAGTTCTCAAATACATTCTTTTTTGTATGCATAACATATATACAATGACGAAGTGCTAGTGTGACCCAGTATGGCAACTAAAACCAAATCGGCGAGTGAATCCAATTATGAATTTTCCCATATCCTATAGCTCTCAACGTACCATGCTCCTTCCCAGGGGGTGAAAATGTTAGATCATTTAGCCAGCCCAATATGTCGCTGCCCGACAAGCAACCAACAAACCCTTTCTTCTCTGTCTTTCTGTTGAATTGTGTAGACATCTTTCTATAACTATGCTCAGCAGGCAAGAATCTACGAGTAGTTCCAAAGAAACTTGTTTTTCGGCCATGACGTAGTTGAGTGCCTTACACATCCCCCATGCAGACTGGACATGACAATATGAGTCGACCAACCACTAATCATCCCAAGTGCCGGAAAGTCAGTGATAGTCCACAACAAGGCTGCCTTCATCACAAAATTCTGTCTGACAGATTTATCAAAAGTCTGAACACCTGTTTTCCACAGCATCTTAAGTTCATCGACTAACGGCCTGAGGTACAAGTTAATGTCTTTTGTAGGACTCTTATCCCCCGGTATAAGTAAGGTCAAGAAAAGATACGGATCCCTCATGCACATTGACGGTGGAAGATTGTAAGCTACCATAATCACTTTCCAAACAGAATAAGGCTGACTAAAATTATTAAATGGACAGAATCCATCTGTAGCCATGTCAAGCCTAACATTCCTAACTTCTTCGGCAAATTGTGGAAAATTGGCATCAAAATTCTTCCATTCATCTCCATCTGCTGGATGAGTCAGCTGAGTAGGCACGACATCCCTTGTTCTATGTCAACTCATATGCTGAGCAGTGTGCGCAGACATGAATAGCCACCGCAACCTCGGCGCAAGAGGAAAATACCGTAAAATCTTTTTGGAACATGTTTCTTCTTCCCCCTACGTTTTGTGATCTTGCACCTTAGTGAGTTGCAGATATCACACTGCACCTTATCTTTGTCCTCCCCATGATATAACATGCAATCCTGCTCACAAGCATCGATCTTCTCATACCTGAGATTCAACCCCTTAACCATCTTCTTCACCTCATAGTAATTCGCGGGCAACGTATTATCCCTGAGTAAGAACTCGCTGAAATATCAAGCAAATCATTGAATCCTCTCTCACTGAAGTCATGCTCATTCTTGAAATGTAAAAGCTTCGTAACTGCAGAAAGCCTAGTGTGCTTGTCATTTCCAAGATACAATGGAACACCCGATTCAGATAGCAACTTGTAAAAAGCAGCTGCTAAATCATTTGGTTTTTGCTGAGCACTGCTTGACGCATGCTCGTTTTCAGCCCAGTCAATATTGGTAGGGTCATACGCACCAACCAACATCTACACGACGTCATAGTTATCTGCTTGCGAATCCGCGTGATCCAATTGGTCTACACTATTATCTGTCCGTTCTCTAAACTCAGCCGATTCCCCGTGATGAATCCATACCGAATATGCATCCACTCTGACGAACGAAAATTTTGTAATTTTATTTAAATATTTATTGAATTAAATAAATATTTTCGATGATTTGATTGTTGAATTAATTGATTAATTGATGAATTTGTGGTAGATTAATTTAATTATATGTGTTACATTAGTTAAATTAATGTGGAGAATTTTTATATTCAAAGTATGTGTTTAATTGAATTTATTTGATTAAATGCATTATTTAAATAAGTATAATATAATTTCTAATTAATTTAATAATTAATTAGAGATTTAATAATTTGTCATTATTAATAAAGGAGAATTTTATTTATGTGACTATGTGATTTAATGTAGAATTATTTTATTTTACTTAATTGATTTAAATGAGATTATTTAATTAATTTAATATGTGACACGAACTATATTATAAGCAAATTATTAAAATAAACTAGAAAGGAGGAATAAGTGTGCTAACCAAACAAAGCCTTAAGGGGAGTTGAAGCCAGTTAACCCATTATGGGATTAACTGACATTCATGTTGCGTCAGTTCTTTATTACGTGCCTTACTTCATCAGTTTCTAAAATCAAGCTAGAGAGAAAACTTGAGAGAAAAAAGGAGAGAATTTTGAGAAATTGGAGGATTGAGAAGAAATCTTGTCATTATCTTGCATAATCAAGCATATTATCAAAGGTAATCCTTAAATTAAAGTCTATGATTATGTTCTTCTTTAATTTCTCCATGATTGTACATTTTGAGTTTTCTATAAAAGACTAACTTGGTAATTAACGCATGATATGATTATATGTATGTTATTAGATGATTATAACATGTTTGATACCATGTAGACATGATTTAAAGTGACTAAATCCATGTAATTATGCTCAATTGAGTTTTCAAAAGTTACAAAGTGTGAAAGTTGTATATCTGGCCCTTATGTACAAATTGTGTGCTTTAAATTGTTTATTTAACTTAAAATTTATAGTGGGGTATAATTATACATGTTTAAATAAACAATACAGAGTTCAAACGGACTAATTTGGTTAGGAAACGAGTTTAGTACGATTGATTTCGTTAACTGTATCAAATAATGCATGAACAGTGAATTTTGGCCTTTAAATTTGTTTTTCAGATGGTTTATGTTGTTAAAATCACTATATACATGTTAGGTTTTAGTTTTACATTATGTATGATGCCTGGGTATGCATAAATTGCCTATTGGGTGTGTTAATTGGAAGAAAATTGGCCTGTCTCTCGCTGTTCGCGAAGAACAGAGGAGTCGAGCCTGATGTTCAGCGTTGCCGCACTGGACAATAGCTTATTTTAGGCGCTGCCGCACTGCAGTGCGGCCGCGCAGGATCCTAGTGTGATAGTGGCGCGACCGCGCCGGTCTGCAGAATCACCCAAAAAATTTTATTTAAGTATTCAAGTCCAAGATAGCAATAGTAACCTAATTTAATGAATATGGAAGTGTAATAATTGTATAACGAGATGTTAAAACATGTTATTAACATGTCAATGGCGAATTCATGTGATTAATTGGTAAGTCGAATGTTGGTATAAACTCGTTATAGGTAGTCTAATAATGTGTTTAAGAGTTATGTTGTAAATGTGATATAATCAGACGTAGAGTTAAGTCTAGATAAATGGAATTTATTTATTTATGATGCTAGTTATGTTATAATTAATTGGTATCGTGACTTGAGATTATATGTAAGATTAAGTGAGGAACGTGAATAGTAAACGTATAATCTACGCACGAGGCAAGTTTCCATACTCTAACTTGATTTCAATTACGCAAATTATACATCCTACCTTTATATTAAAAGCAAGTATCTTATCCTTACTTTTTACGTTTACGCAAGTTCCTGAACTTAATTCTATTATCATATATGTTTCACAATGCTATTACTTACTCGAGCAAATTATTATTTCTATTCCATTCAATTTTATGGATTCAATGAGACGTTTAAAATTCCTCTTTGTAATGCTTCAGTTATACAGAACTTATTCAATTGTACCTTTTGTGAGATTTAGTTTTTGTTTCTCGAATTACACCTTTTGAACTTTGATTGGCTAGCGAACCCTTATTGATTCGACTAGTCCATAGTTGATGAGCGTTCTAAATTATAGAAACGTTATTGAAGTAAATCCAAACCAAACTTCCTTTAGTGCGGACTCCGATGTCAAACTGAGATGAACAACCCTTATACAGGGGATTTTATTACGCGTTAGTGTTAAGATGTTGTGCACATACATGGTACAAAGGGCTGATCCCCCTAAGTACGAGAAGTAAGGTCCATATAGTCTTACGAATGTTAAAGGTTTAAAGTAGAAAATACTTGATAACCTGGAACATAGTTCGTGGTCTTAAGACCCTCAGATGTTCTTTTGAATCTTGTCTTATATTCTTGACTCAAAAGCTGAATCTTCGATTATTCAATATCCGTTGATTATTTCACATGTTATTATTATTGTTGTTGTTGTACTTGCTGGACAATCATTGCTCACTCTTGCATAATAACATTACAGCTAAAGTTGAAAGAGTTGACGAGCCGTCCATTAGTAAGGGCAAAGGAAAAGCAAACAAGTGATGAAGATTTGTTGTATTTGCTTTAATGATGTTTATGTATTAGACTTGGTTATGTTTCCGCATTTGATGTTTATTTAAGGTTAGATGACCTGGGATTTATTTATTAATGATGTTGTAACCCTTTATTGGGAGATTTCTATTTTAATTAAGAGTTTTCATTTATATTAAATGGGTAGTTAGATGTGATGTGATGTTTTTGGATAGTGAACACCAAATCCTGAGGAAATGAAGTACCCGGATTTGGGGGTGTCACATCCACAAACCCACGTGAATATAAGTCAAATTTAAGTTCATCGGCAGTGTTCCATATCATGTTCTTACACTTGAAACACGGGCATCTCATCTTTCCGTTCGGATCATCAACATGTTATATTGCTTTGTTCATAAAATTGGACACCCCTTCACGGTACGTATCAACTAATCCCCTCCCATCAATAGGTATCCTACGGTACATCCAACTTCGGTCGGCTGACATCTTTAATTGAAAAAAATACCCAATTAGAATATATATGCATGTATTTAGTTTACCTAGTATATATCTACACTCTACAGGGGTTAGGCTTCTATCACGTTCCTAGATGTGTCTCCTCACTAGTGCCAACACGTTGACCACGTTTTTTTATGTTTCAAGGAAATTTCGGCAGCACCTCCCCAAGGTCTCCAAGTACACGAAATAGACTAAGAGAACTTAATCTAAATATGCACTCGAAGAACATGTAAAGATAACAACCGAAAAATCCTCTAAACTAAAAAAACGTAACTAAGCCATTGACACCGGCCTAAGTGAGAGACATAACATCTAGTAACAGTCCCAGACTGGGGACTATTCGACATTCACTCCTAATGAGTGAATGTCAAACGGGTTTCTAAGCTCTTAATGAATATACTATATGCACACGTATTATATTATGTTTATTGTAATTGTGGAAAACTAAGCAAATGCTACTTAGTTTATTTTTTCAATGATAGATGTTCACTATCGTAGTTTATCGAAAACTATTTATTTGAATTAAAATATAGTATTTGGACTTCATTGTATGTAGCAGTTCTACTAAGTAAATGCTACTTAGTTTTAATTCATTATAAAAATTTTATTTTATTTATTTTTAATTTATGTAATTAGTTTAATTTATTATAGTAAACTGACTTTATTCTAGATTATTTTATTTTATTTTAATATAATTTTATTTTATTATGTTATTGAATTTCATTTTATTTTGTATTATATTAGGTTATATTATTTAATTTAATTTAATTTTACTTAATTTAATTTAATAAAATTAATTTATTAATTTATGTTAATTAAGTTATTTTATTTCATTTTATTTTGTATTATATTATTTATTTAATTAATTAATTTAATTTTCTTTAATTAAACTTAATTTGATTTAATTAATTAATTAATATTAATTAAGTTATATAATTTCATTTTATTTTGTATTATCTTATGTTATATTATTTAATTTAATTAATTAATTAATTAATTTTAATTAAGTTATTTTATTTCATTTTATTTTGTATTATATTATTTATTTAATTAATTAATTTAATTATTTTAAATAAGATATTTCATTTTATTTATTTTCTTTATTTTATTTTGTATTATACTATATTATATTAAGTAATTTACTTTATTTTAATTTATTTCATTTAATTTATATGTTATTATATTATATTATTTAATCTAATTTACTTTAGTTTAATTTAATTTAATTTAATATTAATATTTTTTATTTAATTTATTTTAATTTATTTTATTTTATTTTATTTTAATTTAATATTTATTTTATTTTATTTCATTTTGTTTCATTTTATTTTATTTTATTTCAATATTTTATTCATTTATTTCATTAAATTTAATTTACTTTACTTTATATATTATTAATGATATTTAATTAATTAATTTTATTTTGTTTATTCATTTTGTATAATATTATATTGTATTATATTATTTAATTTAAGTTAATTTGATTTAATTTAAGTTAATTTATTTTAGTTTATTTTGTATTATATTATATTATTTTAATTTATTTTATTTAATTCTGACAGAAATTCTGTTGGAAATTCCGTGGAAAATAGCAAATATACCAATAATTAACTGCAGTCCATATCAGCAAGAATCATGCAGTAGGCAAGATAAATACATAATATTGATGTAAAAAATTCATATATACACACCATAAATAAGGCAATCCCAAATTATTAAGGCAGTCTCAAAATTAGCAAAAGCTGAACAACCACAAATTATACCCAAATTGCAGCACTTCTATATATGACCAATAACAAATTATAAACTAATTCTATAAATTGCAGCACTTCTATATAAACATATCAAAATAATTTCAGCAAATGGATATTCTGAATTTCAGCAACACGTCAAAATTATCTCACTTTCAGAATGATATCAAAAATTATTGCACATATCAACAATTCAGAGCATGCATAAATGTAAAAGTAATCCCAATTTCATACCCATATTCATTATTTTCAAATCAATTCCTAATTTTAGACCCAAACTCATTAATTTCAACAGAAATTTCATACCAATTTCGTACCCAATTAGTACCAGATCACATATCAAACTTCAAACTAAAATATAACTTGGACTAACCTTGAATATTAGGGTTTAATGTACCTCTTCACAACCCAGCAGCGACAACGGCGGCTCTGGCCCGAGTCAGCGGTGGTCGGCGGACTGCAGCGGCGGTCGGAGCGGGGGGCCTCGATGAGAGTGACAGTGAGAGTGAGCGAGCGACGGAGAGAGTGAGCGAGTGAGCGACGGGGAGAGAGAGAGAGTGAGATGTCTGATGGAGAGAGAGAGGGAGAGAGAAATTGATGAAATGAGGCGGCTAGAGGAAGAGGAAGACTAATTAGGTTTTAATTAAAAGGTATTTTTGACGGAACTTCCGTCGGAAATAATTTCCTCGGAATTATGTTATCCTCGACGGAATTTTCGTCGAAATTAATTATAGTTCCGTCGACTTTAAACTTCGCGCGAGCGGGAAACTTTGCGCCAAAGGGGGTTTTCGACAGAATTGCGTCGGAGTTATATTATGTCTGAGGGAATTATCTTTGGTGGATTATTCTGTCGGAACTAAGTTATTTTCGACAGAATTCATTCTGTCGAGGATAAGTCCGTCGAGATTAAACATTTTTCTTATAGTGCCTTCTTCTCCCAAACTCCCTCTCCACTTCCTCAATTTCTCTTACGAGTAATGAAGTTTTTGCAAAATGAGTTAATATTGTAGAGGAAGTATTTATAAAAAATTTTATCGCTTCACCTTTCTAACTCCAATCTGTCAGTTTCCAACTCCTTAATTTCCCCATGTATCAGCTACTGTGACACATCCAAATTCAGGTACCAATACCTCGAATCTGGTGCTCACGATGAAGTACATCCATACACCTCTAAATAACATAAATCAATTAATGCGGAAATAAATAAACATATGTTATTCATTACAAAAGGTTTACTAAGGTCCCAAGGTTTATAACCTTAAATAAATACATCGCAGAATACTTAATAATACAAAATAATTCCACGCTTACATAATGGGATAGTACATATAACTATTCCTTAAGCATTCCTTTGCCTTTGTCCGCTTTGGAACTCTCTGGCTTAACTGCAATAAGTTCATTATATAACAAGGGTGAGCAACTACTTTGCTCAGCAAGTTTAAAATGAATAAAGAGGATATATCATGAATGAATAGAAATAATAATTGCATAGTTCAATAATTTAAGAACATTGAAGGAATAACTGACAATATAACCAAAGTTCAAATGAAATAATGAATATTGATTATTTACTGCTGAGTGGTCCAATAGGCCATGAATGTTTTGGCCCCAAGAATCAATCATTCAACTAACTCTTTTAAAAACTGGCCCATCAGTAGCACTTGAGGGGATCAGCCTCTCGTACCCTATGTATATGCATAACATTTAACTCTGACTACATCGAATAACCGACACATTATAATCCCCTAATAAGGGTTGCTCTCACAGTCCAAGAATTTATACCAACAATCGATTTGGATAGCTTGTAAAATAATAACCTGTATATGTCTAGCCGAAACAAATAGCGTAGACTATTTCCTTAAATAGTTCATGAATGAAGAACTTAAATGTTTCACAATCCATGAACAGATCATGAATTCAAATGCATAAGGTGCGAATATCAGTAATCATCTTGGATGTGGAGTAATTGACAATAATTAATCCACTAATATGGTTTAAAAGTAATAACTCCATTTGAGTCATGAAACTTACAACAATATATAACAGTTGTATAAAATAGGAAACCTGCTCAAGTATAATTCGAGTAGGGTTAAGGAAACTTGCTCAACACAAGGGTTAGAGAAGAAACTTGCCTGGTGCGTCTGCAATAATATTACAATACATGCTCCTTAATATCCTAAACAATTAAGTACATATTCACTTAACAATTAGTCACATACTGGATACGAAATAATGGTTTATACAACTCTGTAAGGTTTCATTAAAAATTGTCATAACGATTAGTCACATAAGGACTAGGTTCAAAATAGACATAACATTATTAAAACACATTGCTGCAATCAGGTTATTCAATTTACGCCTTAATACAACACCACTTTGGTTGACACTTGATATACAATTAAGCACTTAAGGCTTAACAAGATATAATTAACTAACGTGTCTAATCATTTTGTACAAAAATATAAGTTTTAGACCCGCTGAAAAAATTCACTGGGTCCGACCCGACCCAGTCTGAATGACTCGACCCGGTCCTGACCCGGCACTGGCGCTGCGGTGCCAGGTTTAGTACTAAAATCGGCACTGCAGCACCAGCCCGACCCGGTCCTGACTCGGCACTGGCGCTGCAGCGCCAGTTTTATTACAAGAAGCGACGCTGCGGCGCCAGCCCCTTGTCCCGTCTTCTGCCACGTGTCGGCGCTGCGGTGCCTGGCTTAGCATTAGGAGTGGCGTTGCGGCGCCAGTCCCTGCTCATTTCCCATTTTTTCCCCTCGCAGCAGCGACAGCTGTAACACCTATGAATGGCGCGGTAGCGCCAACCATCTAGTGGTCGGATTCTGGGCTTTTGCCCAGTTTGCAACCTCGACCTCCTTCGACTCCAACCTTCATAACTCCTTCTATACATAAGAAAATTGGTCCATTTCGAACTCTATGGACTCCTAAGACATAGGTCTACAACATATTAAAAATTTAGAGTTACCCATGGACATTAACACAACCAATTTGTGAGCCAAATCACAAAATGAAAACTCTGTTTTTGGGTTCTTGGTGTTCTTCACCAAAATCAACACCAAATCTTCATTTTAACTCTTTTTAACTCCATTCCAACTGGGTTATGAAGATAACCCATGGAATTACAATTTTACAACAATAATTAAACCAAACAATTACTCAACCAAGGATTTACAGTCCTCTAAATTGTCCGAAAGTTATTTTGTCCAAAAAGTCCAAAGTTTCATCTTTTAAGCCAAGGTTCGGATCATTCATCGATTTTGTCCCACTTTGAGGTTACTAATAGCTTACAAGATGTCTTGGTAACAATAAAAATCAACCACAACCAACAATAACAAGAACAAATGCAAGAAATGCTCAAACCCAACGGTTTGATCTCAAGAACACTAAATGCTCGAAAATCCTATCAAAACCAAATGGAATGGATTTTTGTTCGATTGTTTACATTGTAAACCCCTTCTAGGTGCTAAGAAAATTGCTAGGCTCGGTTGGATTGAGTTCCTTCTTCCTTGTTTCTCTTCTTCTTCTCCTCCCGTGAACTTCTTCCTCTTCTTTCTATTTTCAGCAATTTCCTCTCTTTCTCTCTCCCTATATCACTCTATCTCCTCTCTAATTTCACTCTATATTCCCAATAATCTGCAGAACCAACTTTGGAAGAGGAATGAAATGGAAATGGAATAGAGACTGAGCATAGCTTCAGGAGAATTGAGGGAGTCTGTAATATTCCGAACCCTAATAAGATTTGTATATGTAAATTATGTGCTTATTAAATGAAATTTCTAGCTCCGACTTTGTGTTATGTGATTTGTTATAGAGAGTAGTTCGACTTTATTGGTTGGAGTCAGAGAACTACAAGAGACAGATATAGAGTTTCACTAGTGTAAGACCGAAATAACTCATAAAAAGAGTATCAAATTCAAAAGGGATAGGGATGGGGTGTTGCGGTATGAAGATAGAATTTGGGTATCCTCAGTACAAGAACTAAAAGATGAAATACTGAATAAAGCCCATAGTTCTAAGTTCGCCGTGCATCCAGGTAGTACAAAAATGTACAAAGATTTAAGCCGACATTTTTGGTGGTCTAACATGAAAAGAGAAATAGCGGAATGGGTAAGTAAATGTTTAACGTGTCAAAGAGTTAAAACTAAACATCAGAAACCGATGGATTACTACAACCCTTAGAAATTCCTGAGTGGAAATGGGAACATATTACCATGGATTTCGTAGTTGGTCTTCCAAACACACAGAAAGGTCACAACAGATCGTCTTACCAAGTCTACTCATTTCCTACTTATAAAAGTTAACTTTAGTCTTGACCAGTTAGCCAAACTTTACGTCAATGAAGTTATTTCTAGACATGGTGTCCCTGTTTCTATATTATCCGACCAAGATCCCCGATTTACTTCAAACTTTTGGACAAGTCTCCAGAAACACTTAGGGACCCAGTTGCGATTAAGCATAGCTTATCACCCACAAACCGACGGTAAGAGTAAGAGAACCATTCAAACTTGGAGGACATGTTGCCAACTTGCATCATGGACTTCAAGGGAAGTTGGGAAGATCAGTTACCTTTGGTAGAGTTTTCCTACAACAATAGTTACCATGCCAGCATAGGAATGCCACCATTTGAAGCTCTGTACGGAAGGAAATATAGGACGTCGAAGAAGTCAGTGGCAAATTGATAGGTACGCTTGTGAAGTGCTATCCTTTTTTGGATATGAGTCACAGGTTGGTATCATAGATAGAAAAGAACAAAATCTACAGAATAAAGTGATACCTTCAGTCAAAGTTATTTGGAGGAATCAAAACATAGAAGAAGCTACGTGGGAGCTCGAGAGTAAAATGCAAGATAACTATCCACATTTATTTTTGTAAGTCGTACTGTAATTTTGAGGCCGAAATTCTTATTAGTGGGGGTGAATGTAATATTTCGAACCCTAATAAGATTTGAATATGTAAATTATGTGCTTATTAAATGAAATTTCTTGCTCCGACTTTGTGTTATGTGATCGTATATTTTATTAAAGAATTAGGTCAAATAAAAAAATTTTGCCAGGCAGTTGTGTCGTGCTTACATTGACAAAATGATTTGTCATACTTCCGACAATTTTACCGAGAAGCGTCTCGACAAATTATTTTTTGTAAATTGTTGTGTCGTGCTTGGAAATGACAAAGTGATTTGTCGTGCTTCGGAGTTAATATAATATTATATTGACTGATAAAAATCTAAAATAAGTTAAATAGGGTTTAAAATGATAAACTTAATTAGAAACTCTAATAAGAAAACCCTAATTGATAAAAATTGTCCGAATTGGTCAATTAAAACCCTAAGTATTACACGAGAATTCTAATTGATATAATTAGATTCTAAGTAATAAATAATAACATTAATTAGGAGTCATTGAACTTATATTAAAACCCTAATTCAAGATTTAAACCCTAATTGTAGGAGTGAAAACCCTAAACCCTAATTGGAAACCCTAAAATCCTAATTTGATTTAATAACACTAAATTATGAAATGATAAACCTTAATTATGATATATTACCTTAATTAAGGTATTACTAAACCCAATTAAACATCCTAAACATGATTAGTAAAAATCTAGGTTTAATTAGTAAGTAAATAAATCAAAAATAAAATTTAAACCAATAGAAATTGAGCTAGGAGTGTGCAAGCTTGAGCTCAACACACTCCAGCACAAGGAGGTGATTTAGATCAGATTACAAGCAACACAAGTCTCAATTGCAAGATTTGGAGGGCAAAATTGGGGGGAAAAAGAAAGAAACCCTAATTTAGGAGTTCCTATAAATAGAACATCAAGCTGATCAGTTAAGCCACGCAATTTACAAAGCCTAAACACTTACAATCATACCATATCAAGCCTCTGTAAGTGTAAGATCAGAATCAAAAGGCAGAGATCAAAAATCTAAGAAAAAGGTGCAACACCCTGACTTCTATGCTAGATCTTCAAGCTTGTAAAAAATTTATGTTTTAGATGTTTAGGATTATGTGTAAACATGTTATTTGATGATTTGGGTTGGTTAATCAAGTATCCATAACGTTTAAAGGGTCGAATTTGATGAAAAACTCAAACTGTTCTTGGCAGTCAAGAACAGTCTGACAGACTATTTTGTCCGAGCTTTTGATCGGCTTAAATTATTTGTTTGATGTGTTTTAAAGCATGAATTATTAGTATGTCATGTTAGCTGTAATATCCAATTGGTATAATGTTAAAATTATCTCTAGGATGGAAGATATTAATGGTCAAAACCCGTTGACCGACCATGATGGACTGATTTCTGGGTAACCCAGAAATCATATGAATGTGTGCCAGTTCACTGACAAACTTTTGAACAACCCAGATCATGCCTAAATGATATTATATGTGTTGTTTATTGGCTTAATCTTATAGTATGCTATGTAAACTACAACCTTAAAGCATCAAAACACATTAAGCTAAACTAGAATTAAAGTTATCAGCGGTCAAACCGCGTTGACCGACCATTACCGACTGAGTTTCTAGGTAACCCAGAAACTCAAGAACAGTTGCGAACCGGCTACTTTGACCATATTTTTGGAGCATTGATTGATGTTGTTTGAGTGTAATTTTTATATGTCGTTATACACTACCATGTTGGCTACAACAACAAACAAAAATAACACACAAATAATAACCTAGCTGGAATTAATTTAAGGTCAAAAGTCACTGCTCGACATTGAGCGGCTATTCTTCATGAAGAATACCTTTAGCGACGAAATTCATACCCAAAACCTAGAAACCTAAAATCCTATGCAGTCCGTCGCTAAAGCCCTTTTGCAACGGTTTTAAATAAAAATTAATAAAAATAAATAAATAAATTATAAATAAATAATAAATAATTCATAATAATTAATAAATAAATATTAAAATTCATTTTTAATTATAATTAATAATTTTTAATATTCTGATATAATTTTTAATAATTATTTAATTTAATTTAATATTAAATTATTTAATAAATATATTAAATAAATGATTTAAAAATAATAATAATGTATTTAAATTAGTTTAAATGATAATTAAATCATTTAAAAATATTACTAACTTTTTAAAATTATTATAAATAATAAATAAATTATTTTAAATAATATACTAAGTATTTGAAAATATTATAAATGATAATTAAATCATTTAAATATTAAATTAAGTTTTAAAAATTATTATAAATAATAATTATTTCATTTAAATGATAAAATAAATTTTAAAAATATTATTAATGATAAAATAAATCATTTAAATAATATTTTAAGTATTTAAAATTATTCTAAATGATAAATAAATCATTTAAATAACATATTAATGTTTTAAAAATATTCTAAATGATAATTAAATCATTTAAAAATATTCCTAAGCTTGTAAAATTATTTAAAAATATTACCAAGCTTTTAAAAATTATTTAAAAATAATATTAAGCTTATAAAAAATGTTATAAATGATAATAAAATTATCTAGACTAATATTTAAGCTTCTAAATGAAGTTTTATTGATAAACCTATGTGTTTAGCTATCTAATGACGCAACCGTGATACCGAATCGACGTCGAACCTTGGTGAAACTTGTCTAGTTTAATTAGATAAGTATTATTATAGATTCTAATGTTTATTATTGATATGAATAGACATAAATAGACTACCCAACATTGATAAACAGCGTAAACTTAACGTGTTACGCTAAGACAGGTCTCCAAACCTTGTTACCTTTATGCAATTCTTCTAACCTTGTTATATTTAAGCAAGTCTATTACATCTTGCTATCAATTATTGTGAAGTTATTGCTTCTTGTTCAACATAACTTAAGAAATGAATCATTATTCATATACTATTTATTTGAGTGTAAATTGTTGTGTCAAACCAAATTATTTTGGTACGACATCTTATACTAAGAAATGGAACACCTTGATGTAAGGTGAATTGAAATACCTTGATATAAGGTGCCGGTAAATGTTGATTATACTGAAATGCCCGTAAAATACCACCTTCGACTTATTAGGAGTCTTCAGGTGTACACACTTTTCCTTACAGTCAATAACTGCTCCGTGGGTTGATAGCCAATCCATTCCCAGGATTACATCAAATTCTCCCAGCCGAATTGGTATCAAATCCACATTGAGCTTAACTCCTCGCAATTCAACACAACAATTCCTATGAATGTGTTTTACAGGGATAATTTCTTTGTTTGCTACTTCTACGTTCATAGGGTGTTCTAATTTTTCACGAGGTAAATTCAACTGACTAGCAAATTCTTCGGAAACAAAAGAGCAAGTAGCACCCGAATCAAATAACACATATGCATTTATATCATTGATTAGGATGATACCTGACACCACGTCTTTGGATTCCATGGCATCCTGAACAGTCATGTTGAACGTGCGGGCTGTCGGCCTGTTAGCTTGACTGGCTGGTGTCCCATAGCTTAGCCGGTTATTGTTCCCGCTGTTGTTGTTGTTCCGGTTGCCGCTCCCGGCGCCACCCTTCTTCTTCAGACAATCCTTGATTTGGTGGTCGGGTGCTCCACATGAAAAACACCCTCCCTTTGGCTTATTCTGACATTGGGGTGCCATGTGCCCCGGTTGTCCACACCGGTAACAAACACTCTTTCCCTTCATGCACTCCCCCGTGTGGTTCTTACCACAATTATTGCACCTACCTGGCTTCTTCACCTCCCCTCCTGATTTGTTTCCCCCGGATGACCGACTCTCAGTCCACTTGCGTTTATTGGGGTTATTGCCCCCGCTGCTCCCCGCTTTCGGGCCCTCATGTCCCTTTTTCTTTTCTTGATTGTATTTGGCCAGGGCCTCACTGCCACCCTCTGCAATGATCGCCCTCTCCAACAATTCAGCAAATGCTTTGATTTTCAATACCGCAACAGAACGGTATAACCATAGTTTCAACCCTTGCTCAAACCTACGAGCTTTCCTTTCCTCGGTGCTGACCTGGTGAGTTGCAAACCGTGCCAACTCATTGAACTTAGCTGCGTACTTAGCCACAGACATGTTCCCTTGTTTTAGTTCCAGGAACTTGATCTCCATCTCTTGCTTCATGCTCTCTGGAAAGTAATTTTCCAAGAACATCTCCTTGAAACGATCCCAGGCGACAATGCCTCCTTCCACTCGGCCCCGTTGGCCTTCCACCAGTAGTTTGCCTCGCCTTTTAACATGAAGGTAGCAAAACTTGTTTTCTGTTCCTCTGCCACCCTTGCTACCTCGAAGACCTTTTCTATCTCTTCTATCCAGGTCTATGCTTCTATTGGGTTAAGAGTTCCCTTGAACTCGGGTGGTCCAACCAATTTGAAATCCTTGAAATTTGCCAGATGATGCACTGGCTCGCCTGCTGCTTGGGTCCCTACAGGTGGCGGCCTTGATTGCATGGCTTCTGCCAGCATTTCCGCAAACATTCTCATTGGGTTGGATTGGTTCCCAACCTCACTTTCTGATTCTTCAACCTGTCGGTTTCGTGGTCGTCCTCTTGGCGGCATGTTTGGATAAGGAAAATCCGCTGACTTTTACCTATAGTTTTATATTTTACACAATATGTCATAAAAATTAGTAATCAAGGGCAAAATATCTATCAACACACTTAATTCAAATGATACCATTGCATTTATATTGATATACCACTGTTTGTACAAAGACGAAACCTGTGGCATACTTCTATAAATGCGCCACTGTGTGCCCTATTCATCAATAACCTTTCCCCCTAGACAAAAGTAGGGAATCCTAACTTTTCATCCCTAAAGTCCACAAAAGTTGGGGTTTAACTGCTACCCCCAGTATAAATACAAATATAAAGCTTCACAAGACAACATAAATATGTCTCTAATATGACCAAAAAGTGGGACTGACTGTACTAAAGAAAATCAACTGCTCCATCAAGTCACTGCACATCACGACGGGTCCGTGCCTGCTGACCAGAAGAGAATGCTCCATCCCCTATCCTGCGACGAACAGAGCGGCTAGACTCACCTGCCTCAGACCGGGACCTCCTGTAGGCTGCGTCTAGGGCATGTCCTAGGGTCTCTATCCTCACTGTGCTGGCCTCCAACCGATCCTCTAACTGATCAACCCTCCTGGCCTCCCTGACCCAGGCCTCTCTAGCATGCATCCTCGCAGACACTTCCAGCCCCGCCTCGAACCTCACAGCCTCCTGTTTCGCCCTCAGGTGGGCGATCTGTAAATCCCTCTGCTCCAGCCTCTCTCTCAGCTCAGCGTTCCGGGCCACTAACTGATGTAGCAGTGGTCTGACCTGCTGCGCTGAGGACTCATAGCCCTGCAGCTGTACCTTCGCCACCCCTAAGTCATGCTCGAGCTGGTAGGCCAGGTCTCTGTACTGGTCCTCCATAAATTGATGGGTCTGATTTTGCTCTTCCAGGTGAGCTACCCGATCCTCCAGCTCCTCATTCCTACTAGTCAACCCC
Organism: Aralia elata; assembly: GCA_034770075.1. Classification (NCBI taxonomy): domain Eukaryota; kingdom Viridiplantae; phylum Streptophyta; class Magnoliopsida; order Apiales; family Araliaceae; genus Aralia; species Aralia elata. The sequence goes on along the minus strand of CM068387.1, from coordinate 43,104,620 downwards.
TCGATGATATCATCGGCAATGGACCCCATGCCATCAACATCAGCAGGTGGCTCCTCTCCCTCGGTCTCGGGGTCCTCCTCCTCAGCCTCTGGATCCTGACTGCCCGACCTCATGACTCTACCTACTACCGGCTCTGGTAGCTCCCTCTGGTAGTCCTCCTCCGACTCGGACTCCTCCTGTAGCAATCCTGGGGCAGTAGGAGCATAGCCCACCAGCTGCTCCGAAACTACTGGTATGTCTGTAAATATCTCCTCCTCTCGGACTCCACTAGTCTCCCCTACGGCAGCCATCCTACAAACACACAAAAACTAACGTTAGTACAACAATAAAATATATTCATTGAAGAAATGAAATTATATTTCATTGGGTACTACTCGACTCGATGAATTCCCCAATTCATCAAAACCACATATGATAAATCTCCTCGATTTATCTCCTAACACTCGATAGGAGTTTACTATGAAGGTTATAACCTAGGTTTCGCGATCCTAAAGTTTATAACCTACAGCTCTGATACCAACCTGTGACGCCCCCAGATTCGGGTCTCCAATACCCGGATCCGGTCATCACGATCCAATACAAACATTCACCGCTAACAACATATGGTAACTAAAATGCGGAAAAAAATAAACATACGTTGTTCATTACAAGGTGTTACTAGTCCCAGAATACAAATAACCTTAAACATATACACAATCCGTACCCTAATAACTATCAGGGATTAAATTACGTTACAGTAATTAACTACACATAATTTTATTTTCTGCTACATGAAGTCTATCACTTCATCTTTTCCTTCCCTTTGTTCTTCCCTGACGTCTCGGGTTTAGCTGCAATGAGATCATGATATAGCAAGAATGAGCAACGAGTTTGCCCAGCAAGTTTAAAGTATGACAATAAGGATATATCATGATGAAGGGATATTAAGGAATTTCAACATTAGAAAAAAAAAATCAGAAGCAAGAACAATTGATAGTCAAATAGGCTTTGAACGATAACTTCCAAAGGAGTCAATAGCTGGTTGACCCTCTGGTTACTGGCTACAGAATAACGTACTTGAGGGGATCAGCCTCGCGTACCCTATGTATATGCATAACATTTAATTCTGCTATTTGTACCTTATATACGGTACGTGGGGTACTCCCCTATAAATAAAGGGGTGTTCATACAGTCTAAGAATCCTTACCATTGATTGGTTCAGATAGCTTTTATAAATTCTCACATATTTGTCTGACCGAACAAGGGTTCAGACTTAACCATGAATGGTTTATAAATTCCTGAATTTAAATATACGAATTTCAAATGCACGAGTGCGAATGTCAATAAATATACATATGTGGAATAATTTTGAAAGTAATTAGACCACTTAAGGCATGCTTGGAGATAAAAACTCAAGCTTAAAGAATAACTTGTAACAGTATATATATACCTTTTTGCACGAATTAGAAATAGTGCATAAGGCTTAGAAATTTGCTCAATATAAAAGTTGAGTAAAGAAGAACTTGCAATAATGTAAGAAGTTTAGGGTTAGGAACTTGCCTGTTTGCTCAGCTACAGATAAATTCTAGCTTTACTTAATTGATCTTGAGTGACCTATCATTGGATAAAATCGACTTATCAATTAATATGACATGGTGGCATATTGGCACACCTTGCTACATCTTTTACTTAGCAGGTAAAAATTCACCACCTACATTTAGTTACCATAAATGATAGCTAATTAGGATTGTTTATCATTTGAGTACTCAACTATTACCTGTGTTTGTCTCAGCATATGGGCTAAAAATCTTTCATTTATTATTTATAAAATAAATAATGAATTTATTCTGACTTAATGACAACTAAGTAACAATTAATCACTTATCAATTTCCATTCACCTTAGAGGTAATTGAGTAATCATTAATCTTGTTCCATATTCAACATTAATTAAATACTTAACGTATCAATTCTACACACTCTTAATTACTATTCACTATTAGTAAAATAATCTTTAAGTGTTTATCCTCATTATTTAGTAAGGACCAAAATAGGTAATTAGCTTATTAATCCCCCTTATAGTTAATCATTATTTCAGCAATGATTAAGTAATTATCATCCTTATTATTTAATAACTTTATTCATGTTTAATTATTACTTAATATTAATTAAATAATAATTAAATATTTATTATCTTTATTTATTATTTATTGGAAAAATAATAAATAATTATTTATTAACTTTATTCATACTTAATTATTATCATTAAATAATAATTAACTATTTCTTATCTTTATTTATTATTTATTGATAAATAATAAATAATTATTTTATAAATTTGATTCATACTTAATTATTATAATTATTAAATAATAATTAAATATTTATTATCTTTATTTATTATTTATAAATAATAAATAATTATTAACTTATTTATTATTTACTCTAACCAATCATTTTGCAAATGCATTATTGACTCAATTTAATTACCCATTTAATTAAGCCAATACTTGGATAGTTGATTAACAATGTAACAACCCTTAGACTCCATTGGCTAATTATTTTTGTTTAAATAAACAAATGAATTACAAAACCAATTTGGGAAGTAACTGAATTATTGCCTAATTCCCTTGAACATCACAGTTTCCTGCAATACCATTTCAACCCCAAACAATACCCAAATTTCTCAAACCTCAACAATATTATACCATATCCGAGTTTTCAAACCCAGCAATTTATTACAGAACAACCCAACACAGTGCATACTACGAACTAACACAGCACAAATGGGCCAGAAATTTATACAGTTCAACAAGAACTACCCAATACAGATTTTCCCTAAATTAAAACCAGACAACCAAAAGTAATGCAATATCAGTTTTTTTTTTCTTTTTATTTGAATGAACCAACCCAAATCATAATTGCAGACTTGTAAACCCAACCAAATCCAATACAATATCTATAGCACGACCAGCACAGTCGGCAATACCAATTCCAATTACGGACAATTTCTCAAAGAGACCAAACCCACAAATTGGGCAGCACCAGACTAAGTTCAGAAGAAGGAAATTAAAAAAAGAAAATTTATACCAAACCTAAAACTAGCACAGCTCGGTATACCTTCGGGTGGTTCGAGTTGCCGTCCTTCGTCGTTGTCCAAAATAGTCAACCCAGCCGGTGGACATTCGCCGACCAATTCCCCTGTCTTTTCCCCTAATTTCGAACCCTAAATTTTGTATATATTTTGCTCCTAATTTGGGACTCACCAGAATAGAAAGGTATCGTCAGCTTTGGGGGTTTTAGGGCTCAATTTATAGAAGGAATTATTTGGACAATACCCTACTTGCTTGGTCAATAACCCACGGTAGGAGAAGAGTGGCCGTCGATTGCACCCATCCAGCCCACTGACGGCACCGGCCGTCCTCGAGCCATGCGCACTGTCATCGGTCGCGTCGCCGGATTTCTGGGACCTCCGGTCCTTGCCGCTTGTTGCTCGATCACTCCTGGCTCTCCTCCTTTCCCCGCTGGTTGGTCCAGGGTGTCGCCAACGTTTTCTTCTTCCCGTCCCTTATCGGTTGATGGATTGAAGATTTGGGTTTGACTGATTGAGGGTTTGGGGGTTTGATTTCACTTTCCTCTTGCTCAGTTGTTTTTCCCAAATTAATTTCCTCTTCTTGAAACCCTCCCCCAAACGAATTGCTCGGTTAAACCCTCTAACCGGTCTCCCCACTTTGCTTACCAGTTGTCCCAAATTGAAAGAAATGAACTCAACCCGTTTACTTGAGTCCACCCGACTGAAACACAAAAGAAACAAAATGGGCTCAGCCCAACTGATTTAATTCATAAGACTTACTCAGCCCATTTGGTCCGGCCCATCGGGAAATAAGTGGGAATTAGGCTCAACTCGTTTAGGATTTGGGTCCAATCCAAAAATAAATAGAAGGAAATGGCTAATCCCTTATGAGAGAAAGGTGGCCCAATTAAATTAACAACATTATATTTCTAGTATTCAAATTAGATAACTAATTTCATTAATTAAAATATTTATTTTAACCATAATTCATTATTCGAATTATTTAATTCGATAATGATAAAATTATTTATTTAATTATCTAAATTTTCTCGCCAATCAAATGCTAGGGCTACTCATTAATTTATTCAACCTATTAGTGAGTCCCTTTAAGGCAAGGAAAATTATTGGACCACGTAATTAAATAAAAATTCCTACATGGATCAATTAAATTCGTAGAAATATATATAAAATGAATTTTATTTATTAAATTAAATTTGATACAATGTTTAAAAATTCCTAGACATTACAAATATTCCCTATCTATCTGACATTCACAGTATTAATGATAAGATTGTCCATAGAACTGAGGGGTGCATTCCGGTAAAGATGGCACCTTACCGGCGCTCATTAAGTATAACCCCAGAGCTTATAGGACTCTCAACATCATTTAGATACCCTCATTCAGATGTATAGTTCATATAGACACTGTATTTACTTAGTACAACTATTCTAAAGAATTTAAAGATCAGAGTATGACGCATTCTATAACATAAAGGATCATAATATATTACATAACATTTTGTTCGGTTACATCATTCGTTATACTAAGTTATTACAACAACAAGTCTTTAAAAGACTTAAAGTATTCAACAACAGAAATTAAAGCTAATAAGCATGACTTTTTCCTTTGTTAGTCCTAGACGTGCCAGGGATATCATTTACAGCTGCAAAAGAAGATATGCGCAAGAATGAGCTACAAATGCTCAGCAAGTTCATTTGAATATGTAAACACCATGTGTTTGATTTGAAAGATGTCAATGATGTATACTGAGGGTTCTGTACATGAACCATATATTTCATTTAGTTATATCAGTCTTTAATGACTTAGAACCATTTGAGTTTTGGATATCTGGTAGGTGATCAGCCTCACCAATATCCTAGGAGTATGCATATCATCCTACCATTTGTGGTCAATATATTATCGACATTTATTGGCCTTCCTATGAAGGCATTTCAATTAACTTAGTATAGATGTCTTACCAAACAATTTGGTTTGACACAACAATTTAGCTCGAATAAAAATATATGAACAATAATTCATTTCTTAAGTTATGCTGAACAAGAAGCAATAACTTCACAATAATTGATAGCAAGATGTATAATACTTGCTTAATATAAGTTGAGTAAGGTTAGGACACTTGCCTTAGCGTAGCTCACTCTAATTTAATACAATCGGTCAACGCACGTAGTCTACGTATACCAATAATAAGTGTTAACACGTATATAAATATGTATCATGCTAATCCAAACAAGTTTCATTAAGGTTCGATGTTGATTTGGTATCTCGGTCGCGTCCTTAATGGTTAAACACATAGATTGTTCGATAAAACTTCATTTGGAAGTCGAATTATTAGTCTAAATAATTTAATTATTATTTATAATATTTTTAGAAGCTTGGTATTATTTTTAAAAAAAATTCAGAATCTTGGAAGTATTTTTAAATAATTTTACAAGCTTAGGAATATTTTTAAATGATTTAATTATTATTTAGAATATTTTTAAAACATTTAATATGTTATTTAAATGATTTATTTATCATTTAGAATATTTTTAGATATTTAAAATATTATTTAAATGATTTATTTATCATTTATAATATTTTTAGAAAGATAGAATATTATTTAAATGATTTATTTTATCATTAATAATATTTTTAGAATTTATTTTATCATTAGAATAATTTCTTTATTCCTTATAATAATTTTCAAAACTTAATTTAATATGCAAATGATTTAATTATCATTTAAAGTAATTTTTAAATACTTAATATATTATTTAAATGATTTATTTATCATTAATAATATTTTTATATTTAATATTTTATTTAATTATAATATATAATAATTTTATTTAACTTAATATCATTTTTAAATAATTAATATAATAATTTAATAATTTAATATCATTTTTAAATAATTAAAATGATTATTAATTTATTTATCATAATTATGATTTATTATTTAATTAAATTAAATAATATTTCAGAATATATAAAATTATTAAAAATAAATTTTTATAATTAAAAATGAAGTTTCGGATTTATTTATTAATTATTAATAATTATTTAATATTTATTTATTATTTTATACTTTATTTAATAAATTTTTATTTATTTTTATTAAAAATCCGTCGCTAAAGGGCTTTAGCGACGGTCTGCTTATTTCTTTAGTTTTCTGGGTTTGGGATGAATATCGTCGCTAAAGGTGTTCTTCATGAAGAACACTTGGTCAACGTCCAACAGTGACTTTTGACCTTAAATTAATCTCAGCTTGTTTGATCTTTGTGTTTGATTTTTATTTGTTGTTATAGCCAACATGGCATTGTACAACGACATATCAAATTTCACCTCAAACTAAATCATATCATGCTCTAAATTTTATGGTCAAACTACCCGTTCATGACTGTTCTTGAGTTTCTGGGTAACCCAGAAACTCATCCAGTCATAACGGTCAACGTGGTTTGACTGTTAATTTCTTTCAACTTGTTGATTGTTTAGGTGTTTTAATGATTCAAGATTGTAGTTCATATAGCATACAACAAATCTAAGCCAATCAACTACATAAAACATTTCATCTAGGTCATTTCTGGGTTGATCAAAAGTCTTGTCAGACACTGTCAGTGCGTTCTTCATGTTTCTAGGTTACCCAGAAATAGTCTATCATGGTCGGTCAATGGGTTTTGACCATTAATAACTTTCACCCTAGAGATAATTCATCCATTCTACAAGTCGGGTCTTAAAGTTAACATGGCATACTACTGATTCATGCTTTAAAACACATCAAACAATCATTTTAAGTCGATCAAAAGATCTGACAAAAAGGCTTGTCAGACTGTTCTTGACTGCCAAGAACAGTTTGAGTTTTTGGCTTGATTTTCATATCTAGATGTTATATAAACATGTTTTAACCGCCCAGATCACTTAATAACACATTAACAAGTATTCCTAAACATCTAAAACACAAATTTTCCTGGCTTGAAGATCAAACATAAAATTAGGGTTTGCACCTTTTTCTTCAAAGTTTTGATTCCTAGCTTCTGATTCTGAACTTGTGGTTGCTGGGGTTTGATTAGGCTGGTAATATAAGTGTATAAGCTTTGAAATTTCGTAGCTTTTAACCCTAGCATCTCATTCTATTTATAGGCTTTGAAATTAGGGTTTTCTTAAACTAGTTTCCAAATATTGCCTCCAAAAATATCCACCCTTGATACTTGTGCTGCTTGATGCCTGATATACTTAACCTACTTGTGCTGGAGTGTGTCAAGCACAAGCTTGCACACTCCTAGCTTCATTTTCATTGGCTAGGATTTTATTTTTGCTTTATTTTACTTACTAATTAAAATTAGATTATTGTTAATTATGTTTTTAATGTTAATTTAAGTTTAATAATACCCTAATTATGGTTATATAACATAATTAAGGTTTTACATTTCATAAATTAGGGTTATTGAACCAAATTAGGGTTTTAGGGTTTCTAATTAAGGTTTAGGGTTTTCAATCCTATAATTAGGATTTTAATCTTTCGTTTAGGGTTCAATTTAATCTTAATGATTCATAATTAATATTATAATTTATTATTTAAATCTTAATTATATTAATTAAGATTATTGTACAATAATTAAGGTTTTAATTAATCAATTCGGACAATTATTACCAATTAGGGTTTTCAATTTAGGGTTTCTATTTCAGTGCAACATTTTAAACCCTATTTAACTTATTTTAAAATTTTATCAGTTAATATAATATTATATTAATGTCGAAGCACGACAAAGCACTTCGTCAATTCCAAGCACGACACAGCAGCTTACAAAAATAATTTGCCGAAACGCTTCTCGGTGAATTCGTCGGAAGCACGACAAATCATTTTATCCGATTAAGCACGACACAGCTGCTTGGCGAAAATTTTTTATTTGACCTAATTGTTTAATAAAATACACCATCACATATACAAAGTCAGATCATGAAATTTCATTTATTAAACACATAATTTACATATACAGATCTTATTAGGGTTCAGAATATTACATTCACCCCCACTAATAAGAATTTCGTCCTCGAAATTTACAATGTAGTCTATGAAAATAAATGTGGGTAGTTATCTCGCATTTTACCCTCGAGCTCTCACGTAGCTTCCTCGATATTCTGATTTCTCCAGATAACCTTAACCGAAGGTATCTTTTTATTTCGCAAATTTTGTTCTTTCTTATCCACAATTTCAATAGGAATTTCTTTATACGATAAATCCTTCTCGATTTGAATGGGCTCGTAATCGATAACGTGTTTATAATCAGGTTTGTACGGTCGTAACACGGACACATGAAACACGTTATGAATATGTTCTAGTTCAGGAGGTAGGGCTACCTCATAGGCTACCTCACCTATTCTCCTCAATATTTGAAATGGCCCAATAAATCTCGGACTTAATTTGCCTTTCTTACCGAAACGTATTTTTCCCTTCCACGGAGATACTTTTAAGAATACGTGACTACCGACTTCGAAATCTTGTAATTTCCTGTGTTGATCAGCATATTTCTTCTGTGGATCTTGTGACGCTTGTAATCTTCCCCGTATAATTTGAACTACCTCCGTGGTTTGTTGCACTATTTCGGGTCCTAGCATTTGCCGTTCTCCGACCTCATCCCAACATAAAGGTGTTCTACATTTTCTTCCATATAAGGCTTCAAAAGGTGGCATTCCTATGTTGGCATGGTAACTATTGTTGTAGGAAAATTCTGCTAAAGGTAATTGATCTTCCCAGCTTCCCTTGAAATCCATGATGCAAGAACGCAACATGTCTTCCAATGTTTGAATGGTTCTCTCACTCTGACCGTCAGTTTGTGTATGGTATGCTGTACTTAGTCTCAACTGAGTTCCTAAATTTTTCTGGAGACTTGTCCAAAAATTTGAAGTAAATCGTGGATCTCTGTCTGATACTATAGAAACAGGGACTCCATGTCTAGAAATAACTTCATTGATATAAAGTCTGGCTAACTGGTCTAGACTGAAGTTGATTTTGATGGGTAGGAAATGAGCTGATTTGGTAAGACGATCTACAATTACCCAAATGGCATTGTGACCCTTTTGTGTGGTTGGAAGGCCAACTACGAAATCCATGGTAATATGCTCCCATTTCCACTCAGGAATTTCTAAGAGTTGTAATAATCCACTGGGTTTCTGATGTTTAACTTTAACCCGTTGACACGTTAAACATTTACTTACCCATTCCGCTATCTCTCTTTTCATGTTAGACCACCAAAAATGTTGGCTCAAGTCTTTATACATTTTTGTACTCCCTGGATGTACAGCGAATTTAGAACTGTGGGCTTCATTCAGTATTTCGTCTTTTAGTTCTTGTACTGAAGGTACCCAAATTCTATTTTCGTATCTCAGTACTCCATCTTTATCCACTCTAAACTTAACATTCTTTTTATGAGTCATTTCTGCCTTATACTTCTGACATTCTGCATCCGTCTCCTGTAGTTCTTTGACTCTGTCCAATAAAGTCGAACTAACTTCCATGACAAATAACTTCTGGGGTAGAGTTGACTGGAACTCTGATCTCGACCTCAAGTTTCTCAAACTCCTTTATTAATACCTCGTTATTAGTCATCACATTTAATTTCTCCTGGTTCTTCCTACTCAATGCGTCTGCTACGACGTTGACTTTCCCTGGATGATATAAGATTTCATAATCAAAATCTTTTATCAACTCTAGCCATCTCCTTTGTCTCATATTTAACTCCTTCTGTGTGAAAATATATTTCAGACTCTTATGATCTGTATATATCTCACACTTCTCCCCGTACAAATAATGCCTCCAAATTTTCAATGCGAATACTACAGCGGCTAACTCAAGATCATGTGTAGGATACCTCTTCTCATAATCTTTGAGTTGTCTTGATGCATATGCAATCACTTTCCCATGTTGCGTTAACACACACCCTAACCCCTTGTGTGATGCATCACTATAAACAACGAGGCCTCCTGTATCATCTGGTAAAGATAACACTGGTGCCATACTTAACCGCTTCTTCAACTCTTGGAAGCTTTCTTCACATTTGTCTGTCCAGACGTACTTTACCGTCTTTCGAGTCAAATTAGTTAGCGGGGTCGCTATCTTTGAAAAATCTTGTATAAAATGCCGATAATACCCTGCTAAACTGAGAAAACTTCTTACTTCTGTTGGAGTTGTTGGTTGTTCCCAATTCACAACCGCTTCTATCTTGGCTGGATCTACCGCTATTCCATTCTTGTCAATTACATGACCCAAGAACTGGACTCGTTCCAACCAGAATTCACACTTGGAAAACTTTGCATAAAGTTGTTCCTTGCGTAATTTCTCTAATATGCTTCTTAAGTGTTCAGCATGCTCCTCTTTTGTTCTCGAGTATACTAAAATATCATCGATGAACACTACGACAAATTTGTCCAAGCATGGTTTAAACACTCTGTTCTTACCTTTAATTGATGATAACCCGATCGTAGGTCGATCTTCGAAAAGTATTCGGCCCCTTTCAACTGGTCAAACAGATCATCAATTCGTGGTAAAGGATATTTGTTCTTTATGGTTAACTTATTTAGTTCTCTATAATCAATACAAAACCTTAATGTTCCATCCTTCTTCTTTACAAACAACACCGGTGCTCCCCAAGGTGAAACACTCGGTTGTATGTACTTTTTGTCTAAGAGTTCTTGTAGCTGCACAAGTAACTCCTTCAACTCTACAGGTGCCATTCTGTACGGTGCCTTGGAAACTGGTGCCGTACCCGGCGCTAGATCAATAACAAATTCAATCTCCCTGTCCGGAGGTAAACCGGGTAAGTCATCTGGAAACACATCCGGAAATTCTCTAACTACAGGTATTGGTTCTAGCTTTATTCCTTCTTTTCGAGTATCTACTATATATGCCAAATAGCCTGTACAACCCTTCCTAAGCAATCTCTTTGCCTGTATTACTGTCAGACAGTGAGATCGTTTAGGTGAACAACCCCCATTGAACACTATTTTTGACTCTGTAGCAGTCACTAGATTCAACCGTTTCCGCTGGCAGTCAATTATTGCCTTATAATTCCCCAGCCAGTCCATTCCTAAAATTATATCAAATTCCCCTAGTTGTATAGGAATGAGGTTTACAAGAAACTTGTGTCCCTTAATCTCTACGGCACAATTCTTATAGATGGTCTTGACGGGAATTATCTCATTGTTTGCGATCTCCACATTAAAAGGTATGTCTAAATCTTCGCATGGTATTGACAATTTCTTAGCAAAGCTATTAGACACAAATGAACAAGTAGCACCAGAGTCGAACAACACATATGCATTTAAAGTGTCGATAGGGATGATACCTGTTACCACGTCTGGTGCAGCAACATCATCCCTTGTCGTCATATTAAACGTTCTTGCGGTTGGACGACCTGGACCTCCAGCTCCTGCTACTGCCGGTTTGGGGTTATTGTTTGGGACTTGGGTTCCTCCCCCAGATTGGTTCTTACTCATCGGGCAACTCCTAGACACATGCCCAGTTGCACCACATGTGTAACAAGTAACATTCGGGTTACCCTGACGAGTATTATCATTACTCTCTTTAGGACAATAAGAGGAATAATGTCCCTCTTGCCCACAATGGTAGCAAGTAACCACTTTATGGCGACATAACCCTAGGTGATTCTTTCCACATGTGGTACAACGACCCACCTTATTGTTATTGTTCTGGTTTCTGTTGTTGTTGTTATTATTGTAATTGTTACCCCTTCTCACAAAGTTTGTAGGAACAGTGGCATCCCACTTCCTTTTGTTATTATTAGTACCCCCTGTACTAATTTCTCCTTTAAACTTCCCTCCTTCACTCAAACTTCTCTTTTCCTTATGAAATTTTATTAACGCTTCATTCTCGTTTTCAGCTATGATAGCTTTCTCGAGAATTTCAGGAAAAGTTTTCACTTGAAACACTGACAACTTACTACGAATTTGGGGTTAAAATCCCTCTTCGTACCTCCTAGTCTTCCTCGCCTCTGTATCAACCTGGTGTGGGGCAAACCTGGCTAATTCATTGAACTTAGCCGTATACTGAGATACGGTAAGCTCTCCTTGCTTCAATTCTAAGAATCGTATCTCCATACGATCCTGCATTGATTGGGGAAAATAATTTTCGAAGAATAGTTCCTTAAACCTAGTCCAAGGAATTATACCTTCACCTGCACGAATTTTGGTATTTTCCCACCAATGGTTTGCCTCACCCTTGAGGAAAAAGGTGGCAAAGATCGTCTTTTGATCTTCGCCAACATTAGTTACCCTGAAAAACTTCTCTATCTCAGTAACCCATGTTTGTGCTTCAATAGGTTCCGCAGCTCCCTTAAATTCCGGTGGTCCTACAAGTTTAAAGTCTTTGAATATAGTGCCCTGTGGATTAACTGGGGTGGGTTGAGGTGGTGGACGATTTTGTAAGGTTTCTAAAAGGATATTTACTAATTGTTGTGTGGGATTTGGTTCGGTGGTCTCAGTTCGGGCTTGGGCTCTTCGTCCTGGTGCCATGGTTCTAAAATAAAGAAAAACAAGTATAAATACAAAGATATGCTTACATAGAACTAACAATTTGATTATATAAACACAACTTGTATATAACATGCAACAACGATTACATAACCGACTAGTAGTTATACTACTACTAGTTATTACAAGGATTTCCTATTTTACAACTCAAAATTTTGATATCGTACTAAGTACAACACATAAACTTAACGCTACTAAACTGCGCTATCATGCATCCCCTTATCAGCATCTCGTATCATGTGACCGACTACTACTCTATCAATCATATAATCCTCCTTCTCTTCTTCCACCGTATACCTAAACACTCGTCGCTAGGCCATCAAACGCCGCCTTACTCTTCCTATCGGCTCTGTATACCTGCATCTGTGCCTCCTGTTTCTCCCTCTGTATGTTCTGAAGGAGTATCCTCAAACGCCGAGTTGTATCTCGCTCACTCTCCAATAATCCTGCCGCTATGTTTGCCCGAGAGTTAGCAGCTTCTAACTCTACTGTTGACTGCTGTACCAACTCTATAATTATCTCTTCGTGTCTTTCGACACTCATCATCTGGCCTGCTCCAATATCCTCCTCAGAATCGGGGTCTACTAACTGCCCATCTACAGGGTTCTCTGCCTCCTTTGCCTCTAATATCTCCTCGTCATGAATAAGCTCCTCCTCCTCTGGGTCTTCATCCTCTAAATCTAGCTCAGGGGTAGCCGTCTCGTAATCAGGCACCTCATCGGGCTCACTGTCGGATAACCATCCTATGTGTTGGTTTACTCCTGCCATCCTACAAAAGAATTTTAATTTATTTAGTGTTTAGGGGGAAACAAATTTACACATAAGATAAAGCTTTTAAGATTATTTTATGTATCATTAAGTATTTTACGGACTCGAAGACTATATTCTAAGGTATTTTCTAACTACCTTAGAGCTATAATCTACAGCTCTGATACCAACCTGTGACGCCCCCAAATCTCTACACTCCCCTGTAGCAGATCTGGTGCTCACGTGAAACTATACATCTATAAATATTCAATAAAATATGACTTCTACCTATCCAAGATTCACAGTATCCCATAACAGGTACTAATTCCGGCCAGAACGTTGTCTGTGTTTGGATACCCTCACTTAGATATATAGATTCATATCTTATGAATATCTCTTTCATATCAATATTCCCTATCTATCTGACATTCACAGTATTAATGATAAGATTGTCCATAGAACTGAGGGGCGCATTCCGGTAAAGATGGCACCTTACCGGCGCTCATTAAGTGTAACCCCAGAGCTTATAGGACTCTCAACATCATTTAGATACCCTCATTCAGATGTATAGTTCATATAGACACTGTATTTACTTAGTACGACTATTCTAAAGAATTTAAAGATCAGAGTATGACGCATTATATAACATAAAGGATCATAATATATTACATAACATTTTATTCGGTTACATCATTCGTTATACTAAGTTATTACAACAATAAGTCTTTAAAAGATTTAAAGTATTCAACAACAGAAATTAAAGCTAATAAGCATGACTTTTTCCCTTGTTAGTCCCAGACGTGCCAGGGATATCATTTACAGCTGCAAAAGAAGATATGCGCAAGAATGAGCTACAAATGCTCAGCAAGTTCATTTGAATATGTAAACACCATGTGTTTGATTTGAAAGATGTCAATGATGTATACTGAGGGTTCTGTACATGAACCATATATTTCATTTAGTTCTATCAGTCTTTAATGACTTAGAACCATTTGAGTTTTGGATATCTGGTAGGTGATCAGCCTCACCAATATCCTAGGATTATGCATATCATCCTACCATTTGTGGTCAATATATTATCGACATTTATTGGCCTTCCTATGAAGGCATTTCTATTTACTCAGTATAGATGTCTTACCAAACAATTTGGTTTGACATAACAATTTAGCTCGAATAAACAATATATGAACAATGATTCATTTCTTAAGTTATGCTGAACAAGAAGCAATAACTTCACAATAATTGATAGCAAGATGTATAATACTTGCTTAATATAAGTTGAGTAAGGTTAGGACACTTGCCTTAGCGTAGCTCACTCTAATTTAATACAATCGGTCAACGCACGTAGTCTACGTATACCAATAATAAGTGTTAGCACGTATATAAACATGTATCACGCTAATTCAAACAAGTTTCATTAAGGTTCGACGTTGATTCGGTATCTCGGTCGCGTCCTTAATGGTTAAACACATAGATTGTTCGATAAAACTTCATTTGAAAGTCGAATTATTAGTCTAAATAATTTAATTATTATTTATAATATTTTTAGAAGCTTGGTATTATTTTTAAAAAAAATTCAAAAGTTTGGAAGTATTTTTAAATAATTTGACAAGCTTAGGAATATTTTGAAATGATTTAATTATTATTTAGAATATTTTTAAAACATTTAATATGTTATTTAAATGATTTATTTATCATTTAGAATATTTTTAGATATTTAAAATATTATTTAAATGATTTATTTATCATTTATAATATTTTTAGAAAGATAGAATATTATTTAAATGATTTATTTTATCATTAATAATATTTTTAGAATTTATTTTATCATTAGAATAATTTATTTATTACTTATAATAATTTTCAAAACTTAATTTAATATGTAAATGATTTAATTATCATTTAAAGTAATTTTTAAATACTTAATATATTATTTAAATAATTTATTTATCATTAATAATATTTTTATATTTAATATTTTATTTAATTATAATATATAATAATTTTATTTAACTTAATATCATTTTTAAATAATTAATATAATAATTTAATAATTTAATATCATTTTTAAATAATTAAAATGATTATTAATTTATTTATCATAATTATTATTTATTATTTAATTAAATTAAATAATATTTCAGAATATATAAAAATATTAAAAATAAATTTTTATAATTAAAAATGAATTTTCGGATTTATTTATTAATTATTAATAATTATTTAATATTTATTTATTATTTTATAATTTATTTAATAAATTTTTATTTATTTTTATTAAAAATCCGTCGCTAAAGGGCTTTAGCGACGGTCTGCTTATTTCTTTAGTTTTCTGGGTTTGGGATGAATATCGTCGCTAAAGGTGTTCTTCATGAAGAACACTTGGTCAACGTCCAACAGTGACTTTTGACCTTAAATTAATCTCAGCTTGTTTGATCTTTGTGTTTGATTTTTGTTTGTTGTTATAGCCAACATGACATTGTACAACGACATATCAAATTTCACCTCAAACTAAATCATATCATGCTCTAAATTTTATGGTCAAACTACCCGTTCATGACTGTTCTTGAGTTTCTGGGTAACCCAGAAACTCATCCAGTCATAACGGTCAACGTGGTTTGACTATTAATTTCTTTCAACTTGTTGATTGTTTAGGTGTTTTAATGATTCAAGATTGTAGTTCATATAGCATACAACAAGTCTAAGCCAATCAACTACATAAAACATTTCATCTAGGTCATTTCTGGGTTGATCAAAAGTCTTGTCAGACACTGTTAGTGTGTTCTTCATGTTTCTGGGTTACCCAGAAACAGTCTATCATGGTCGGTCAATGGGTTTTGACCATTAATAACTTTCACCCTAGAGATAATTTATCCATTCTACAAGTCGGGTCTTAAAGTTAACATGGCATACTACTGATTCATGCTTTAAAACACATCAAACAATCATTTTAAGTCGATCAAAAGATCTGACAAAAAGGCTTGTCAGACTGTTCTTGACTGCCAAGAACAGTTTGAGTTTTTGGCTTGATTTTCATATCTAGATGTTATATAAACATGTTTTAACCGCCCAGATCACTTAATAACACATTAACAAGTATTCCTAAACATCTAAAACACAAATTTTCCTGGCTTGAAGATCAAACATAAAATTAGGGTTTGCACCTTTTTCTTCAAAGTTTTGATTCCTAGCTTCTGATTCTGAACTTGTGGTTGCTGGGGTTTGATTAGGCTGGTAATATAAGTGTATAAGCTTTGAAATTTCGTAGCTTTTAACCCTAGCATCTCATTCTATTTATAGGCTTTGAAATTAGGGTTTTCTTAAACTAGTTTCCAAATATTGCCTCCAAAAATATCCACCCTTGATACTTGTGCTGCTTGATGCCTGATATACTTAACCTACTTGTGCTGGAGTGTGTCAAGCACAAGCTTGCACACTCCTAGCTTCATTTTCATTGGCTAGGATTTTATTTTTGCTTTATTTTACTTACTAATTAAAATTAGATTATTGTTAATTATGCTTTTAATGTTAATTTAAGTTTAATAATACCCTAATTATGGTTATATAACATAATTAAGGTTTTACATTTCATAAATTAGGGTTATTAAACCAAATTAGGGTTTTAGGGTTTCTAATTAAGGTTTAGGGTTTTCAATCCTATAATTAGGGTTTTAATCTTTCGTTTAGGGTTCAATTTAATCTTAATGATTCATAATTAATATTATAATTTATTATTTAAATCTTAATTATATTAATTAATATTATTGTACAATAATTAAGGTTTTAATTAATCAATTCGGACAATTATTACCAATTAGGGTTTTCAATTTAGGGTTTCTATTTCAGTGTAACATTTTAAACCCTATTTAACTTATTTTAAAATTTTATCAGTTAATATAATATTATATTAATGTCGAAGCACGACAAAGCACTTCGTCAATTCCAAGCACGACACAGCAGCTTACAAAAATAATTTGCCGAAATGCTTCTCGGTGAATTCGCCGGAAGCACGACAAATCATTTTGTCCGATTAAGCACGACACAGCTGCTTGGCGAAAAATTTTTATTTGACCTAATTGTTTAATAAAATACACCATCACATATACAAAGTCAGATCATGAAATTTCATTTATTAAACACATAATTTACATATACAGATCTTATTAGGGTTCGGAATATTACAGTAAGGTGCCATCTTTACCGAAATGCGCCCCTCAACTCTAGGAACAATCTTATCATTAATACTGTGAATATCAGATAGATAGGAACTATTGATATGAAAGAGATATCCACAAGATATGAATCTATACATCCAAGTGAGGGTATCCAAACACAGATAATGTTCTGACGAGAACTATTATCTGTTATGGGATACTGTGAACCTTAGATAGATAGAAGTTATATATTATGGAATATTTATAGTTAAATAGTGTCATGTGAGCACCAAATCTGCTACAGGAGGTGTAGAGAATTTGAGGGCATCACAGGTTGGTATTAGAGCTGTAGATTATAGCTCTAAGGTAGTTAGGAAATACCTTAGGATATAATCTTTGAGTCCGTAAAATACTTAATACACATAAGATAACCTTAAAAGCCTTATATTTTTGTGTAAACATGCTTCATCATAATACTAAACAAGTAAAATTCTTTTGTAGAATGGCAGACCCAGATTGGGGAGATATTTCAGGGGAGATAGATTCACAGGTGATAGAGCTCGAGCGGGGCAGTAATCTTGAAGGACAAGAAGTTCAATATGAATTAGAATTCCATGATGTGGTAGAGGCAGAACCTAATGAGGATACTGTAGAGGTTCATGTTATAGAAGAAGGAGAGGATGAGGAAGCACCAATGTGGCGGAATATATCAGAAGTTCAAAATCAATCTGTACAAGAGTTAGAAGAAGGAAACCCAAAGGAGGAAAACACACTAGAACAAGCCCAGATGGAAATACATACCTTGAACAATAGGGTAACGTATGTGGAAGAAAGGTTGGAGAATGAAGAACGATTAAATATCCGACTTCAGACACTGTTGTCAAGAAAGAAAAGAGAAAGATATCAAATCCAAGCAAAACTTGACAGAACTAATAGAGAATTTTGTGAAACACTTGTGGATCTAGATAAGCGAGTAGAGGATTATCCCGTAGAGAATGGAAAGACTGGATACGACATCAATAGATGGGTAGTATCTAGTATGTTGTGTGATGAGTATCGTAAGATTAAGCTTTAGATAAACCTGGTCAACAAAGTGTGTATGTAAATAGTAGTATCTAAACTACTTTACCCAAGTTTTGGGAAACTAGTTTGGGAATGCTAGTAGTACTTATATAAACTACTAGCCGAATATGTAAACCTTTTGTATGAATATACAAATTATGTTTGAACAATATGTGCATTACATACTTGTAGTTATACTAGTTATCTTAGTTATATAGCTTAACGCCACTTGGAAGAAGATCATATACATTAGTAGAGGCAGAAAATAGAGAAGTAAACCCAACCCAACAGTTAATAAATTTAGATATACCTTTTAAAACGTAAAAAATTACAAACCAAGAGATAATTCCCGTTAAAACCATATATAGAAATTGTAACATAGAAATTAAGCGACACGAGTTTCTTCTGAACCTCATTCCTATACAGCTAGGGGGATTAGATATAATCTTAGGCATGGATTGGTTGGTTAATCATAATACAATGATTGAGTGCCATCAGAAACGTGTAAACCTATTGACTGTGTCGAAGTCAATGGTAGTGTTCAACGGTGGTTGTTCAACTAAACGATCTCGATGTCTGACAGTAATGCAAGCAGAGAGATTACTTAGGAAGGGTTGTATAGGTTATTTGACATATATAGTAGATACTCGAAAGGAAGGAGTAAAACTTGATCAAATACTTGTAGTTAGAGAATTTTCGGATGTATTTCCGATGACTTACCAGGTCTTCCTCCGGATAGGGAGATCGAGTTGGTTATCGATCTTGTACCTGGTACAACGCTAGTTTCGAAGGCACTGTACAGGATGTCACCAGTAGAGTTGAAGGAGTTACTTGTGCAGTTACAAGAACTCTTAAACAAGAAGTACATACAACCCAATATTTCACTTTGGGGAGCACCGGTGTTGTTTGTAAAAAAAAGAAGGGTGGAACGTTGAGGTTATGTGTTGACTATGTAGACACCCAAATTTTGCGTTCCCTATGCTAACCGTGACAGGAGGGCAAAATCGTCAATTGAACCGGCATGCGGGAGCGAAGAATGGGCACAAGTGCGAACACTCGACGCCACCGCGACGATTTGCAGTCAAAATCGACGTGACAACAAGGCCATCCGAAATGAGCATTCCCGAATAATGTGTCACGTCTCACAGTAATTCCCGGACTGCAAAATACAAGCCTTTTGGTGAAAACCGACAGCACGACGCGAGAATCGAGGTGCGGTGCAGAAACCGAGGAGAATTAAATAACTAAAGTGCATGGCGGGCTAAGGCCAGCCGCAGATCAATCTGCGGCTGGGCTTAGCCTGCCTACTTCAGCAAATTTCCTTCATTCAGTGAGACAGAGAGAGAGTTGGATCAGGCGAGAGCAGAAGAATAAGCAGCAGCAGCACGGAATTTCAAAGGAAAAACAGCAAAATTTTGCAAGAAAATAGGAGAGAAAGGAAGAAAAAAAGAGAGGAATAATTTTCTTTTGATTTGATTGTATCACATATACTTCTTCCTATATTCAAAATACACAAGTTTACATCCACTTGGATCTCATTTGCAAGGTGAAAATCTCCTTGTTTTGCAATTTCTATCATATCATTTGGTCAAATTAAATCTAGTTTTCATGGAACTTATGATGGAATAATGAATTAGGGATTATTAGTGAGGGTTCCATCGGAACAAAATTCTTCCTAATAACCCGATGATATTTATTTATTGATTTTTTGTTTGTTTTACGGTGCTATATTGGGCGTGGTTCCTTTAGATCGCTATTTTAGGGTGTCTTGTTATTGTTAGATTATCCGTATTGGTTATTTCTTGTAATATCCGGTGGTGGGTGTGTGGAAATTTGGTTGTGAGCCTAGGAAAGCGACCCCGTGGTCCAAATCCGATGATGGACCTCTTTTGATGTAAGAAGTAGGAACGATGTAGTTTTCATTGTAAATATGTAATCGTCGGGCCTTAAAACGACTCTAAGGCGAGAATCGTGTTTAAGGCCCCGTCATAGTGAAAGTATGCGATTGTTGGCGTTCGGGGTTATTTTGATGGCTTACATGCCCATGAATAGCCCCAACGCATTTTAATGCTTGATTTGATTTATGACCCAAAATTGATTTCAAAGTTAAACGATGAAGATTTCTATAAAATCAATCAAAGTAGGTTATTAGCACCACGAGGCTAAAATTTAGAAATGCTAATAAATGTCGATTCCTATTTAACGAGAAGGCAAAAGAAAAAATCGTTTTCAAACATCAAAAAATGATTTTATAAAAATAAGTAACGTTTTATTAAATCTTTGTGCATAGGGTTAAAGAGATCCTAGAGGTTGCCCATTATTTGAATTATGAAAGCAATGTATAGATCTCGATTCCTATTTTGACAAAGGTTTAGAAAATTCTTCTTTTGCCAAAACGACACCTAATGCAATATCATAGTTTTGACAATTAAAATCAAACATTTTCTCATAAAGCTTTCTCGTATAAACCGAAGGACATTCTAAAGCATTCCCAAAAGAAAAGCACGACTTTTCCAAAAATCCAAATGGTTTCTTCATGCAAACTCACCACCATATTCACAAAGGCACACCCACACACACACACCCACACATATACATTTCATGAATTAAAGGATAGAAAAGTATCAAGATTGTGGTAACCGTGTTTCACGAAAGTCGGGGGGTGCCTAACACCTTCCCCTCGCTTAAGCAAGCCCCCGAACTCTATGAATCTCGGTTTGCAGACCAATTAATTCGGAGTCACATATGAGCTAGCGATTTACAAAAACGAAACTCGGATGAGTTGGTACATCCATTTCAAATATACCAACTGGCGACTCTGGTTAATTGGCTCATCATAAAAAATGATCTTTCAAAACTCCGTCGACATTAATGCCGACCTTTTTCAAAAAATCATCTAATAAAAGGCTAAAATTAGAAAAGGCGAAAAACCGGCGTCGACAACTGGCGACTCCGCTGGGGACATTAGAGGGCTTAAGCCGCTTTCAAATCTTGATGCTATCCTATCCTTTAAAATTCATGAATATGTGTGTGCATGCGATATTTTGATCTTTTGTGCTTTTGTTGTGTGAATGTGTGTTTTTTCCAATAAATGAATAATTGAATGGAGTTGCTTTACTTTAAAGTAATCATTTGCATACGGTGAGGACGATGAATGTGAATGTATGTTGAGAGTGTACCTCCTCCTGAGGCGAACCTGTCGGTTGCTTATTACTGGACTCGAAGGGGCTGCTCCCCGGAGATGGCTCAGGAAACGCACCACCCAAATCCGCTCCAATCGAAAGGTTTCAGACGAGTAAATTGCAAAAATTTGGGGACCTTCATGCCGAAAAGCCCACGAGAGTAACCTTAGGATAGGTCAGCCTCAGATTAACCCAACGTAGGAAAAGTCTCTTCATGCCTTTTACATTTGCACGTATAAATGTCATGATCCCATTCAAAATTCATATATGCCTCCCCTTCTGTCAAGAGAAATTACTAACCTCTATGTTTTGCAGGGAACAACTGGGGAAGCATAATAAAGTCATGTTTAGCATTTGTTATTGCATTGAAGGACTACTAACTTTCTGTTTTACAGGGAAAGATTAAAAAACCCAAAAACACAAAGTTGCAGCTTTAGCATGCATCCACATTTTTCATTCCACAGGACTAAACTTCGAACCATTGTTTCTGTAGGATTGCTCCTCAAACGCGTTCGCAATCTAAAAGGGCTCAAAACTCTACATCTGAAATGGCTGATCTTCCACCTACTAATCCTGGTTCCATATCTAGGGAGGAATTTGATGATTTCAAGAAACAGATGTTAGAAATGGCCATAATGCTGAAGGAACAATTGCTACCTAGACAGGATCCACCTAAAGAGGATCCACCCCAACCTAAGGGCGAACCCGTCGTCCCAAAAGTTATTCCTATACCTAACCGGACAGTGATTACTATCCCAGAGGAAGGGGACACTGACGATCTTCGGAAGAAAATGAAACAAATGGAGGAAACCATCCAATCTCTAAAAGGCATAGGATCCCTAGGCAGGGTTAACTATTCAGATCTATATGTCTTCCCCGGAACCAGATACCCAGAGAAATTTAAAATTCCCGAATTTGAGAAATACAATGGAAAGGGGGATCCTTATACACATCTGAAAATATACATCGGGGAGCTTGGATCTTATGCCGAAGACGAGGGTCTAAGGATGCAACTGTTCCAAAAGAGCCTGACGGGAGAGGCGAGAATCTGGTATGCCCATCTTGATAATGCCCGGATCCACAATTGGGAAGAGTTGGCCCACACCTTCTTAACACAGCATAGCTTCCAAGCACAAATGGCCCCTGATAGATACCAAATGACAAAAATCAAGAAGCAACCAAGGGAATCTTTTAGGGATTATGCGCAGCGATGGAGGGGTATGGCCGCACAGGTGAATCCCCCAATGAGCGAATCGGAGATGGTGATAACCTTCGTGGATATTCAAGAGGCTCCTTATTATAAGCGGGTTATATCAGGGATTGGGAGACCCTTTGCTGAGATGATTAAACACGGAGAAATGGTGGATATGGGGTTGAAGTCTGGTAAGATTCGGGATTTCACGGCTTTGGAAACAGCTGCAGAATAAATACAGAGTGGAAATTATGGCAGCACTTCCCGTAGGGTGCAAAAGAAAAAGGAGGAGGATGTTTCCCTCATCCTTCAGGGGTCATCCAGAAAGGCAGAAAACAATCTTCCAGTACAGGTGCAGAGAGCGAGGCCATCCCGACAGCCTAACTTCACTGATCAGAGGGCGGAAGGGCGAAGGAGATTCGAGGCCTCGCAAAATTGAGTATTCACCCTACTCGGGGATCCTCTTGAGCGGATTTTAGCAGTATTGATAGCCCAAAAGAAGATAGTCAATTTGGCACCCCAAGTGACCCGAAGGGAAGAAGGTTTGACCCAAGCAAGCGATGCGCATACCACTCAGGTTCCCCTGGTCATGATACGCAGGACTGTTGGACGCTGAAGCACAGAATTCAGAACTTGATTGATAGTGGGGAAATTGTGGTGGAACAGCCAGACTCCCCAAATGTTAAAATCAATCCCCTGCCTAGGCATGATGGAGGGGGGGTCAATGTGACAGAAGCCAGTGAAGCCGAGGGGCCGCCAAGGCTAAATTATGTGAAGAAAATTGATGAAATGATCAACATGATAAGTGATCACGGGAGTGCACGGGGAGCGCCAATTAGGTTGATGGGTGTAAGTAGAAATATCACGGAGGGGCCTGTCAAGTTGGCGGCTCCGAAACCCCTCATCCTTACAGCGAGACCACAAATCCCTGTCAGCAGTTTAAAGACGGTACCATGGAATTATGGGGGGTGTCAGAGGAAGCGGCCAGTTGTGCTTCTGTGACTACAAGGGGGAATCCTTTGTATCTTCCCGGACGAGTCCTTGAGAACAAAACGAAGAAAAATGAAGAGATCTTCGAGGAGAAAGCCATAGAATTCTTGAAGAGGATGGATCATCCGGAAGCAAGAGGGATCCAGATATTAAGCGAGGAGTCGACCCTGACATCAATCATGGATTTGGTGTTATCGTCCAGTGATCACTGCAAAAGTTTGGCGAAAGTCCTGGAGGAGGCATACGTTCCCAAAGAAATTAGCAAGGAAGGTTTCGGCCATCTGGTGGGCCATCTGTTGGAGAGTGATGTAATATCATTTACAGATGATGATATCCCCAAGGAGGGAAGGGGGCATCGAAAACCGCTGCATATTGCGGTAATCTCCTCAGGTTATGTCATGAATGGGGTGTTGATTGATGGGGGATCGGTGTTGAATATCTGTCCCCTCAGTACATTGCAGAAGATGAACATCAATCCTAAGCACCTACGGGCCAGTCATGTGGTGGTCCGAGCCTTCGACGGATCCCGGAGGGATACCATTGGGGAGATAGAATTGCCAGTGGAAATAGGACCTTGTACTTTTGATATCTCTTTCCAAGTCCTAGACATTGTGGTAAGTTATAACCTGTTATTGGGGAGGCCGTGGATACACATGGCCGGGGCAGTTCCTTCCACACTACATCAGCAAATCAAACTTATCATCGACGAGAATCTGGTGACGATCTCGGCGGAGTGTGATGACCCTTCTCCTTCCAGGAATGGCCTGCCTGTGATTAATGTGGACGAGTCAGCGGCACCTGCCAGTTTTCAGGTGCTGGAAATCAGCACTCCCCACTACAGATGCCTGGGAGCTCCAGCCATGAAACCTAAGGTCTCTCCAAAACTTACCTTCATTGCAAAGGAAATGATGAAGATGAAATTCCAGCCTGGACAGGGGTTAAGAAAAAGCAGTCAAGGAATCACCGAGCCCATTCAACTACCCCATCAGACAGGTAAAGTAGGGTTGGGATATCATGAAGGCATAACAAGGAGACACCGGTAGGGCGTGACCCCGATTCGACTGGCTGGCAGTCCGGTGACCAAGGTCAACAATGAGCAGGGGACTAGCGAGCCTATGATTGAGTCAGGGGATGAAGAATTAAACCCCGCAAGTGATGAGTCAACCAAGAGGGAAAGTTTCCTACAGGAGGTCGCATAAAAGTTTGAAACTAGATGCTATATCCCTGGACAATTAACAAGCAATGGAGAGGGGACGGATGTTGTCACGCCACTGGGAGCCCAACAAGATGTGCCTGTCATCGATTGGACAGGGCTAATTATTCCTGAAGAAGGTAGGAAGGAGGACTCAGGCGACGTAGCCGTAATCATCGGGGAAGTTTTCGATGTGAAGCCCCCTTTTATCCAGCGCATTTCATTTGACCTGACCGTCGACAACTGGACCATGAAACCAGTGATATCCAAACAAGGGTAAAACCCGACATCAGGGTGGTAGACCCCAGAGGATGGGAGGATGGGAGGATGAAGAAGTTTATTTTTTGTTGTTCTTTTGTATTTTGCATAATTATGTCATTTCTTCATGTTTTCTGAAAATGTGATCGTTGTGAAAAATAACTTATATATGACAAGTATTTTGTTTCATGTCAGGTGTACCAATTTGAGTAATCCTTGCCTAACAAATGGTCTTTCAAATTTGAATGATGATTATGATTTTGACATTGAGCTGGATTTCGATATAATGGGCATTGAGCAAGACGAGACAGATTACGACGACGCGCCTGACGAGATCAAAGGATGGGTCGAGGATAAACCCAAACCCAACCTGGACCAAACCATCACCATAGATATTGGAACCCCTAACGCACCCAAAGAGTTCAAGATAGGGAGAGACCTTACCCCTAGCCAGAAGGCAGAAATAACTGAGTTGCTAAGCTAATATGAGGATGTCTTTGCCTGGTCTCATGAGGACATGATCGGATTATCCACCGACATTATGGTACACCGAGGGTTTCAGACCTATCAAGCAGAAGCTAAGAAAGTTGAAACCGGAGTGGAGCTTAACAGTGAAGGAAGAGATCATCAAACAGTTCAGGGCTGGAATCATTATGGTGTCCACTTACCCAGAATGGCTGTCCAATGTAGTCCTAGTGGCTAAGCCTGGAGGGAAGGTGAGGGTATGTGTAGACTACAGAGATCTAAACAAGGCCAGTCTCAAGGATAACTTCCCGGTGCCTTTCATACACATCCTGGTGGATAACACAGCCCAGTACGAGATGTACTCTTTCGTTGACTGCTTTACGGGGTATCATCAGATAATGGTGGCAGAAGAAGATCGGGAAAAGACCGCGTTCATCACCCCTTGGGGCACTTTCTGCTATAGACGATTGGCTTTCGGTCTCACAAATGCGGGGGCTACTTATTAGAGAGCCATGATGGCCCTGTTCCACGACATGATGCATAAGGAAATTGAGGTCTACGTGGATGACATTATTGTGAAATCAAGGGTGGAGTCTGATCATTTAACCCATCTCAAGAAGTTATTCGATCTGCTCAGAAAGTATAATTTGAAGCTCAATCCGACAAAGTGTGCTTTCGGAGTACAGGCAGGCAAGCTCTTGGGATTTCTGGTTAGTGACCGCGGCATTGAGTTGGATCCGGCGAAGATCAAGGCCATTGTGGACATGCCGGCACCTCACACAGAGAAGGAGATAAGAGGATTCCTTGGAAGAATAAACTTCATCAGCCGTTTTATATCCCACTTGACGACTACATACGAGCCGATTTTCAAACTGTTAAGGAAAGATGCTTCCCAAGAGTGGAATGAGCAATGTCAGAAAGCCTTTCAGACCATTAAAAGGCAGCTGACAGAGGCACCAGTGCTGGTACCCCCGAAGGATGGGATCCCTCTGTTTATGTATATATCGGTCAATGCCATTGCAATGGGATGTATGCTAGGACAGAAGAATGAGGCAGGTAAAGAGCAGGCCATCTACTATCTCAGCAAGAGATTTAGCCGATGTGAACAGAATTACACTCCCATCGAGAAGACCTGTTGTGCCTTACCCTGGGCGGCAGGGAGATTACAGCACTACCTCCATGGGCATACTACGTACCTGATATCGAGAATGGATCCCCTGAAATATATTTTTGAAAGGCCCATGCTGAACTGTCGACTGTCAAGATGGCAGTTAATCTTACAACAGTTCGACATGGTATACGTAACTCAGAAAGCCATGAAAGGGCAGGGAATTGCAGATCAGTTGGCGGAAACACCGTCAGGAGGGATGGAGCCGTTAGAAACTCCTCTGTCGGGCGAAGATATATTTTGGGTATCACACACGAAATGTGATGATGAGGGGCAGTTCTGGAAGCTGTATTTTGATGGTGCCATGAATGGTGAAGGGGCAGGAGCCGGAGCAGTCCTGGTCTCTATCACCGGAGAGCAATACCCTGTGGCCACTAAATTGCAGTTCAGCAATTCGAACAACACAGCTGAGTATGAGGGATGTATATTGGGACTCCGTTTTGCCCGCGATATGGGAGTGAAGAGACTAGCGGTGTTCGGGGATTCAGAACTGGTAATCAGATAAGCGATCGGGCTGTACAACACTAAAGAGCTTCGGTTACTTCCATACCATCGTTGTGTTACCCAGTTGATGCAAGAGTTCGAAGATATCGCTTTCCGCCATATTCCCCGAGGACGGAATGATTTTGCGGATGCATTGGCAACCCTGGCTTCCTTAATCCATATAATCAAAAGAAAAGATGTTCCACAGATTGAGATAGCAGTGCAGAATACCCCGGCATACGAGGAACATGTTGCAGTATTATCAGATGAGGTGGTTCTGCCAAAGCAGCCTTGGTATCACGACATAAGAGAATATCTGAGGGACAGATCCATTCCCGACCAGGCGAGCCGAGCTGAGAGGATGAGGATTCAAAATATGGCAATGAAGTTTTACCTGAGTGGGGATTCACTCTACAAGAGGGATGCTGGGTTGGGACTGTTACAATGCGTAGATGAGACACAGGCCCAAAATGTTATGAACGAAAAAATGGTGGAGTGTGTGGGCCACACATGAGTGGATCGATGCTGGCCAAAAATATCTTGAGAACGGGGCATTATTGGTTAACGCTGAAAGCCGACTGTGATGATCATGTCAAACGGTGTTACCAATGTCAGGCGCATGGTAATGTGATCCATACGCCTCCCAATGAGCTGCACTGTATGACCTCCCCGTGGCCATTTTCAATGTGGGGAATGGATGTAATCAGATCGATAGAGCCCAAAGCAAGCAACGGACACCGATTCATTTTCGGCATGATCGATTACTTCACCAAATGGGTAGAAGCAGCTTCTTTCCCCAAAGTAACTCAGGAGGTCATCGTCGGTTTCATCAGGAATAATGTCATTTGTCGATACGGGCAACCTGAGGTTTTGGTCTCCGACAATGCCAAAAATTTGAATAACGCCCTCATGAAGGGATTATGCAACCAGTTTAAGATCAAACACCTAAATTCTGTCATTTACCGTCCTAAGATGAATGGGGCAGTGGAGGCTGCAAACAAGAATATCAAGAAGATCATGGCGAAAATGTCTGCTAATCATCGGGGATGGCCGGATTTGCTACCCCTCACCCTGCTGACATACCGAACGTCAACGCGTACTTCTACAGGGGCAACCCCTTACGCTTTGGTGTATAGAGTGGAGGCTGTTCTGCCAGTTGAGGTTGATATGGCATCCCTCAGAATAGTGATCGATGCTCAGATAAGCGAGGAGGATTGGATGCAAAGTCGATACGACCAATTGGCCCTAATTGATGAAAGGAGGGTGGCTGCGGTTTGGCACGGTCAGTTATATCAACAAAGGATCTCTCGATCATACGACAAAAGGATAAGACCTCGAAAGTTCAAAGAAAATAATTTGGTGCTAAAAAGAGTCATGCCTTGTCAAGACGAAGCCAAGGGGAAGTTCACCCCGAACTGGGAAGGACCATTTGTGGTTAAGAAAGTGTTATCCGGAGGAGCCCTCATATTGCAAGAAATGGATGGTGAGGTATTTCCACAACCCCTCAATTCCGACTCGGTGAAGCGGTTCTACGCTTGAATTATCAGTTTCTCTTTTTTTCTTTGAGAAACGAACTACGTAGGACCTGATCTCCCAACTTGTGGGGGTACATAGGCAGCCATCACGGCACGGTCCGATCCATTAAAAATAATCCTTTCCCTAAACAAAACCAATTCTCAACAGCCAGATAAACCTTCCTACACCCTCAAAACCTTCCCGAAACCAGCCGCCTAATCAGCGTCATCCCTAATGACATAACCCTGATCCAACCAGACAGTTATCCAAAATCTAAGACCCAATCCGATGAAATCGACAGGTGTGCGGCAATATCTATCAAATCTCCATCAAGACTTGAGAGGAGAAAGAAGGCAAAATGTCAAAATCATGGTTAACTGGATAAAATGAGGATCCAATAAAAGGCAACGATACGACAAAAAGGGAAAATGACTAAATTTAAATGCATGTCTACATATATAAGTCATTTTGTTACAAGATTTCTTCTTCAATAACCGATGAAACTAACATAGTCTATGCAGGAAATAAAATAATCTACAAATCTGAAACTAGCTGAAGCAGGATGGACAAAGTGGTGGATAGATCTGAAGCATCAGCATCCCCTGCAATCTGCTGCCCCATCATATCAATGCGATCCAGTAAAGCAGTGGCTCGGCTGACAGTCCCAGAATGAGCATCTATAACTGCCCTGGTCTGAAATACAATGGCGTCTCTGTCAGCAATGGCAGCGTCTCTAGCCAGAATGGCATCGTGTCTCTCAACAAGAGCGGCAACCCTCTCAGCTTTAGTAGTAATCAAGGCCAGGCGGAGTCGAGTATCCTCAGTAACCCGACTTGGGGCAGAATCAGCTGAGATGGAATGATCTGTGGTATCATCTGGGAAAATCACCCTAGAATCATCAAAAGCCCCAGTCTGACTCAAACCAGCCGAATCCAAGTCTCCGCGCAACCACTGCACGTAAGCAAATGTCTGGATGTGGCAGCCCTCACTATATTCGGCAAGGATCCTGCGAGACCAAAGATCGTATACCCGCAGTAGATCCCTCTCTGTCTGGGATGATATAAGGAATCGGTAGGCAGCTGCACCCGTGAAAGGGTGAAAATCCTGTGTCTGATCAAACTGCTCTGTAACTGCCAAGGGATGATAAGTCGTCACGCCCCTCAGGCCAGCAATAGGGATGAAATCCAGGTTGGGCACGTGAGTCAAGAAGCTCATAAAGGAGCAATAACCCGAATAGACCAGGAGATGAAAGGGATCCTCAATGACCGAAAAAAATGATGTCCAAGAGGCCACATCAGTACAGCTCACAGGACGAAACGAAAACTGCGTGGCTATGTCATGGCTGAAGCAAAACCCTTGGCGACGGAAATGGCCGATGGGACTGAGATGACTCATGAACCACACGTATAACAAAGTCGAGCTCCCTCTGAATACTCTGCCTCGGAAAGACTGACAATATGAGGCTGACATGTAGGTATCCGCCAATATCATGGGAAGAATGGTGTGATCCTCCTGAAGGGCTCTAACGGCCGCGACAACCCGCATGTCCAACTGATCGGGTCCTGCAGGCAAGTACAAAACTGAGATGACACAGGCCATCAAAACGTCTAATCTCAAAGCACCCCAGCACTCCTCGGATACGGAAAAATCACCAGAAAATAGGTGAAAACTGTTGGGTGAGCCGAATCGGTCAATCAGGAAATGTAGGGGAACTAGATGGTCTGAGGTGATCACCGATAACAAGACTGTCCTCCGCAAACCGGTGAAAGTCAAGAACTGACGGCGCATGAAACCAGCTGTGACCCTAGCACAAGGTCTATCCAAAGGCAAGCCGGTAAAGCGAGCATACTCCTCGAGAGTGGGGGTCAGCTCTACTGTCCCTAATCTGAACACCTGACGGTCAGGGGCCCAATAGCTCAGAATACCCTCCACAAAGCCCGCTGGCACCTGAAAGGATAATAAGGATCAATAATGTCCCAAAAGGCCATCTGCGATAACCCTTTCGACCGGCGATAAACTGTCCAACCAGCGGAGGAGACTGCCGACCAACCCTGTGGGAGGAATGAAATCCAAACGTACTACGACATCTGAGGACGACATCTGTGAAAAAATAGTATCAAAAAGACTATGCAGGGGTCATTCTCTATCCATAAATAAAAGCATGCATCGGACAGTTAATAATAGAGCAATTAAATTTCATAAGGTTAAAAAAAACTGTGCATAAATGAATAAAAAGATCAATACATAGTGCATGAAATGGAAAAGAAATCTAAACAGGTGCAGGTACAAAAGCCATATCCTAGCCTAATCTAGTCAAAAGTAAGGTCATCCAAGAAGGCGGGATCCTCAAACTGATCCCCTAGAGTCGTTGAAGTCGGAGGTCCAAAATTCATGTCAGGAATGTATGGCTGCGCTGTGGCATCAGATGAGCTCGGGCTTGCATCATAACCCGCACTGTCAGGGTCGTAGGCTTAAGCATCCTCTGGGTCCGGCCTAACACTCGAAGATATAGGGATAACTGTTCCACCTGGCGGGTCAGCGTGGCAATCTGCTCAGCGTGAGTGGGACTCCGAACGCAGGCAGCCCAATCGATCATCATCACCGAGCTGGGAACCATGTCTCCAAGAAAGAATGTGGCCCGAGTCTGAGGACTGATGGTGCGGGGCACCCACCAGATGCGAAAGGCTTCGCTCGTACTGGGACCCGTAGAAAGCATCCGGCCATCCTCCCCCGCGAGCATGATCTCTGAAGGCTGAGAGTCCAACGGCCAAGAGGTAGTGAAAGGAAGGGAGTGCGGGATGCGGATCTCTCCAGTGACGCATCTGAATGCGTGCTCTCCCAGATACATCACCCAGCCCCCGACACTCTGCAAAGTAAGGCGGCGGGTGGAAAGTGCGAACTCCGGGCTAGAAGGATATCCATCAGTGAACCCCACAGCCAGATGCTCCGAAAGATAAGGAGTCCAGACGACATCTGCAGCGGTGATTAGCTCCAGCTGAATGAGGCAGTGTGCAAAGCTGCCAGATACAGGGACCTCCTCCAAGGTGCTGTGGTGCCACCGACGACCCCTGGGATAGTTATCCAGACCAAGGGTAGTGACCGGCCTCAGACAGGGGAGTCGCTCGTAGGCCCAGAACTGTGAACAAGAACAAGGAAAGGTATGAGTAACCAACAAATGCAGAGAAGAGAAAAGAAATGACGGGAAGTACAGTAAGAAAAGAGGAAGAGAAGGCTCATCAACAGAAAATGGTAGAATCCGAGCTAGGAATCTGTCTGTCCCTCCGAGCGTAGACGAAGACCGTGGAGGAAATAAGCAAATGTGAAGGACCCCCAGTCATAATCGCCAATCCGGTCTACGTCCCTGACAGCTCCGACGACACTGAAATGAATGGTGGAGGAGTTGTTCCCTAGGAAACAACTCCTCATGATGGTCAGGAATAGGCGCCGGAGCAGAATGTCCCGAGTAGCTCGATCTACTGGAATAGGCAGTGCATAGATACCCCCGACGACGTCAACAGCCAAAGCGCCGGACCGAATACTGCGGGCCTTGAAGACCCGGTCATTGGCAGCGAAACCTAGTAAAGCTCTGACCTCTACTGGAGTGATGTCAAGATCCAAGGGGATGCAAGATCCAGTAAACTCGATGCCCGTGATATACCTCCAGTCTTAGGGAGTCAGCACAACCTCGCAATCCAAAAGGTGAAGGGACTGGGTCTGGTGAAACCATCTCTCGGACAGAGCCCTCATATAACCCCAGGGGCACTGGCGGGGAATGATGGTGAAGAAATGACGAAAGCCCCAGGAATCCACCACCGCTCGGTAGTCACTATGCAAGGCGGTGTAGAGGGAGTGGATGTTGAACCAGTTACCCCTCGGTTGAGTAAACTCGGGCACCTGTGGCAATCGCCAATAGGTCAGTCCAGATAGAACGGGAATTGAGAAATTGAGAATAAAACCAGAGTAGAATTGAATATACCTCATTAGCCACGAGAGATGCTGAGGGGTGACGACTGAGATCCCGACCCAACAGATCTGGTATCTGAACAGAGGCGCCAGATAGGGCGCGATGAGAAGAAGGAGCTGGTGTGCTAGAAGATGGCCCCTCTACCGCAACATCTGGGAGAACAGCCTCCTCAACATCGGGATGATCAGGCCGGATGATAGCCTCCGCCAGTCGGCGAGCCTGACGGGTCCAAGGAAGAGCGGGGGCAGGTGCAACCCTACGGCGGCGAACGCCTGAGGTTCGAGACGCAGAGGAGCTACTAGGAGCGTCGGGATCCATAGCTGGAATAGAACAGGCAAGGAGGAAGGTAAGTTCCTTTTTTGAATTATGTCACAAATATTCCAATACTCATCGTAGAATTAATGCAACATGATGCATGTTTATTATATGTGCATGAAAAAAAAAATCGGCAGAGTTCCGTCGGTAAAATGGGCATCCCATGCATAACCAAGCATGTTTTCAATTAATCCAAGCCACAACAGGTTAAAATTGCATTCATATGGGTAATTGCAGCATGTAAAAGGACCATAATGCATGATTTTCTCTCAAAAAGAAACAACAGATATGTGTGACCGCATCATGAGCATAAAATATGACTCACACAGTTGATACATAGCATGTATATACAATAATACATAGTATAGCATTATAAAGCATAAATTTATATCTCTAAACATGTAGAATAGCAAATGTATAGCAAAACATTGACGAAATTGGAAAATAATCGGTCAAAGTGTTACCTGTAGCGCGTAGATCGATCTAACTGGAGCGGTTTTTGCAGAAAAGTTGGAAAACTCGGCAAAAGGGCGTGCAAAGGTCTGAAAATTGCGTGGGGTACGAATGAAAGTGACAGATTTGGGAGGCGGCTGGCCGCCTAAATGCCCGATCTTGGCCGCAGATCAATCTGCGGCTGGCCGCAGATCCATCTGCGGCTGGGCCCAGTGCTCACCCATTGGTCCATTGCAAGCATAATCGATTCTAAAGCCCATTTGACTCATAATGTGATAATAAAAGATGAGATTTTTGATGAAATAGGTGTCAAACACGAATTCTCAATTCGACCAAGTGATCGGATACGAGACTCGGCACTCACAAGACGATCGATCGGCGACGATAACCGGCGATTACGAGATGGGTGCCCAGCGACGAAACCCGACCCCGACAAGACGATCGACCGGCGACGATAACCGGCGATTACGAGATGGGTGACCGTCGACGAAACCCGGCCCCGACATGACGATCGACCGGCGACGATAACCGGCTATTACGAGATGGGTGACCGGCGACGAAAACCGGCCCCGACAAGACGATCGACCGGCGACGATAACCGGCGATCACGAGATGGGTGACCAGCGACGATACCCGGCCCCGACAAGACGATCGACCGGCGACGATAACCGGCGAACACGAGATGGGTGACCGGCGACGAAACCCGGCCCCGACAAGACGATCGACCGGCGACGATAACCAGCGATCACGAGATGGGTGACCGGCAACGAAACCCGGCCCCGACAAGACGATCGACCGGCGACGATAACCAGTGATCACGAGATGGGTGACCGGCGACGAAACCCGGCCCAGACAAGATGATCGACTGGCGACGATAACCGGCGATCGCGAGATGGGTGACCGGCGACGAAAACCGGCCCCGACAAGACGATCGACCGGCGACGATAACCGGCGATTACGAGATGGGTGACCGGCGACGAAACCCGGCCCCGACAGGACGATCGACCGGCGACGATAACCGGCGATTACGAGATGGGTGACCGGCGATGAAACCCGGCCCCGACAAGACGATCGACCAGCGACGATAACCGGCGATTACGAGATGGGTGACCAGCGATGAAACCCGGCCCCGATGAGACGATCGGCCGGCGATGATAACCGGCGATTACGAGATGGGTGACCGGATACGAGACCTGGCCCCGATGAGACGATCATCCGCGGTAACACCCTTTTTACGAATGTTTTGCATGCCTTACATCTTACGTTGCATCATGAGATATATGTGTTGCATCACGTATGTATTGTCATTCTT
Organism: Aralia elata; assembly: GCA_034770075.1. Lineage (NCBI taxonomy): Eukaryota > Viridiplantae > Streptophyta > Magnoliopsida > Apiales > Araliaceae > Aralia > Aralia elata. The sequence continues at coordinate 43,069,571 of CM068387.1, read as the reverse complement.
GTGCACTGTCATTTCATGCATCGAGTGTCTATTCTTTATCCTGTTCATTTCATTTAACATTGCATAGACATGATAAAGAGGGGCAGCTGTAGACACCCAAATTTTGCGTTCCCTATGCTAACCGTGACACGAGGGCAAAATCGTCAATTGAACCGGCCTGCGGGAGCGAAGAATGGGCACAAGTGCGAACACTTGACGCCACCGCTACGATTTGCAGTCAAAACCGACGTGACAACAAGGCCATCCGAAATGAGCATTCCCGAATAATGTGTCACGTCTCACAGTATTTCGAGGAGAATTAAATAACTAAAGTGCATGGCGGGCTGAGTGCATGGCGGGCTAAGCCTAGCCGCAGATTGATCTGCGGCTGGCTACTTCAGCAAATTTCCTTCATTCAGTGAGACAGAGAGAGAGTTGGATCAGGCGAGAGCAGAAGAATAAGCAGCAGCAGCACGGAATTTCAAAGGAAAAACAGCAAAATTTTGCAACAAAATAGGAGAGAAAGGAAGAAAAAAAGAGAGGAATAATTTTCTTTTGATTTGATTGTATCACATATACTTCTTCCTATATTCAAAATACACAAGTTTACATCCACTTGGATCTCATTTGTAAGGTGAAAATCTCCTTGTTTTGCAATTTCTATCATATCATTTGGTCAAATTAAATCTAGTTTTCATGTAACTTATGATGGAATAATGAATTAGGGATTATTAGTGAGGCTTCCATCAGAACAAAATTCTTCCTAGTAACTTATGATGGATTATTTGTTTGTTTTACGGTGCTATATTGGGCGTGGTTCCTTTAGATCGCTATTTTAGGATGTCTTGTTATTGTTAGATTATCCGTATTGGTTATTTCTTGTAATATCCGGCGGTGGGTGTGTGGAAATTTGGTTGTGAGCCTAGGAAAGCGACCCCGTGGTCCAAATCCGATGATGGACCTCTTTTGATGTAAGAAGTAGGAACGATGTAGTTTTCAATGTAAATATGTAATCGTCGGGCCTTAAAACGACGATAAGGCGAGAATCGTGTTTAAGGCCCCGTCATAGTGAAAGTATGCGATTGTTGGCGTTCGAGGTTATTTTGATGGCTTACATGCCCATGAATAGCCCCAACGCATTTTAATGCTTGATTTGATTTATGACCCAAAATTGATTTCAAAGTTAAACGATGAAGATTTCTATAAAATCAATCAACGTAGGTTATTAGCACCACGAGGCTAAAATTTGGAAATGCTAATAAATGTCGATTCCTATTTAACGAGAAGGCAAAAGAAAAAATCGTTTTCAAACATCAAAAAATGATTTTATAAAAATAAGTAACGTTTCATTAAATCTTTGTGCATAGGGTTAAAGAGATCCTAGAGGTTGCCCATCATTTCAATTATGAAAGCAATGTATAGATCTCGATTCCTATTTTGACAAAGGTTTAGAAAATTCTTGTTTTGCCAAAACGACACCTAATGCAATATCACAGTTTTGACAATTAAAATCAAACATTTTCTCATAAAGCTTTCTCATATAAACCGAAGGACATTCTAAAGCATTCCCAAAAGAAAAGCACGACTTTTCCAAAAATTCAAATGGTTTCTTCATGCAAACTCACCACCACATTCACAAAGGCACACACACACACACATACACATTTCATGAATTAAAGGATAGGAAAGTATCAAGATTGCGGTAACCGTGTTTCACGGAAGTCGGGGGGTGCCTAACACCTTCCCCTCGCTTAAGCAAGCCCCCGAACTCTATGAATCTCGGTTTGCAGACCAATTAATTCAGAGTCACATATGAGCCAGCAATTTACAAAAAACAAAACTCGGATGAGTTGTTACATCCATTTCAAATATACCAACTGGCGACTCTGGTTAATTGGCTCATCATAAAAAACGATCTTTCAAAACCCCGTCGACATTAATGCCGACCTTTTCCAGAAAATTATCTAATAAAACTGACGTCGACAGACTATAAGGAACTAAATAAGTTGACCATAAAGAACAAATATCCTTACCAAGAATTGATGATCTGTTTAACCAATTGAAAGGGGTCAAACACTTTTCGAAAATTGACCTACGATCAGGTTATCATCAATTAAAGGTAAGAAAAGAAGATGTGCCGAAAGGCAGCATTTAGGACACGCTATGGACATTATGAGTTTCATGTGATGTCCTTTGGATTGACGAATACACCAGCAGCATTCATGGACTTGATGAACCGAGTGTTTAAACCATGCTTAGACAAATTTGTCGTAGTGTTCATCGATGATATTTTAGTATACTCGAGAACAAAGGAGGAGCATGCTAAACACTTAAGAAGCGTATTGGAGATATTACGAAAGGAACAACTTTATGCAAAGTTTTCCAAGTTTGAATTCTGGTTAGAATGAGTCGAATTCTTGGGTCAGGTGATTAACAAGAATGGAATAGCGGTAGATCCAGTAAAGATAGAGACGGTTATGAATTGGGAACAACCAACAACTCCAACAGAAGTACGAAGTTTTCTCGGTTTAGCAGGGTACTATTGGTATTTTATACAAGATTTTTCAAAAATAGCAACCCCGCTAACCAATTTAACTCGAAAGACGATAAAGTACGTCTGGACAGATAAATGTGAAGAAAGCTTCCGAGAGTTGAAGAAGCGATTGAGCATAGCACCAGTATTATCTTTACCAAATGATATATGAGGCCTTCTTGTTTATAGTGATGCATCACACAAGGGATTCGGTTGTGTCTTGATGCAACATAAGAAGGTAATTGCATATGCATCACGACAACTCAAAGATTATGAGAAGAGGTATTATACGCATGATCTTGAATTAGCCACTGTAGTATTTGCCTTGAAAATTTAGAGGCATTACTTGTATGGGGAGAAGTGTGAGATATACACAGATCACAAAAGTCTGAAATATATTTTCACGCAGAAAGAGTTAAACATGAGGCAGAGGAGGTGGCTAGAGTTGATAAAGGATTTTGACTGTGAAATCTTATATTATCTAGGGAAAGCCAACGTCATAGCAGACGCATTAAGTAGGAAGAACCAAGAAAAGTTTAATGTAATAACCAATAACAAGGTACTAATAAAAGAGTTTGACAAACTTGAGATCGAAATGAGAGTTCCAGTTAACTCTACCAGAAGTTCTTTGTTATAGAGAGTAGTTCGACTTTATTGGATAGAGTCAGAGAACTACAGGAGACAGATATAGAGTTTCATAAGTGTAAGACCGAAATAAGTCATAAAAAGAGTATCAAATTCAAAATGGACAGGGATGGGGTGCTGAGGTACGAAGATAGAATTTGGGTATCCTCAGTACAAGAACTAAAAGATGAAATACTGAATAAAGCCTATAGTACTAAGTTCGTTGTGCATCCAGGTAGTACAAAAATGTACAAAGATTTAAGCCGACACTTTTGGTGGTCTAACATGAAAAGAGAAATAGCGGAATGGGTAAGTATATGTTTAACGTGCCAAAGAGTTAAAACTGAATATCAGAAATCGAGTGGATTACTACAGCCCCTAGAAATTCCTGAGTGGAAATGGGAACATATTACCATGGATTTCATAGTTGGCCTTCCAAATACACAGAAAGGTCACAATGCCATTTGGGTAATTATAGATCGTCTTACCAATTCTACTCATTTCCTACCTATAAAAGTTAACTTCAGTCTTGACCAGTTAGCCAAACTTTACGTCAATGAAGTTATTTCTAGACATGGAGTCCCTGTTTCTATATTATCCGACCGAGATCCCCGATTTATTTCAAACTTTTGGACAAGTCTCCAGAAATACTTAGGGACCCAGTTTAGATTAAGCATAGCTTATCACCCATAAACCGACGGTCAGAGTAAGAGAACTATTCAAACTTTGGAGGACATGTTGCGAACTTGCATCATGGACTTCAAGGGAAGTTGGGAAGATCAGTTACCTTTGGTAGAGTTTTCCTACAACAATAGTTACCATGCCAGCATAGGAATGTCACCATTTGAAGCTCTGTACGAAAGGAAATATAGGACGTCGAAGAAGTCAGTGGCTGATAGGTACGCTTGTGAAGTGCTATTTTTTTCGGATATGAGTCACAGATTGGTATCATAGATAGAAAAGAACAAAATATACAGAATAAAGTGATACCTTCAGTCAAAGTTATTTGGAGGAATCAAAACATAGAAGAAGCTATGTGGGAGCTCGATAGTAAAATGCGAGATAACTACCCACATTTATTTTTGTAAGCCATATTGTAATTTCGAGAACGAAATTCTTATTAGTGGGGTGAATGTAATATTCCGAACCCTAATAAGATTTGTATATGTAAATTATGTGCTTATTAAATGAAATTTCTTGCTCCGACTTTGTGTTATGTGATTGTATATTTTATTAAAGAATTAGGTCAAATAAAAAATTTTCGCCAACCAGTTGTGTCGTGCTTACACGGACAAAATGATTTGTCGTGCTTCCGACGATTTCACCGAGAAGCGTCTCGGCAAATTATTTTTTGTAAGCTGTTGTGTCGTGCTTGGAAATGACAAAGTGATTTGTCGTGCTTCGGAGTTAATATAGTATTATATTAACTGATAAAAATTTAAAATAAGTTAAGTATGGTTTAAAATGATAAACTGAATTAGAAACCCTAATCAAAAAACCTTAATTGATAAAAATTGTCCGAATTGGTCAATTAAAACCCTGGGTATTACACGAGAATTCTAATTGATATAATTAGATTCTAAGTAATAAATAATAACATTAATTGGAGTCATTGAACTTATATTAAAACCCTAATTCAAGATTTAAACCCTATTGTAGGAGTGAAAACCCTAAACCCTAATTGGAAACCCTAAAATCCTAATTTGATTCAATAACACTAAATTATGAAATGATAAACCTTAATTATGATATATTACCTTAATTAAGGTATTACTAAACCTAATTAAACATCCTAAACATGATTAGTGAAAATCTAGGTTTAATTAGTAAGTAAATAAATCAAAAATAAAATTTAAACCAATAGAAATTGAGCTAGGAGTGTGCAAACTTTAGCTCAGCACACTCCAGCACAAGTAGGTGATTTAGATCAGACTGCAAAGCAACACAAGTCTCAATGCCAAGATTTGGAGGGAAAAATTGGGAAAAAATGAAAGAAACCCTAATTTAGGAGTTCCTATAAATAGAACATCAAGCTGATCAGTTAAGCCACAAAATTTACAAAGCCTAAACACTTACAATCATACCATATCAAGCCTTTGCAAGTGTAAGATCAGAATCAAAAGCCAAAGATCAAAAATCTAAGAAAAAGGTGCAAAACCCTAACTTTTATGCTAGATCTTCAAGCCTGTAAAAATTTTATGTTTTAGATATTTAGGATTATGTGTAAACATGTTATTTGATGATCTAGGTTGGTTAATCAAGTATCCATAACGTTTAAAGGGTCGAATTTGATAAAAAAAAAACTCAAACTGTTCTTGGCAGTCAAGAACAGTCTGACAGCCTATTTTGTCAGAGCTTTTGATCGGCTTAAATTGTTTCTTTGATGTGTTTTAAAGCACGAATTAGTAGTATGCCATGTTAGTTGTAATACCCAATTGGTATAATGTTAAAATTATCTCTTGGATGGAAGATATTAATGGTCAAAACCCGTTGACTGACCATAATGGACTGATTTCTGGGTAACCCAGAAATCATATGAATGTATGACAGTTCACTGACAAACTTTTGAACAACCCAAATCATGCCTAAATGATATTATATGTGTTGTTTCTTGGCTTAATCTTATAGTATGCTATGTAAACTACAACCTTGAAGCATTAAAACACATTAAGCTAAACTAGAATCAAAGTTATCAGCGGTCAAACCGCGTTGACCGACCATGACTGACTGAGTTTCTAGGTAACCCAGAAACTCAAGAACAGTTGCGAACCGGCTACTTTGACCACATTTTTAGAGCATCAATTGATGTTGTTTCAGTGTAATGAAAGTAGTATGCACACAAGCCAATCATATTTGATATGATGTAGCATATACTTTGTAATCTTATTCGTTTGTTAAAGGCATTTTACTTTATCTACATGGTGTTGTTATATTAAATGTGATAAACCAATAGTTTTGAGCAATGCTTTTAGAATCATGATGGTGATCATGCTAATGAGATCTAAATTCTAGATAGCTCACAAACTAAAATTGTTCCTAATCGTTGGATTACTAAAAATGGGATTAGTGAATCCGGATAGATTAGTACATATGTTGCTTACTCTTATGAAGAGGATGATTGATCTCATAATCATTTGTGTGGAGACACTAAAGCAAGTATGTAGGTGCTTATTAGAGAATAAGTTCACTGAACGTGGCTCGCTAAGGAATACCTAATGGAGTTTTACTCGCCTGTCAATAGGAATTCCTCTAGTGATAGTAGTACAAGTGATCCTTGGACTTGAGATCATCATAGTATCTTGTGTATGATGAGTTATACTTTGACATATCCCTTAAGACCTTTAGGGTATATCAAAGGGTATGATTGGGCATAATAAGTTATACATGGAGATAGGTGAATGATCAATAAAGAATCTACCACTTCTAGTAAAAGGAGAGAATGTCCTATGTGATTCGATAAATGACGACTCAAAAGTCTTTGGCCAAAGCATAATGAAATTAGAAAGGAGTTTCTAATTTGCATTAATTAGAGTTGTGCATTTGAGAATCGAAATACATATAATTAAATAAAATAAGACTTGACAGTAATTCCATGTCTTATATTTAATTGGGACATTGTATGGTAGAAGGATTGAATTGTACGGTAACTATGCACTGAAAGGTTCTTTTATGATTAATGTTGAAATCTATATTATCTGGAAAGTCGTTGATCGCTAAGGGGGCTTACCCTTATTGTAGAATAAATATTATTTATTTAAATGAATTAAATAGTTTAATTTATTTATTTAAATAAGATTAGAATTGTTCTAATTGATTTATTCACAACCGGTTTAATATGGAGAACCTAAAGGGTCACACCGCAAAAGGAAAATATTTATTTAAGAAGTAAATGGCATAATTGTAATAATAAGTTAAGTGTATTTAATTTAGTCTATGGAGATAGAATAAATTAAATAGCTTAATATTTATTATTTAATATTTTAGAAATATTAAATATAAATTAATAAGAGGAGTCTTATTATTATTATTACTATTACTATTATTTAATTCCTAATAGGGATTGAGAATTAATTAATAGAAGTACTCTCACATGAATTCCTAATTGGATTAGGAGTTTAATTTAATTAAAGGAGTTTAATTAGAATAGAAACCCTGATCCTAAATAGTTTAGGGAAGGGTTTTCCTACATCTATAAATAAGAGAAGTCTTATCATAGATTAGGGTTACACACTCTTACATAAGAATTGTAGAGAGTACTTACAATTTCTATAGAGATAGAAACTAGGGTTTTTCCAACACCCATCTTCTTGAACAAGTATTATTCCTTGGTGGATCACCTCTAGAGGCCAAACACTTGGGTGGTTAACGTTGATCAAAGGAAGGAATTTAATCGGTGGAATTTAAGGAGAACGCGAAGGAATTGGAGGTGAACTTGTACCTGAGGAAACTAGAATTTTACAAGGGTATAATTCTTATTCCCCATCTCTTTCGTTTAATTAATAATTGTGCATAAAGAAAGATCATGGTGATGGTTTGTATAAAATTTTAAAATCTGATTTTATCGCGCTTCCGCTTTATTAATGTAATTTGATTGCATGTTCGCGTTATACAACCTAACAGTGGTATCAAGAGCCAAACTTTATGCGAATTATTAATTGTTTTGATTCGGTATATACATTGATATGTGTTTAGAACAATTTAATTGGGCATAATTGTTTGTGTAAAATTATTTTATTATTATTATTTTTTATTTTGATTTTATTTATTTTCAATTAAGATAAAAGGTTTATTTTAATTGGAATATGATTAAAATTAAAAGTTTTATTTTAACTTGGAATGTGATTCTACGTTAACTAGAATAAAGGAGTTTATTCATATATGGAATAGGATTCCATGTTTCCTGGAATAAATGAGTTTATTCATATATGGAATAGGATTCCATGTTTCCTAGAATAAAGGAGTTTATTCACATATGGAATAGGATTCCATGTTTCCTAGAATAAAGGAGTTTATTCACATATGGAATAGGATTCCATGTTTCCTTAAAAAATAAAGATGTTTATTTTGATAAGGAATATGATTCAACATATCTTATTTTCCAACAATTTTAAGTTAAAAATAAAGGTGTTTATTTTAAACTTGAAATTGGTTTCCATATTAATTAAAATAAAGGAGTTTATTTTGATTTGGAATTTGATTAAAATAAAGGAGTTTATTTTTATTCAAAAAAAAAATTTAAATTAAAATAAAAGAGTTTATTTTGATTTGGAATATGATTAAAATAAAGAAGTTTATTTTAATTGAAATTGGATTTCATGATAACTAATTAGAGTTGGAATTGGATTCCATGATAACTAATTGGAGTTGAAATTGAATTTTATACTAACTAATATTGCCCATTAAATGATATCAATGCATATATGGAATGGTTTTATTATTCATGGGATGAATGTTATTTATTGATACATATAGAGATATGTATGATAATAAATAGGGATTGATTATGGACTATTGACCAATGTGTGATTGGATTTATTTTAGTGGATGCTTGAATGTATGGGTTTTTATAAATGGGGTCTGCGTACCTCGTCTTCTCTAATTTTTCTTAATGTAAATTCTATCTCCCTCCTATGTATTTCCCCTTGACTGCTGATCAAGGTTTCTATTTATTGTAAATAGTTTTTGTAATAGGACTAGTTAGAATTAATTTTGAAGAATTGAAGACAAAGAAGCAAGGAGCGCTTGAAGACCCATTTGTAATGGAGCCCGGGTTTAAATGTAATAGTTATATTTAAATTTAATTCTTGCACCCTAGGTTTGACCTTTTGGTTCATTTGGTGGCTGTAGTGAACCAAACTAGAATAAAAGTCCATAATCAATCCGAGTAGAATATAGTATTCTATATGTGCATGCTTGCTATGTATATATTATATATTATACAACATGCTTCGCATGTTAAATAATATGACGCGTATTTTATATATATGTGCATGCGCGCTAAACAAGATGAGACAAATAATAACAAACCCCTCAAAGAAATCATATTAAGTCCTAAGCGTTCAAAGATATTTGGAATATCGAACGTCGCCTTCTAGCATGGTAAAGCAATAAAGTATTAAATATTTAATATGAGTTTGTTGTGTCACCACAAGGCAAGTATTAAAATATTTAAGATGTTGTTTTATCACATTTGATGCTTATACATAGACTGAACGATGCTGTTTTGTTGTGTCACCACAAGGACAGTGTTTTTCTTTCGAATATATGGAAGTGCTAGGATGGACTTAAGTTGGATAATTTTGATTCGGATGTGTCACCACTTGATCAAAATAATCTAAGAGGCAAAATACAAGGAGTTACATAGAGATGTAATTGACAATAGTTGTTTACCTATTTATTTATATATCGTTTGTTGTGTCACCACAAGGCTATATACATCTAAAATGGGATCCTTAGTCTCACTAGCAAATCTTTAATTAGAATTGCCGAACTATATAATGAGGGTAATATAGTTTGATGAAAATAGTGGGAGATGCCAATTTAAAATAAAGACCTAATTTTTTTTGGTAATTAATTAAAAATGAATGTATGCTAAAATGTTGTTAAATTACAAATTCATTTACAGAATTTTACGATGTCTAATTCACTATCACTGCATAGCATATTAGAAGCTAATTAACCGGACCGAATTATACGGACTACTTAAGGAATTTGAGAATAGTTCTCAAGGCTGAAAAGTTATCTTATGTCCTTAATATACCTATCCCTGCAATGGTTGCAGACAATGCCTCAGAGGAAAAGATTGCTACTTTTAGAAAGTGGCAAGATGATGCACAGTTGGCTCAATGCATCATGCTCGCATCCATGAGTAACGAGCTTCAGCGTCAGCATGAAACTATTGATGCTGCTACTATACTCTTGCACCTTCAAGGAGTTGAAGGGTGAAGAAAGTAGGACTATTAGATATCAGATATCTAAGGAGCTCTTCCGATCTAGAATGACCGATGGCACTACAGTATAGACAAATGTCCTAAAATGATCAATATGATTGAACAATTGGGACAACTGGGTTTTAATGGATGGAGAGTTGATCCAAGATTTGATCTTGCAATCACTTCCGGACTCTTTCTCACAAATTGTTCTGAATTTCCACATGAACAAGTTATATGTCAGCCTGCCTGAGTTGCTTAAACATGTTGAAAACTGTAAAGAGTCACTTTCCAACAAAGAAAGACCAAGTCTTACTGGTAGATGATTCTTCCAGGAAGCGGAAGAGGGCCAAAGGATCTTCTTAAAAGAAGAATAATTCAAAGAAGGTAAATGGAAGGGCAAAAATAAAGGACAATAAGAATAAGACTGATGCAGATAATAAAGGAGTTTGCTTCCACTGCAATAAGCCTGGATACTAGAATTAAAACTAGAGGGTAACCAGAAGAAGCTTAGTGAAGCTTCGGTTACAAATATGGGTTTGTTCATGATTGAAATAAATTTTTCTATAAGTCAAGGTTCTACTTGGGTATTGGATACCGGCTGTAGTTCTCACGTATGCAATCCAATGCAGAGACTAAGCAGAAGTAGAAAGCTAAACAAAGAATAAGTAATCTTACGCGTGGAGAATGAAGCAATGGTTGCTGCATTAACCGTAAGAACTTATAGTTTAGCATTGCCTACGGGCAAGTCTATTAATTTAATAAGTTGTTATTATGTTCCAGTTCTCTTTAGAAACATTATTACTTCCGTTGTTGGACAAGGAAGGTTCTGGTATTATATTTAAGAACAATTATTGTTCTATTTATAATGATAATGTTTTGTTTAAAACTGGAAGATTACTTGATAGACTTTGTATACTTGACTTATATGAAAATTATTTTGCAAATTGAACAAACTAATAAAAGAAAAGGAGATGGTCATTCAAAGAGTTGAATATGTGTATTTGATGAAATACAAGTCTGAATCATTTGAAATGTTCAAAGAATTCAGAAGTGAAACATATTGACAGAGTATTAAGATTCTTTGATCAGATCGAGGAAAGAATACTTGTACAATGAGTTTCTAGATCATCTCAAAATGGTATTTTCTCATAATGGACACTTCTTGATACGCAATAATTGATTGGTGCATCTAAAAGGAGAAATTGTACCTTGTTGGACATGGTGCAGTCCATAATGATTTTTACCGACATTCTACTATCCATCTGGTGTTATGCCCTAGAAACGGCTGCATATCTACAAAATAAGGTAACCTCAAAAATCTGGCCCCAAGACTCCATAAAAGTTATGGATAGGGAGGATTCCTAATCTTAAGTATGTTAAGATAAGGGTTGTCCAGCTTATGTGAAAAGGTTTCAAAGATAAGTTTGGGACAAAATCTGACAAGTGCAGACTTGTGGGATATCCTAAAGTAAGTTTAGGGTATTATTACTATAATCCTACACGTCGCCTTCTTAGATAAAGGTGTTTATCATTGAAGGAGCTAGTGGGAGGGTAAAAGATCTTGAAGGAGTTCAAGAACCACAAAGCACTTTAAGTCGAATCGAGGAACCTGTAGATAGACCTATTGTACCACAACCGAATCGTAAATCTGGAAGAGTACCGAAGATACCTGGGAGGTATGGATTCATCATAGAGGATGATGATGAGGTACGCATCATAGAGGATGATGATCTAGTTATATACAATGAGGCTATGAATAAAAGACACTCAGAGAAATGGCAGATGGCCATAAAATCCGAAATGGACTCTATGTATAAGAACCAAGTATAGACTCTGGTATATATGGGTCTTTAAGAGAAAGACTGGGGCAAATGGCAAGGTGGAGACCTATAAGACCAGACCTGTTTAAAAGGTTTCAAATAAAGTCAAGGAGTTGACTGTGATAAAACCTTATTACTGGGTAATGCTCAAGTCCATTTGGATTTTGCTTGTGATTGCAGATTATTACGAAATCTGGCAAAAATGGATGTGGAGACACCCTTCCTCAATGAAGACTTGAGGAGAATGTATGTATGATACAGCCAGAGGAATTTGTTTCAAAGGTTGAAGCAAATCGTGTTTTAAGCTACAATGATCCATTTATGGATTGAAGCAAGCTTCTCAAAATGGAACATTCATTTTGATGAGACAACCAAAAGAGTTTGATTTTATCAAAAATGAGAATGAACCTAGTGTGTACAAAAGGGTAAGTGGGAGCACTGTGACATTCTTGGTATTATATGTTGATATACTACCGACAAGGAATAACACACCAATGCTACAATCAGTCAAGATAAAATTGTCTAAACATTCTTCCATTAATGACTTGGGAGGAGCATCCTATAAATTGGGGATAGAAATCTATATAGATAGATTTAAAAAGATGTTCGATTTGACCCAATAAACGTATATTCATTCGATGCTAAAGGCGTTTAGCATTGCAAACTCCAAGAAAGGTCTCATGATGATGAGTCGTGGAGTGTATCTCTCTAAAATTGTCCCCAATTAAAAGAGAGATCGCATGAGTTACTATCATGCATGCAATGAATATACTAGGCTTGATGTTGATCAGTCATATTCTAGAGAAGATCACTGTAAGACAGTGATAAACATCTTTAAGTACTAAACCGGTATTGAAGATGTAATCATAATTCATGGTAGGTCCGAATTAAAACTAGAGGGCTAAACAGACTCAAGTTTTTTTAGACTGACCAAGACGATAACAAATCCACTTTAAGGTAAATCGTTACCTTGAAAGGTGGTGCAGTGAATTGGAAAAGTTCCAAACAGCAAAGAGTTGCTGGTTTAATGACAAAGACAAAGTATATAGCTGTAAATGAAGCTGCAAGTTGATTGTTTGGATGAAAAGTTCATTACAGAACTAGGAATAGTTCTTAAGTCTCATCTTGGATTCAAACATGTGTTGCGGCACTTTCATTTGATTAGTAAAATCATTGAAAGAAGAAAAGTCACTATAGAGATAGTGGACTCTCGAGAACAGCATTGCATATCCATCTACTGAAGCTTTATCCAACAGCAGGATAATCGTCACTTAGAGAAGAAGGGTATTAGATACCATGGCGATTGACTTTAGTGCAAGTGGGAGATTGAAAGTAGTATGCACACAAGCCAATCATATTTGATATGATGTAGCATATACTTTGTAATCTTATTCGTTTGTTAAAGGCATTTTACTTTATCTACATGGTGCTGTTATATTAAATGTGATAAACCCATAGTTTTGAGCAATGCTTTTAGAATCATGATGGTGATCATGCTAATGAGATCTAAATTCTAGATAGCTCACAAACTAAAATTGTTCCTAATCGTTGGATTACTAAAAATGGGATTAGTGAATCCGGATAGATTAGTACATACGTTGCTTACTCTTATGAAGAGGATGATTGATCTCATAATCATTTGTGTGGAGACACTAAAGTAAGTATGTAGGTGCTTATTAGAGAATAAGTTCACTGAACGTGGCTCGCTAAGGAATACCTAATGGAGTTTTACTCGCCTGTCAATAGGAATTCCTCTAGTGATAGTAGTACAAGTGATCCTTGGACTTGAGATCATCATAGTATCTTGTGTATGATGAGTTATACTTTGACATGTCCCTTAAGACCTTTAGGGTATATCAAAGGGTATGATTGGGTATAATAAGTTATACATGGAGATAGGTGAATGATCAATAAAGAATCTACCACTTCTAGTAAAAGGAGAGAATGTCCTATGTGATTCGATAAATGACGACTCAGAAGTCTTTGGCCAAAGCAGAATGAAATTAGAAAGGAGTTTCTAATTTGCATTAATTAGAGTTGTGCATTTGAGAATCGAAATACATATAATTAAATAAAATAAGACTTGACAGTAATTCCATGTCTTATATTTAATTGGGACATTGTATGGTAGAAGGATTGAATTGTACGGTAACTATGCACTGAAAGGTTCTTTTATGATTAATGTTGAAATCTATATTATCTGGAAAGTCGTTGATCGCTAAGGGGGCTTACCCTTATTGTAGAATAAATATTATTTATTTAAATGAATTAAATAGTTTAATTTATTTATTTAAATAAGATTAGAATTGTTCTAATTGATTTATTCACAACCGGTTTAATATGGAGAACCTAAAGGGTCACACCGCAAAAGGAAAATATTTATTTAAGAAGTAAATGGCATAATTGTAATAATAAGTTAAGTGTATTTAATTTAGTCTATGGAGATAGAATAAATTAAATAGCTTAATATTTATTATTTAATATTTTAGAAATATTAAATATAAATTAATAAGAGGAGTCTTATTATTATTATTACTATTACTATTATTTAATTCCTAATAGGGATTGGGAATTAATTAATAGAAGTACTCTCACATGAATTCCTAATTGGATTAGGAGTTTAATTTAATTAAAGGAGTTTAATTAGAATAGAAACCCTAATCCTAAATAGTTTAGGGAAGGGTTTTCCTACATCTATAAATAAGAGAAGTCTTATCATAGATTAGGGTTACACACTCTTACATAAGAATTGTAGAGAGTACTTACAATTTCTATAGAGATAGAAACTAGGGTTTTGCCAACACCCATCTTCTTGAACAAGTATTATTCCTTGGTGGATCACCTCTAGAGGCCAAACACTTGGGTGGTTAACGTTGATCAAAGGAAGGAATTTAATCGGTGGAATTCAAGGAGAACGCGAAGGAATTGGAGGTGAACTTGTACCTGAGGAAGCTAGAATTCTACAAGGGTATAATTCTTATTCTCCATCTCTTTCGTTTAATTAATAATTGTGCATAAAGAAAGATCATGGTGATGGTTTGTATAAAATTTTAAAATCTGATTTTATCGCGCTTCCGCTTTATTAATGTAATTTGATTGCATGTTCGCGTTATACAAACCTAACATGTAATTTTTAAATGTCGTTATACACTATCATGTTAGCTACAACAACAAACAAAAATAACACACAAAAAATAACCCAGCTGGAATTAATTTAAGGTCAAAAGTCACTGCTCGACATTGACCGGCTGTTCTTCATGAAGAACATCTTTAGCGACGAAATTCATACCTAAAACCCAGAAACCTAAAATCCTATGCAGTTCGTCGCTAAAGCCATTTTGCAACGGTTTTAAATAAAAATTAATAAAAATAATTAAATAAATAATAAATAATTCATAATAATTAATAAATAAATATTAAAATTCATTTTTAATTATAATTAATAATTTTTAATATTCTGATATAATTTTTAATAATTATTTAATTTAATTGAATATTAAATTATTATATAAATATATTAAATAAATGATTTAAAAATAATAATAATGTATTTAAATTAGTTTAAATGATAATTAAATCATTTAAAAATATTACCAACTTTCCAAAATTATTATAAATAATAAATAAATTATTTTAAATGATATACTAAGTATTTGAAAATATTATAAATGATAATTAAATTAAGTTTTAAAAATTATTATAAAAAATAATTATTTCATTTAAATGATAAAATAAATTCTATAATATTATTAATGACAAAATAAATCATTTAAATAATATTTTAAGTATTTAAAATTATTCTAAATGATAAATAAATTATTTAAATAACATATTAATGTTTTAAAAATATTCTAAATGATAATTAAATCATTTAAAAATATTCCTAAGCTTGTAAAATTATTTAAAAATATTACCAAGCTTTTAAAAATTATTTCAAAATAATATTAAGCTTATAAAAAATGTTATAAATGATAATTAAATTATCTAGACTAATATTTAAGCTTCCAAATGAAGTTTTATTGATAAACCTATGTGTTTAGCTATCTAATGACGCGACCGAGATACCGAATTGACGTCGAACCTTGGTGAAACTTGTTTAGTTTAATTAGATAAGTAATATTATAGATTCTAATGTTTATTATTGATATGAATAGACATAAATAGATTACCCAGCGTTGATAAACAGCGTAAACTTAACGTGCTACGCTAAGGCAAGTCTCCAAACCTTGTTACCTTTATGCAAGTCTTCTAACCTTGTTATATTTAAGTAAGTCTATTAGATCTTGCTATCAATTTTTGTGAAGTTATTCCTTCTTGTTCAGCATAACTTAATAAATGAATCATTATTCATATATTGTTTATTCGAGCCTAAATTTTGTGTCAAACCAAATTATTTTGGTACGACATCCTATACTGAGAAATGGAACACCTTGATGTAAGGTGAACTGAAACACCTTGATATAAGGTGCCGGTAAATGTTTATTATATATCGACATCAAATTATAGGATGATATGCATACTCTTAGGATATTGGTTAGGCTGATCCCCTACTAGATATCAAAAATCAAGCGGTTCTAAGTCATTGAAGACTGATAGAACTAATTAAAATATGTGGTTCATGTACAGACCCCTCAGTTGTATATCTTTGATATCTTTCAACTCAAACACATTGTGTTTATGTTTTCAAATGAACTTGCTGAGCATTTGTAGCTCATTCTTGCATACAACTTTCTTTGCAGTTTTAGATGGTAATTCTGGAACTTCAGAGACGACCAAAAGGAAATGACCGTGTTAATTAGTTTTACTTTATTTAAGTCTTTTAAAGGCTTTGTTTTAATAACTTAGTATTGAGAATGATGTAACTGAACTTAATGATATAAAATATATTATCATCCTTTATGATATCGAATGCGTTATACTCTGATCTTTAAATTGTTTAGAATAGTTGTACTAAGTTAGTACAATATCCATATGAACTATACATCAGAATGAGGGTATTTGAATGCTATTGAGAGTTCTATAAGCTCTAGGGTTATACTTAATGAGCATCGGTAAGGTGCCATCTTTACCGGAATGCGCCCCTCAGTTCTAGGGACAATTTTATCATTAATACTGTGAATGTCAAATAGATAGGAACTATTGATATGAAAGAGATATCCACAAGATAAGAATCTGTACATCCAAGTGAGGGTATCCAAACACAGATAACGTTCTGACGAGAACTATTATCTGTTATAGGATACTGTGACCTCCTACTTTTGTACCCAATTTGCTCAAATACACAAAATTATATCCGAATACTCCTACTTTTGTACCCAATTTGCTCAATAACTCAACCCAAAATTAAAATGGGTACTCCCATAAATATTGGGATGGGTAAAAATAATTATTATGGGATTTGTCCATTTATTCGGAATACCCATACTATACATTTCGGATACGGATAAAATCACGTATCAGCTCAAATAAAATTTTCGACGCTTGGAAAAATTATTTGTTCGCACACACGCATTGACTAAATTATTCAACATCGAAAAAGACACAAAAATATTATGGCGTGATTAGTACCTCGGGAAACGTGCCCCGTAAATTGTAATTTAGCGATGCTACGCGAAATTAATTATTCACTTAAACAAAACTATAACACGTAAAATTTCATGCATTCATATAATCCAGGTTTTCACACAACCTATAAATATGCCACACAAAAATAATATTAATAAAATATAATATATTCATTAATATTCAAAAAATCGAATTACAAGGCAAATCCAGAATTCTCGGTCGTTACAGCTACTAATGGATGAGAGAGAGAGGTTGACAAATTGAAGAGTTTAGAGAAAGAAAACTCTCACACTATTAATCTCTCATTTCCTCTGTATAACCGTTTCTCTCCTTTTTCCTTCAATTAGTCTATGTGCAGCAACCACATGGGGCCCACCCCATCAGCTGACTTCTTTTCCCTTTTATTTTAATTCCTTAATTCACCATTTAATTACCCATTTGGCTAATTTAACATCCGGAAGTCAATTTTTCGTGTCTACAGTCATTTCTTTCTAAAATCGACGTTTTGAATGTTACGGGAATATTCGTTTCATCAAATTCAATCCCAAAATTTGAGTTTGACTTTTTACTCGAAAAAATTAACTGGTTGACTTTGACCAAAAAGTCAACCCCGAGACATTTTGTGTTTATAGACTATTCTTACTAATTTCGACGTTCCGGACTCAAATATCCAGTCTGCTTCTCCAAATTCTACTCTGAACTCATTTTCGAGTTTTAGTTACTTTTTTATGTTTGATATAAATGTTAGCTCCCTTAGCTAGTTCAAATAATTAAATTAGTTTAAACCAACTATTAATATACATCTCATCACATAACTGAAATTATATATATATATATATATAACACATATACATATATTTATTTAACCACAAAAAGAGATTCACATAAAATTTATTTAAATAATATACATCAATTACATGGCATTCTCGGTTATTATAGCCGTCAAGGGATTCTAACAAATTGAATCACCTGATAGCCAGTTTGGGATATACTATCGATTAAATCCCGGTTACATCATTGTGTAGATCTATTAGAGCTTAGATCTACAGACATCCTATCCTAGATCTCAAATCTTTGCGATGGATCTTGTCAATATGTAATAGTCTCTCGATATGTCGGCTTCATTATGGGATCCATGGATTAGGGTTTTTGGGAGCCCTTTTGTTAGACTTTGTTCTCGTTTCGATGTGTTTTTCTTATAATTCCGAGTCATGTGAGCCTAGGAATGGAGTCGGGGTCTTTGTTCGTGTGACAACTAATGAGTGGGTTTTATACCTACGAATCAGGTATTGTTAGGCTTAATTATTGTAGTCTTTAAGTGTTTTTAGTATTATTTTACTTGTTTTTGGTGTTTATTTATTGTAGGTTGGAGCTGGAGGGACAAAAGGGTAAATTTGGAGCTTAAAATACACTTGGTGGCATTTTTATAAATTCCTGGACAAGGGCTAGCGCCAGAGGCGCTAGTTCACATTTTTGGGTGCTAAAGTTCAGCTGAAGGAGGAAAAGGAAGCCAATTCGGAAGAGGATTCTAGTCAATATTGATCAGATAGTGAGAAGGAAACCCTAAGAAGGAACTTGGAGACTTTTAATATAGTTAATCTATCTTTACTTTAGAGAGTACGGAGAGATATTCTATGGATTACTTTTTTTTCAAGCACTGGATTTTGATGTGGGTTTAAGCTTACTTTGGAATTTTATTCACAATTGGGTTTGATCAATCTACTTCTTCTTTATTCAATTGATTGTTTATTTTTCATGTGTAGATTTGATCCCATAATGGCTTTTGGTTCAGACATGAACTAATCTCCATTATGGGATTCTAGCGGATTTTAATATGTAGTCTAATTATAAGCTTGATTGTTAGATTGTTTTGCATATCATAAGGAATTTTTATCATGATTGTTTTGCATGTATGAATGCTTGATCACCATTCGACTTCAGTACTTGTATGGAATTGAAAAATAACATATAAGTATGGATTGTAATCATGATAGCTTGCGAATATGAGGCTTAATTGGATAGCTTAGTATTGTGTGAGTCAGATAGAAATATACTGTTTCACCGTAAGAGTCAAAATAGGGACTTGTGCTTAAAATCAGTATAATTACAATTTCACATAGAAATATAGTGATTTTGGTTATAGTGGTCATTACATGGTGTCTATCAAGTATGGATATTATGTAAGTAGGTCATAATGCATTGACAAATGGTTATGTCTAATTTAGTGTCCTTGGCTACTTTTCTGTGATATATGAACTTACTAGCATGATAGTGGTAATTAGATGAACTATTAAATGAAGTTAGGATCCCATTAATTCCAAGCTTGATATATTTCGTTAGTCTTTGCATATTTAGTTATTAATTAATATAGAAATAATTTTGTCACCAAAAGTAAGACAATAGTTTAGGCAAATAAGTATAGTGATAGAACTGATGCATAATGATTTAATTTAATCCTGTCTTTCTAGGACGTTACTCTACTTCCTCTGTATTACTTGTTGACCACGTATACTTGCGTGAGTTAGAGCTCTTTTATTTTCTTTTATTTAAGACTTAAAAAGAGGCAACTAGTTTTTGGCGCCGTTGCCAGGGACAGGCGTTAGATTTTTATTATTATCATCAGTTTTAAGCTATATTGTTTGACTTAGACAACTCTAATCTTTTCTCATTTTTATTTTATTTTTGTTTTGGTTTCAGGTACTTGTAGAAATTTTTATGCACACACGATCATCCAACTCAGAATTGACACCAGCTCAGGATAATATTGATGGAAGAGGTTGGAAAGCAAGAGTGCATAGGAATTTACAAGCACAGTTAGAAAGAACTATTCCAAAAATGGCGGAGGAACAGAGAATCGAGCAAAGAGAGGAACATAAAGCTTTGAGGGACTATTCCATGCCAAACATCACTGGATTGCAGTCTAGCATAGTCAGACCGGCAATAGCAGCAAATACCTTTGAGATTAAACCAGGAACCATTCAAATGGTGCATAATTCGGTCCAGTTTGGGGGTGCTGCTACAAACGATCCTAATGAGCATCTTTTGAGTTTCATTGAAATTTGTGATACATTCAGATACAACGGGGTGACGGAGGATGCCATTCGACTAAGACTGTTTCCATTTTCATTAAGGGACAAAAGTTGGCTCCATTCTTTGCCTGCAGGATCAATTACTACATGGGAAGACCTAGCACAAAAATTTCTAGCCAAGTTTTTCCCAATGGCTAAAACAGCAAAACTAAGGATAACAATTTCTCAATTTGAGCAACAAGAGGGTGAGTCCTTATACGAAGCTTGGGATAGGTACAAGGAGATGCTAAGGAAGTGTCCACACCATGGGATGCTAGATTGGATGGTGATCAACACATTTTATAATGGATTGGGATGGCAGTCTAGGCAGATGGTAGATGCAGCTGCGGGTGGAGCTTTAGAGGCAAAGAGCTATGACGAGGCTTATAACCTTATTGAGATTATGGCAGTAAATGATTTCCAGAATCCTACAGCCAGAACGTCACAGCCCAGAGTTGCAGGTGTGTTGGAAGTGGATGCTATTACCCAGTTTATCAGCACAAATGGCGGCAATGGCAAAGAAAATAGATTCGTTATCGGAAAGCAAAGCCAAGTCAGTTGCCTTCGTATGTGAGATTTGCGCAGGGTCGCACTCAACAGATCAATGTGCTATCAACTCGGAGTCGGTGCAGTATGTGAACACTTATAAGAAAGACCAAGGTCAGTTTCAGAACACATACCACCCCAACAATCGCAATCATCCAAACTTTAGTTCGTCAAATAACCAAGGAAGTCAGCAGTAGCAGTTTCAGCAGAACAATCAGTTTCAACCAGCGCAGCAACAGTATGCTCCAAGACCACCTTTTCCACCGGGATATTCTCAACAACAACATCCTACTCCATATGCACCTCCGCAGGAAAAGAAATCAAAAATTGAAGAGATGATGTTAAAGTACATGGCAAATACAGAGGTGATGATCAAAAGCCAGGCAGTGGCTATTAAAAATCTGGAAGCTCAGATGGGGCAAATGACGACTATGCTTAACAGCAGGCCCCAGGGTTCATTGCCAAGTAACACAGAGGCAAACCCACGGAGAGAAGGTAAGGAACAGTGTCAAGCCATTACACTCAGATCGGGAAAGCAATATTCAGGAAATGCACCAGAAACAGCAGCACCGAGTATGACACTGGGGTAGAAACTGAGACAGAAATTGAAGCTGAACAGAAAGAGAAGAAGGATGAGTCTGAATCGCAACAAGTAGAGAAGGAGAAAGCTAGTTCAGATAAGAAGCCCGTGAATACAGTACCACAAGTTCACCCTCAGGTACCGTATCCGCAGAGATTGAACAAGCAGAAGGACGATAAACAGTTCAGAAAGTTTTTGGAGGTTTTTAAGAACTGCAGATCAACATACCCTTCGCGGAGGCATTGGAACAAATGCCAAGTTATGCAAAGTTTATGAAGGGTATACTGTCAAGAAAAAGAAGGTTAGACGAATTTGAGACAGTGGCCTTGACGGAGGAATGCAGTGCAGTGCTTCAGCGTAAATTACCTCTAAAGCTGAAAGATCCGGGCAGTTTCACAATCCCATGCACGATCGGAAAGATGAGCTTCGATAAATGTTTGTGTGATTTTGGGGCAAGTATCAACCTGATGCCGTTGTCAGTATTTAGTCAGTTAGGATTGCCGGAACCAAGACCAACAAATATCTCTCTGCAGTTAGCTGATAGATCTATCACATATCCGCGGGGGATAGTGGAGGACGTAATGGTGAAAGTGGACAAATTTATCTTTCCGGCGGACTTCATCATTCTGGATTATGAGGAAGACAAAAATATACCAATCATACTAGGGAGACCATTCCTAGCCACGGGGAGGACTTTGATAGATGTGCAGAAAGGGGAGCTCACAATGCGTGTACATGATCAGGAGGTGACGTTTAACGTCTTCAAAGCAATGAAGCTCCCAACCGATGAAGAAGAATGCTTCAGAGTAGACTTGGTGGATAGTATAGTTCATGACGAAGTTAAAAGTTTGTTGGGCTATGAATCACTGCAGAGAGTGATTGCTGAAAATTCAGATTTGGAGGATGAAGAATGTGCCGAACTTATACAATATTTGGATACCACCCCCAAATTCGGAAAATTCAGAACACCTATCGAGCCACTTACGAAAGCGGGAGAGACATCGGTAAAGTTGAAACCATCTCTTGAGATACCTCCCGAACTTGAACTTAAACCACTTCCAGAACATCTCTGGTACGCATTTTTAAATAAAGATTCAAAGCTACCTGTGATTATTTCTTCTACACTAACATCTTTTCAGGAGGAAAAACTGCTACGAGTGCTTAGAGAGTTTAAATCAGCTATTGGATGGACCATAGCCGATATCAAGGGGATAAGCCCGTCTTTTTGCATGCATAAGATCTTACTGGAAGATGGTAGCAAGCCGACAGTTGAACCGCAAAGAAGGCTAAATCCTATAATGAAAGAAGTGGTTAAGAAAGAGATTCTGAAATGGCTGGATGCGGGAATAATCTACCCAATTTTGGACAGTTCATGGGTGAGCCCTGTGCAGTGCGTTCCAAAGAAGGGTGGAATGACCGTTGTCACCAATGAGAATAACGAGCTGATCCCAACGCGAACCGTAACAGGGTGGAGAATTTGCATGGACTACCGCAAGCTTAACAAAGCTACAAGAAGGACCATTTTCCACTTCCGTTTATCGATCAGATGTTGGACCGACTGGCGGGCCATGAGTACTATTGCCTTCTGGATGGGTATTCGGGCTACAATCAGATTACGATAGCTCCAGAAGACCAGGAAAAGACTACTTTTACATGTCCATACGGCACTTTTGCCTTTAGAAGAATGTCTTTCGGGTTGTGCAATGCTCTAGCCACTTTTCAGAGATGTATGACAGCGATTTTTTCAGACATGGTCGAACAGAATGTTGAGGTATTTATGGACGACTTTTCGGTATTTGGTGATTCTTTCGATCTATGTCTTGAAAATTTGGTAATGGTTTTAAAGAGATGTGTTGAAACAAATTTAGTATTGAATTGGGAGAAGTGCCATTTTATGGTACAAGAAGGAGTCATACTAGGACACAAAGTGTCGAAGAAAGGCATTGAGGTGGACAGGGCAAAGCTGGAAATGATTGAGAATTTACCTCCACCTACGTCAGTAAGAGGTGTCCGCAGTTTTCTTGGTCATGCAGACTTCTACCGCAGATTCATCAAGGACTTCTCTAAGATAACTAAACCATTATGCAGTTTATTGGAGAAGGATGCACAGTTTAATTTTGATGAGGCTTGCATGAGGGCATTTGAGCATTTAAAGAATAAGTTAACTTCAGCACCAGTTATCACAACACCAGATTGGGCGTTGCCGTTTGAGCTGATGTGTGATGCCAGTGATTACGCAGTAGGGGCTGTTTTGGGGCAAAGGAAGGAGAAGATGTTTCATGTGATATACTATGCCAACAAGACCCTTACAGATGCACAGTTAAATTACACCACCACAAAGAAAGAGTTATTGGCAGTGGTGTACGCCTTTGATAAATTCCGGTCATATTTGATAGGCACAAAGGTAATAGTGTATACGGATCACTCAGCAATTCGACACTTAGTGGCGAAGAAGGATGCAAAGCCCAGGTTGATCAGGTGGATATTGCTTTTGCAAGAATTTGATTTGGAGATCAAGGATAGGAAGGGTACCGAAAACCAAGTGGCAGACCACTTGTCTCGACTAGAGCAGCCGGAAAGGGAGATAGAAGGCAAAGTTGAAATTAATGAATCCTTTCCGGATGAGCAGTTGTTTGTGGTGCAAGGGGAAGTGCCATGGTTTGTGGACTACGCAAATTATTTGGTGAGTAAGATGATACCTTCTGACTTGGTGGGGCACCAAAAGAAAAAGTTCCTGCATGATGTTAAATGGTATATATGGGATGAGCCGTATTTGTTTAAACAGTGTGCGGATCAAATGATAAGGTGTATCCCATATAGTGAGACCGAAGGGATTTTACAGGATTGCCATTCTTCTGTATATGGAGGACATTATGGAGGAGAGAGAACAACAGCTAGAGTACTTCAAGTAGGATTCTACTGGCCGACAATCTTTAAAGATGCTTACAGTTTTGTTCAACGGTGTGATAGATGTCAGAGAGTTGGTAATATTTCAAAGAGGAATGAAATACCTTTGAATACGATCCTTGAAGTAGAAGTTTTTGACGTTTGGGGGATTGATTTCATGGGTCCTTTCGTGTCTTCGTGCGGTAATCTCTACATTTTATTAGGAGTTGACTATGTGTTTAAATGGGTAGAAGTGGCAGCACTCCCGACAAATGATGCCAAGGTAGTCCTAAAGTTTTTGCATCGTAGTATTTTCACTAGATTTGGGACTCCTAGGGCTATTATCAGTGATGAAGGTAGTCACTTCTACAACAGGCAGTTCACAGCGTTGCTGGCTAAGTATGGGGTAAATCATCGTATTGCTACAGCTTATCACCCCCAAACAAACGGCCAAGCGGAAGTATCCAATCGAGAAGTAAAAAGAATCCTCGAAAAAATTATGAATTCGACAAGGAAGGATTGGTCCTTAAAGCTAGATGACGCTGTGTGGGCATATAGGACTGCGTACAAAACTCCGTTGGGTATGTCACCGTTTCAGCTGGTATATGGAAAAGCTTGCCATCTTCCGATGGAGCTAGAACACAAAGCATATTGGGCAATTCGGAAGTTGAACTTTGATTCGACAGCTGCAGGGGAGAAGCGTTTACTCCAAATCAATGAGTTGGACGAATTTCGACTACGGGCTTATGAAAACTCGAAGCTATATAAGGAGAAGGTGAAGAAATGGCATGGTCGTAAGATCATTAAGAGAACATTTGAACCGGGACAAAGGGTTTTACTTTTCAATTCCAAACTTAAACTTTTTCCCGGGAAGCTGAAATCAAGATGGTCAGGACCATTCACAGTAAAGACGGTCTTTCCACATGGCGCGATTGAAGTATACGACAAATTTCTGGATCAATCGTTCAAGGTGAATGGACAGAGGTTGAAGCATTACTTTGGGGATGAGGTGGACAGACAGAAAGTCACCTTAATCCTTTCTGCGACATGAGAATCAGAGACAGTCAAGCTAATTGACTATAACTTAGCGCTATCTGGGAGGCAACCCAGCATTTTAATTTTCTGTTTTGCTGTAGTTTAGTCATTTAACTTTATTTTATTTATAAAAAAAAGAAAAAAATAGGGTTTCTTGTAATTAATTTTGGATTTGGGTTGATGTGTGTGCAGGTAGAAGCTTGAATTGGACAAAAATTGACTAAGTGTGCCTATAAGCGCTGGCAGCGCCCTACCAAGCGCCTGCAGCGCTACATCATGCGGCAGCTACTGCCAATCAGCGCTATTAGCGCCCAATCCCTCACACATCCAGCGCCTGCAGCGCTAAAGCCATCACACACAGTCTGCATAACAGCGCTAGAAGCGCTCAACACGTCACAAGGCAAGCGCCAGAGGCGCTGCCCCAAGCCAACACAGTCTGCATAACAGTGCTAGAAGCGCTCAACCTAGTGCCAGCAGCGCTACCATCACCACAATACACTGACACTCAGCGCTATTAGCGCTCACTCCAGTCAATCCATAGCGCTAGAAGCGCTCGGCAGGGAATTTTAAAAAAAAAATAAAGTCTAAAACCCTAGGTCGGGCTTATTGAAGGTTTTGCACTACAAAGCCAATTTTGCTTCTTCTTCTACCTCATTCAAGCCGCCTCCAACCGACTTTTCTCCATTGTTGCTGCATAGAAGCTATTTTCCCCCAATCAAACATTAACAAACAGCCACCCACATTCTCAACTACCGTCGACATTCAACACTTGTAACCAAAGAACTTCTATAGCCAAGAAGGATTAAAGGTTCTCACATGGGTAATTCCAATTTCAAGTAAGCTTTACATTATTGATCAATTAGAACTTGAAATTGTTGGCTAGAAAGTTTAATTGCTAGTAGTTGGAGATAATTCTTTGGTTGTACTTGTAACCCAATTGAGTTTGTGTTGGCTCAATTGGGATTGGGTTTAAGTTTCAATTGTCTATCTTTATGCTTGCAAGTTGTGGGAGATTTCATTGTGCTAAATAGGGTTATTCATCAGTTTGGGGGAAACATTGTCTAAGGGTTTTTACAGTGTGCATACCAAGTGTTTGACAGATTGCCCCAACGAAATTTTGAGTTCTTTTGGGTCTTGATTTGTGTTTAATTGGTTATTAATGGCTCCTAAAAGACATAGAGGGGAAAGTTCAGGTTCATCAGCTGTGGTAAAATATGATAAGAAGAAATTTGTTAGCCCCGAAGCAAGTGATAAGTTTAAAAATTGGTCTTCCGGGAAATCTCTAATTCCTGAGCGTGGCCTGCTACCTATTGAGCGGGTAGATGGGGAGTTAGCTCAAATGATACGCAGCCGCAATTGGATGGTATTTACTGCACAACCTGAACCAGCTGCCGTTAATATTGTGAAGGAGTTTTATGCCAATGCTAAAGAAGCTAATGGGAATCTGGTTATGGTTCGGGGTCAGGAAATAAATGTGGGACGTAAAGCTATTAATGCGTATTATGGGTTGCAGAAAATTCACAGGGATGGCTATACGAAATACTTGGAGCAGGATTTGGATTATTCTGAGATTATAGAAGCCCTCTGTGAGCCAGGGACAGAATGGAAGCTGACTGACCAACAAGAAGCTGTGCACTTCCCCTCAGCCAAATTGAGCAGATATGGACAAGCATGGCATGCTTTTATATGTGCCAAGTTGATGCCGTGTCGCCATATGAGCGATGTCATTAATCAGCGGGCGGCGTTATTGTTTTGCATTGCTCAAGGGAAGACAGTGGATATTGGGGAAGTGATTCATGAATCTATTATACACACGCTTGAGGGTAGTACCACAGGTGGACTGCCTCACCCTTCATTGATCACAGATTTATGCCGTCATGCTGGAGTTAAGTGGGATAAAGATGAACTGATGTAGGCTCCATTGCCTCCAATTGATCATGCTGCAATGGGACGGTACAGAGTATGGGGTGGAGGTGAGTCACACCCGAGGGGCTTAGGTTTCATTCTACCACAGCAGCAGCCGCAGAAGCAGCCACAGGAACAACCACCACCAGTTGAGGATCCGGTTCCAGCCCCTACTATAGTTGAGACTATCCGATAGGACCTTCGGCACCATACTCGACGGATAGACTTAGTGGCAGGATCGATTCAGAGGGGTTTTGGTCGGATAACTCGACAGTAGAGTCGACTTGCTCAGCGCCAGGTGGAGATTTATGCCTATAATGTTAATTGTTCCACAGCCTTGGCGGATATGTTGGGCGGTTGAATCCTTCAGCAGGGCCTTTCCAGTTCCCACCAGCTCCTCCTTTATCTATTTACCCACCACCTGACTCGCCTCCTGATGCGGATGATGATGATGATGACGCTGCCGATGGCAGTGATGATGAGTAGTGTTCTTCATCAAGGGAGTCCTCTGTTCTTAATGTTTTATTCTTTTTCAATGAGGGCATTGTTTTGTTCAGTTTGGGGGGTAGTTTTTTTTGTTCTGTTTCATGCATTTAGTTTGTTTTGTTTTCTTGTGTTTATGCATGATGCCTGGTAGTTGCATTGCGTTTTAGGTTGTGTTATGCATTTAGTTTCATGAATTAAGCATAAATTGATATAGTATCTAATGTGGCCAATGATAAGACTGGTTTCATGGTTTTAACTTGAGAAGAATTGAAAACTAGTGCTTAGTGATGACTTTGATTAGGAAGTGAAGTTTAACTTGTCTGAAACTTTTGTTAGCAAGGAAAGCACAGAATTAATTGTTTTGATCAATTTAATTCAAATTGTTGCATAATTTTCTTCTGGTGGAAGATTTGGGTTAAAACTTGATAATATCGGTGAAACGTCCATTAAATGAAAAACAGGCAAGAATCTAAGTTTGGGGGAATCTTGGGGTGAAAAAAAAAAGAAGAGAAATTTGAAAAATTTTGAACCTTTCCCAATTGAAGAATGGATCATGTGGTGGGTTGAGATGGAGCGTAAAACGCACTCACTCATAAACACATGGAACGAGATGGAGCGTAAAACGCACTCGTTCAAAAGAAAGTGAGATAGAGCATAAAATGCACTCACTAAAAAGAAAAAAAATTGTTTTAAATTCCTGGGGAAGGGTTTAAAAAGGGTCTAAATGTGTTAAATAACCTTAGTGATATCCTTATGCTTAGTGATTGCTTGAATCAGTTGAATTGGTTGTATTCATGGGTTGAATTGAGTTGGAATTGAAAGTTTTCTTCTAAGAAGTCAATTATGTGATGGATTTGAATTGTAATTGATTGAAATGGTTGATATACACACACGTACGACATGGGTGATGACAGGTGTATCTTAACTACTTGGTTGGAGTTAGAAACTGTGCATTGGTTAAAGATTCTACTTAAGTATGTATGATATCTTTGAGGCCTGATGTTGGATACTGTGTTGGTTGACTGTTTGATTCGTAGGCGTGATAGTTTGTTTGTATTTGCATCATTGCATTGCTTGGGGACAAGCAATTGGTTAAGTTTGGGGGTATTTGATGAGCGAGTTTTATACCTACGAATCAGGTATTGTTAGGCTTAATTATTGTGGTCTTTAAGTGTTTTTAGTATTATTGTACTTGTTTTTGGTGTGTATTTATTGTAGGTTGGAGCTGGAGGGGCAAAAGGGTAAATTTGGAGCTTAAAATACACTTGGTGGCATTTTTGTAAATTCCTGGACAAGGGCTAGCGCCAGCAGCGCTTGGGCTAGCGCCAGCAGCGCTTGGGCTAGCGCCAGAGGCGCTAGTTCACGTTTTTGGGTGCTAAAGTTCAGCTGAAGGAGGAAAAGGAAGCCAATTCGGAAGAGGATTCTAGTCAATATTGATCAGATAGTGAGAAGGAAACCCTAAGAAGGAACTTGGAGACTTTTAATATAGTTAATCTATCTTTACTTTAGAGAGTACGGAGAGATATTCTGTGGATTACTTTTTTTTCAAGCACTGTATTTTGTTGTGGGTTTAAGCTTACTTTGGAATTTTATTCACAATTGGGTTTGATCAATCTACTTCTTCTTTATTCAATTAATTGTTTATTTTCTATGTGTAGATTTGTTCCTATAATGGCTTTTGGTTCAGACATGAACTAATCTCCATTATGGGATTCTAACGGATTTTAATATGCAGTCTAATTATAAGCTTGATTGTTAGATTGTTTTGCATATCATAAGGAATTTTTATCATGATTCTTTTGCATGTATGAATGCTTGATCACCATTCGACTTCAGTACTTGTATGGAATTGAAAAATAGCATATAAGTATGGATTGTAATCATGATAGCTTGTGAATATGAGGCTTAATTGGATAGCTTAATATTGTGTGAGTTGATGAGTGTGTTTTATATACACAAATTGGGTACTTTTTAGCCTTAATAATTTGTAAGTCTTTAGCTATTTCGTATAGTTTTATGTGTTTTCATCTTATTGTTGTGTAATATACTTTTGTAGTACTTTTATATGTATTTGTGTGCTTTTATGTGTTTTTACGTTGTTTTGTAGGTATTGAAATAAAGGCCCCTTGAACCGTTCCGTTTTTGGCTCGAATCTAGCATTTTCGCTGCTTGTTTCTCAATTTGACCCATGATGCAATCCGAATCTCTCAAAACTCAAAGAACAAAAGCTGTAGATATTGATCTCAGCTTTCCAGAACATCTGGAATCATCCAATTTGAAGTTCGTATGAGAGAGTTATGGTCATTTTACCATCGGATTCTGCATGACGTTTACACAGCAGTTGCTTCGGGCTCAATTTGAACCTTTCTCCGGCCATTATCTCGACGAGCTCCAGTTATGAAAGTTGTAGAGCTACTTCTTAGCTTTCCATAGCCTACTTAATCGCCTTAATCCGAGTTCGGACGAAGAAGTTATGGTCGTTTTTCCAGATCTCGCCGAGGCGGGAATTTCCTACACGAATTCCTCGCCGCGGTGAGATTTCGCCGGGGCGAGAATTCTTAGGCCAAAAAGCTCGCCGGGGCTAGCTTGTCGCGGACAGCAGCTGAGTTTTTGCGATTTTTGGTCCAAAACTCGGGAAATAGCTAGGTTTTTGATGACCCAACTCTTATAACATCCAGGGGGTAACAAAAACACATCATTCTTCATTTCTACTTGCAACCTAAGGTGAGAAAGAAAGAGAGAGGCGGCTTGGAGAGGGAGGCCATGGCTCTTGGCCATGGTTCTTCAAGTGCTTCAAGGAGCAACAATGGTGGGAGCTTCAACAAACAATTAAGGGAAGTCATCCTTTCTTTTCTTTTTCCTCTAGGGCTAGAACTCATTATTGGGGATCTAGTGCTACCAATTGTAACACCAATGGAGACAAGGAATTTAATTAAACTTCTAGTTTTTTATTTGATACTTGTATTATCCATGGATGATTACCCAATATTTGGAATAGTTTGATTTATTTGCTATGAATTAAACTTTTATCTTGCTTTCCTTTTGATACCATATGAATTGGTTCTTTATATTTTGTGCTTAATGTTTAATTGCTAAGGAATTGGTGATTAGCTTGGTTATCTATATGAAATTGGAAAATAGATTATAGATTCATACCATGAATATAATGACATGTGATTGTGTTATACATAATTTGTATTTTGTCAATTCATTGTGACCACCATGATCAAAAGGAGAGTTAAGAGATTTGAACAAAGTGATGCACACCAAGTGTTTGACAAAATGCTTGAGTGTGGATATTTTGTTCTTAGCTCTTTACCTATATATTTTTGCTTTAATAAATTTGTTTAATTAAGATCGGGATGCTTTGAAATTGTTATTGGGCTACATTAGAGATAATTCCTCGTGGGATCGATACTTTACTTACTCTTCATTACTTGTTGACCGCGTATACTTGCGCGTTAATTTTCGTTATATAATCGGACAACAAGTTTTTGGCGCCGTTGCCGGGGAATTAGTTTTCTAATGTTTTCCAATGGTGATTTCAATCGATTTGATCATGGGTTAAGCTTTAATTCATGTATTTATTTTATGATTACACGTGTTCACCAATTATGATAAATAGGCTGACAAGACAATGGGTAAATGCATTGCTCGTGTGCGAGACTTGGCGTAAGCTGGGGCCTCACAGTTCTATTTATTGTTATTGTTTGCGAATTGGATTGGCAAGACTTGGCATAAGCTGGGGCCTTGCCCGAGACTTGGCGTAAGCTGGGGCCTCAAGGTTCAATTTTGCAAGACATTCTTTAAAAAAAAAAAAAAAAAGAGCTATAATTTAAACTTGTATTTCTATTTTAATTAAAGTCAAGTCGAGGACTATAAACCAAGCGCTTGATGGGAGGCAACCCATTATCTCGATTAGTATCCTTTATGTTTAGTTGTTATACCTCAATTTCACAAGTTTCATATTTTTAAGTTTCTAAGTTTTAAATGTATGTGTTTTCGTTAGTTTAGCTTGTGACTTTGATTTGCTATTTAGGACCATTCCTCGCTCAAATTGTCTAATGTATG
Source organism: Aralia elata (assembly GCA_034770075.1). Classification (NCBI taxonomy): domain Eukaryota; kingdom Viridiplantae; phylum Streptophyta; class Magnoliopsida; order Apiales; family Araliaceae; genus Aralia; species Aralia elata. The sequence continues at coordinate 43,037,541 of CM068387.1, read as the reverse complement.
CTTGGTATGTTGCATTGTATCAGGTTGGGTGTGTTGAGGATGGTCGTTGCTTTGAATTGTGAAAAAGCAAGTTTTTGGATACAGGGGGTTGGCGCCGCGGCGAGCTCCTGAAGAACAAAATTCTCGCCCCGGCGAGCCGAGCTAAAAAAAAATAAAATAAAAAATAAAAAAAATTCTTCCCAAGCAGGATTGTATTGTCATTCACACTTCCAAACTCATTCTTCCCCTCTCCCATATGGATTCATCACAACCCACTAGCATTCAAAAGTATTCATCTCCAAATTGAAGGTAACATCAAACAACTTCTTTTGCCAACACAAAACAAGGTACTCACTCCAATTTTTGCATACAAGTAAAATAAATTTGTCAATTGTGATGGGTATTCTTGGTTAGTTAAACTGTTGTAGTTGGATTTGTATTGGGTAATCATGCACTGTCAAATTTGCATAAATTTAGATTGGTTGATTGAGTTTGTGTTGGCTCAATTGGAGGATTTTGGGTTATTCATTGCTATGATTTGATTGAATATTACAATAACTTAGCAATTTTTGTTGAAACTGAGTTCGGGGGAGGTATTTGATGAAGAATTTCAGTCAGTGCACATCACGTAGTGAACGAATTGTCTAAAAGAAAGTTGGCCTGATTGAGTATTGTTTGGTAAGGAATTGCTTGGTTATTATCCGAATGTTGCCCCAATCCATGTTTCTGAGCCATAACCGTTACCAGTTTATCCACCCATCAGACTCAAATGTTTAGAAGGCTATGGTCGAGCATGACACTTGGCTAATCAGGGAAGTTCTTAGTTTTCATTTCTTTATCTTATAAACAATGAGGACATTGTTCACTTTGAGTTTGGGGGTGGATCATATAACATTGACATCATAGCTACATAGCATGTGTTAGTTATTTGTGTAATTTTAATGTTTGTTTATTATGAAAAAAAAAAAAATTTAGGATGTGTCTCTTGAGCATTGTTTTTATTCGATTTGAACTACAATTCATGGTCTGTGATAAGAACTTGATTGAATTGATTCTAACTCATGGAAAATGGATAAATGTTGTGTTGTCCTTGTGCTTAATCATTATTGTTGGTTATTGTTTTGCTTATGCGTCCTTTCACTCTTTTGCACCTACCCATGAGTATTGAGCTAGTTGTGTGCTTAGTGAAGGCTTTTATAACCGAATGCTTATGGGAAATATCTATAAACTCTTGAACTCGTTTAAACATCACTCGAAGCAAGGTGTCCAAATTTGTTGTGTTTGAATTGTTGGTCATGTGGTGAGTTGAGATGGAGCGTAAAACGCACTCACTCATGGGCACATGCGTAGGAGAGATAGAGCGTAAAACGCACTCTCTTATAATTTTGATAAAAGGAAGACATTTATGTTTATCAAATCTTGTGTTGGGTTGAGATGGAGCGTAAAACGCACTCACCCACAAGAGTAGACTTAGGATAAGATAGAGCATAAAATGTACTTACCTAAAGTCCTTTGATTTCATATTTTTGGAAATTATGATTTGTATACCTTTGTATTGAGTGGTGCATTAAGCATGTAGTTTTGGGGTGTATTTTGATTATTTCATAAGGTAATGTGGTTGCATAGCTTCATTCGAGCTTGATTGGTTTAGTGCTATTGGGTACTCACACACACACGGAAGGGACCTAAAGCAAGCTATGACTAGCTAATTGTAATTCTAGACTTGCAACGTTTTGAAAGTTTCCTTGAGTTTTCACGTGTTTATGCTTTGAGACCATTGTTTAAACTTATTAACTCATTGCTCAAGATAGGTTTTATTTAGAAATGTTTAATTTTTATAGTTTGTGTGTTTTGCTTGAGGACAAGCAACGGTTTAAGTTTGGGGGTATTTAATGAGTGTGTTTTATATACACAAATTGGGTACTTTTTAGCCTTAATAATTTGTAAGTCTTTAGCTATTTCGTATGGTTTTATGTGTTTTCATCTTATTATTGTGTAATGTACTTTTGTAGTACTTTTATATGTATTTGTGTGCTTTTATGTGTTTTTACGTTGTTTTGTAGGTAATGAAATAAAGGCCCCTTGAACCGTTACGTTTTTTGCTCGAATCTAGCATTTTTGCTTCTTGTTGCTCAATTTGACCCATGATTCAATCCGAATCTCTCAAAACTCAAAGAACAAAAGTTGTAGATATTGATCTCAGCTTTCCAGAACATCCGGAATCATCCAATTTGAAGTTCGTATGAGAGAGTTATGATCATTTTACCATCGGATTCTGCATGACGTTTACACAGCAGTTGCTTCGGGCTCAATTTGAACCTTTCTCCGGCCATTATCTCGACGAGCTCCAGTTATGAAAGTTGTAGAGATACTTCTTAGCTTTCCATATCCTACTTAATCGCCTTAATCCGAGTTCGGACGAAGAAGTTATGGTCGTTTTTCCAGAGCTCGCTGGGGCGGGAATTTCCTACACAAATTCCTCGCTGCGGCGAGATTTCGCCAGGGCGAGAATTCTTAGGCCAAAAAGCTCGTCGGGGTGAGCTTGTCGCGGACAGCAGCTGAGTTTTTGCGATTTTTGGTCCAAAACTCGGGAAATAGCTAGGTTTTTGATGACCCAACTCTTATAACATCCAGGGGGTAACAAAAACACATCATTCTTCATTTCTACTTGCAACCTAGAGTGAGAAAGAAAGAGAGAGGTGGCTTGGAGAGGGAGGCCATGGCTCTTGGCCATGGTTCTTCAAGTGCTTCAAGGAGCAACAATGGTGGGAGCTTCAACAAACAATTAAGGGAAGTCATCCTTTCTTTTCTTTTTCCTCTAGGGCTAGAACTCATTATTGGGGATCTAGTGCTACCAATTGTAACACCAATGGAGACAAGGAATTTAATTAAACTTCTAGTTTTTTATTTGATACTTGTATTATCCATGGATGATTACCCAATATTTGGAATAGTTTGATTTATTTGCTATGAATTAAACTTTTATCTTGCTTTCCTTTTGATACCATATGAATTGGTTCTTTATATTTTGTGCTTAATGTTTAATTGCTAATGAATTGGTGATTAGCTTAGTTATCTATATGAAATTGGAAAATAGATTATAGATTCATACCATGAATATAATGACATGTGATTGTGTTATACATAATTTGTATTTTGTCAATTCATTGTATCCACCATGATCAAAAGGAAAGTTAAGAGATTTGAACAAAGTGATGCACACTAAGTGTTTGACAAAATGCTTGAGTGTGGATATTTTGTTCTTAGCTCTTTACCTATCTATTTTTGCTTTAATAAATTTGTTTAATTAAGATCGGGATGCTTTGAAATTGTTATTGGGCTACATTAGAGATAATTCCTCGTGGGATCGATACTTTACTTACTCTTTATTACTTGTTGACCGCATATACTTGCACGTTAATTTTCGTTATATAATCGGACAACATGAGTCAGATAGAAATATATTGTTTCACCGTAAGAGTCAAAATAGAGACTTGTGCGTAAAATCAGTACAATTGTAATTTCACATAGAAATATAGTGATTTTGGTTATAGTGGTGATTACATGATGTCTATCAAGTATGGATATTATGTAAGTAGGTCATAATGCGTTGACAAATGGTTGTGTCTAATTTAGTGTCCTTGGCTACTTTTCTGTGATATATGAACTTACTAGCATGATAGTGGTAATTAGATGAACTATTAAATGAAGTTAGGATCCCATTAATTCCATGCTTGATATATTTCGTTAGTCTTTGTATATTTAGTTATTAATTAATATAGAAATAATTTTGTCACCAAAAGTAAGACAATAGTTTAGGCAAATAAGTATAGTGATAGAACTGATGCATAGTGATTTAATTTAATCCCATCTCTGTGGGACGTTACTCTACTTCCACTGTATTACTTGTTGACCACGTATACTTACGTGAGTTAGAGTTCTTTTATTTTCTTTTATTTAAGACTTAAAAAGAGGCAACAACAACCCGGATTTTCAGGATTTATTAAATAAGAATTTAGCAAATAAAATTCTTATTATGTGACGTTTTGAGTTTTGAGTATGTGTATATATGTGATATATATTGTGAAATATATGATTTGATGTGAAGAGAATTATATATTCGTGTATTTGGGAAAAGAGGTTTACTAGTTAATTAAACCATCGAATGAAGTGAAGGAAATTGTTACGAAAAAGATATTTACTAAATATTAGTAAGTTGAAATTATATTATGAAATAATATAATCCAATTGTTATGTCTTGTGGGCAATGAAATTATTATGAATTAAATTTCATGAATAATGAGAGTAATTCACTTAAATGTAGATTTATATATTTATTTTAATAAAATGAGAACGTAATGTGTTACATTTATATGTAACATGTTAATGTTGTATGATTGTGAATTTCGTAGATTAAAATATTTATCGAATAAACATTTGATGGAAATTATTGTAGAATAATTTTATTAAGCGTGTTAATATTAAGTAAATTGATGATAAACAATTTTAGTATTAGTGCGTATTTTATTACGTGAGTAATATCTAATTTAATTTAATAATTAAATTAGAGGAATAATGATTTATTAAATGAAATTATAACTATAATTGTCTAATTGGAGATTATAAATTTTTCTAGTAAGATTTAATTAGATTTATTAATATAATAAGTTTAATTAAATTAAAGTGTGACGATATACCATATAATAAGAAGATTATTAAAATAAAGAGAAAAATGGATTTTTAGAGCTTGGCCAAACAAAGCCTTGTGGCCTTTGGTTTTCTTAACTGATGAAACAAAATGTCACGTAAGTTTCATCAGTTGGCTAAACCAAAAACAGAGGAGAGAAATTGAGAGGATTCTTGGGAAAATTGAGAAGAAAGTTCTGAAAATTAAAAGAGGAAGAAGATTTATCAAGCAATCTGTATCATCGTCTAGATAATCTAAGCAAGAATCAAAAGTAAAAATCTAGTTTTGAGTTCTTATTTTATATTCTTTGAGTTTTTCTTCAAAATGAATATTGGTTGATGATTTGATGAGATGTTGTTTGTATATGTTTATGAACATGTTTAATTTGTTATATAATGTTTATATATATGATTTTGGAGTTATCAATCCAGGGAAAACATGTTTAAAATAAAGAATTTAGTTTTTGGTTGAATATGTATATTTTGGCTTACTTTGGAGTCAAAATTGATTGTCAATGCGTACATGAAATTGTAAATTGATAATGGTTTGTTGTTATGCGTTGAAAAACGAAAACAATAGAAGTTGAACGAACCAATTTGGTTGAGAAATGAATCCGTAGCGATTGATTACGCTAAAAGTTGTGAAATATGAAAAACTAGTATGAATTGTGAATTTCAAGCCTTTAAATTGGTTGTTTAAATTGTTTAAGATGTTAGAATTGTGATAGAAGGTTTGGATAATGATCATATATGAGTTATACTGATTGGGTAATTTTAATTTATTGTTAAAATGAAGAAAGTTTGTGTTTGATGCTTAATTCGAAGTTCGGGTTTCAGCACTATCGGCTCTGAAACAGTTCATTTTCAGCGCTGTCGGCTTTGAAACTATGTTGAGTTTCTAGGTCCAGAGTTCAGCGCGGTCGGCGCTGAAACAGTTCATTTTCAGCGCGGTCGGCGCTGAAACTGGCAAATGTGAGAAAATTGTTTATTTTCTAAAGTGGTTTATGTAGAGTCCATCATGGGGTATGTTTGTATAAGTCTCTCGAGTTATAATATATTATGTTGTCCTATGCATGTTTAAAAACGTAGACTAATGTATTAAATAAATACTAAGATATTGTGATCGATGGTAACAATTACCCATTATTTATCAAATGACAATTGAGATATTAAAATGAGATTGGATGAGAGTGAATCGTGAAGTGACAATAGTATTGTAATAAGCCAAAAATTTACTTATAAACATTATACATCTAATGTAAAGAAAAGTTTAAGACTTAACTAAATGTTAAGTGTCGATTAAAGTGGAACGTAATAAAATGAAGGGTTTTATGAAGACTTAATTTCTAAGTTGAGAATTGCATGGAGAATAAAAATGAAGGATTATGAAATGTAAAGTAGAGTTAATACTATGTGTTGCTATGTGACTAATAAATGTTGCGCATGATTATATATATCGTGTAAGATACATGAAGTGCAGATAAGTATAAGCTGATTATGGTAATTGGTAATCTACGAACCAGAAAAGTCTTTCAGTTCCTTTTTGTTATGTGAACTAAATGATGCATTTTATATATGTTACAAGTATGAGATGACAAAGTCAAATATGACTACATTTGTTGAATAAAGACTGTTGATTGAGTTATAGAACTCAATCTCTATTTGTTATGTGTTGATCATTATATATGACATGTTTAGCCAAATGTTTATGATTGAAATAATGAGCATGTTATCTATGTGCTATATGATGCATGCAAACTATTAGATTTTGCTGAGCTGTCGAGCTCATTCTTGCAAATAACCACTTTTGCAGGTTAAAGATTCAAAGTAACGTTATGCGCTGCTTGAGTGGCATGATTCAGATGTTATGCATGAAGATTAATTGTTTTAGATTAAATTTATGTTTTTGAACTATGGTTAAGGTTCTGGATGATGTATTTGATGATGAATTAAATGTTACAAATGTTGAGTTGTAAAATTTCGTACTGACTTGTAACTTAATTTTATTCGAGGTATAAAAGGTTATTGAATCTAGAAGTAGTTTTTATTTTATTATAACTTTGGTGAAGTGAATCATAAAGTAAATATGATTCTAGAATACGTAGATGATTTAAGGTTATGATTAAAGGAAAGCAAAGAAAGAAAACTGAAAAGTTTAAAATTATTTCGCATTTTATTAAGGTTAACACTGAATATTGTTGTAAAGTCAAAATGAAGATGTATTGATAACGACCGATGTTGAAAGTTGAATTGTATGAATTTTGGGGTCGTTATAGTTGGTATCAGAGCTGATAGGTTAGAAACCTTAGGTAAGAGTATCTTAGGCTATAACCTTAGAGAAAAGAGGTAAAGATGATAGAGTTAAAAGAATAATAAGTTAAGAATAATTATGGGCAATCGTATTCTTTAATGGTTTATGTATGGTATCTAGGCTAAACAATTCCTTCAGAGAGCAGAGGTTGATACGAACTAGCAACTGATCTAACTCATTGTGCAAGGCAGTGTAGACGAGACGGGGACTAGTTTGTTGGTTGTTTGTGGGAAACCACTCAGGTGCTGTACTGAACACTGTTAGAGATTCGATGTGTATCAAGTATAGAATTATGGATGCGTATGATTAAGAAGTGATTCTTTTTATATAGGTAGATACATGAGATGAGTTAAGACCTAGAAACGATACAAGAAGAAGATGTAAATGACGCGAAGTGAATGGGTATATGAATGAAGTTAGAGATTCTTAAAGGAAGAATTAATATATAAACAAGAAGATTCAAAGAAGAATGTTGAAGAGTTATATAAGGTGAGAAATAGGAGTTACCTGACTCCAGTAATAAATATGGTGATAATAAATAGACAATATATATAAGATAAGAATGATATACTGATAAGGATGAACTCAAATAGAGTTTAGGGAATTCATGTGAGACAAGATTATGATAAAATGTTTAGGTTCAAAGAAGAACCTGAAAAGCTAAAAGAACAGGGAACACCTGAGTTGATTAATCATAAGATAACGTGATTAAAGAGAAGAATAAAAAAGGTCGTAGGATGAGACGATCATAAGATAAGAAAGAATCGTAAGAAGAGTTGATGATAGAACGAGATCACGACGTGATCTGCTAAAGTCGTAAAATATCAAAGGATCTTAAATGATTGAATAGTTATAGCATGACGCTATAAAGAGATGGTACTATGAAATAATACGAGGTAAACTCATGAGGAGTTATGGATGATGAGATACGAGGAATTCGTATCCAGCAAAGAGTAAATTAAGAGCAAGATGGAATTAGGTGGGATTTCAATGGAGGACTCGTGTTAGTGGCTGAGTTGTACAATTCCTTGTATGGGCAGGGGATTGTGTTTGGTTTGAGAACCACTTAGCTTTCTATATCGATATAATGGTTGAGTTGAACAATTCCTTGCATAGGAGGGGAATTTGTGCTTAGTGTAAAATCGCTTAGTTTCCTATATTGATTAGTGGCCGAGTGAACCAATTCCTTGTATGGGCAGGGGATTGTCTTTGGTTTGAGAACCACTTAGCTTCCTATATTGACAATTCATTGCAATTTTGGAATCACGCTATCACTATACGTATGACGAGAAGGTGATTCTTTTTTCATATTTATATTTGATAGTTAGAGAATATTAAAATTTTGTACGGTTCTTAAAACTCATACTTATGGTAAGTTCGTGACTCATAATCGTATGGTAGAACCCCTCAGCGAATGGACGGTTTTGGTCTGACTAGGATAAGTTCCTAAAAGCTTATGATTGTGGTAAGTTCCTAAACTTCCAAAGTGTGGTAAGTTTGATGAACTATATTGGGTATAAAAAAGTTATGGTGTAGAGAGCATTGATGGTATTGAAGATCGATAGAATGATTAATTAATGAAGTAATGGAATAAAGATTGAAGTTGATGGAGAAAATAGAGATTCCAAATCTTCTAGCTATGCTAGATTTTCGAAATTTATTGACATCGTGCTGATATTCGTAATTTTGTGTTTTCAAAAATATATTGGGTCAATGTTTGAACAAATAAGTTTTAAAAAGGTGCTATTATTCGTATATCTATGCTAATTATTTCAGCTAGATAAAAATGATTTGAAATTATCAAAATATATTTTGAATGATGGAGTCATCAATGCAATTGAACCTAGTGTTGGATGTGATCGAAGGATCGTCAACCCACTATGGTATGATGTAGTATGACAAACTCCTAAAATGACGGCATCCTCAACGTACTTTTAAGACGGTACGGTATCATGACATCATAAAAGAATTTTGGTTTTCTTTTAAGCTATGAAAAGATATGCCAATTAAGTTGGCTAAAAATGTTTTGACCGATGTCTGAATTGTTACTCAAGGTCTAAGCTAATTGATTCGGCTAGACGACTATTGAAAGATGTTTTACAAGATTCATGCATTCTTTGAGAATTTATGCCAAACTGGATTATTCTGGTGCGAAATTTGTATTAAGTCTGAGGTGAACTAACCCTATAATGGGGGATGCGCAATAATGTTAATATGTATGTGCACAATACATAGTACGAAAGGTTGATCACCTGGAGTACGAGAAGAGATAGTCCATAGTCTTTTGACTGTTAAAGGTTACAGTAGAAATATCTGTTAACCTAGGACAAGGTTCAAGTCTTTACGACTACTCAGCATGATATTAAAAGTTTTTGAATGAATCTTTTAAGTTTCTGAGTTATTCATATTGCCTCCCAATTATTGATCAATTGTGTGAGATTCTTGTTATTTGAAAGGTGGAAGTGGAAAGGAGGATATTCCTTAGAAAGGGGTATGTTGTAGAATGCGGCATGTGATGATGAGTAAGTTAAACAAACTATAATAAATCCAAGAAAGAAATGAAATTCCAGAAGAGGAAGACATAAATTTAGCCGATGATGACAATTTTTTAGAAGAGAAAGATGTGAAAAAGGCAACGATCTTAGAAAGATCATTAAAGAAAGAACTTGGTTGTAGAACCTAATAAATAAGTAGAGATTTACTGAATATTAGTAAGTTGAAATTATATTATGAAATAATATAATTTAATTGTTATGTCTTGTGGGCAATGAAATTGTTATGAATTAAATTTCATGAATAATGAGAGTAATTTACTTAAATGAAGATATATATATTTTTTTTTAATAAAATGAGAACGTAATGTGTTACATTTATATGTAACATGTTAATGTTGTATGATTGTGAATTTCGTAGATTAAAATATTTATCGAATAAACATTTAATGAAAATTATTGTAGAATAATTTTATTAAGCATGTTAATATTAAGTAAATTGATGATAAACAATTTTAGTATTAGTGCGTATTTTATTACGCGAGTAATATCTAATTTAATTTAATAATTAAATTAGAGGAATAATGATTTATTAAATGAAATTATAACTATAATTGTCTAATTGGAGATTATAAATTTTTCTAGTAAGATTTAATTAGATTTATTAATATAATAAGTTTAATTAAATTAAAGTGTGACGAAATACCATATAATAAGAAGATTATTAAAATAAAGTGAAAAATGGATTTTTAGAGCTTGGCCAAACAAGGCCTTGTGGCCTTTGGTTTTCTTAACTGATGAAACAAAATGTTACGTAAGTTTCATCAGTTGGCTAAACCAAAAAATGAGGAGAGAAATTGAGAGGATTCTTGGGGAAATTGAGAAGAAAGTTCTAAAAATTAAAAGAAGAAGAAGATTTATCAAGCAATCCGTATCATCGTCTAGATAATCTAAGCAAGAATCAAAAGTAAAAATCTAGTTTTGAGTTCTTAATTTTATATTCTTTGAGTTTTTCTTCAAAATGAATATTGGTTGATGATTTGATGAGATGTTGTTTCTATATGTTTATGAACATGTTTAATTAGTTGTATAAAGTTTATATATAATTTTGGAGTTATCAATCCATGGAAAACATGTTTAAAATAAAGAATTTAGTTTTTTGTTGAATATGTATATTTTGGCTTACTTTGGAGTCAAAATTGATTGTCAATGCGTACATGAAACTGTAAATTGATAATGGTTTGTTGTTATGCGTTGAAAAATGAAAACAATGGAAGTTAAACGGACCAATTTGGTTGAGAAACGAATCCGTAGCAATTGATTACGCTAAAAGTTGTGAAATATGAAAAACTAGTATGAATTGTGAATTTTAAGCCTTTAAATTGGTTGTTTAAGTTGTTTAAGATGTTAGAATCGCGATAGAAGGTTTGGGTAATGATCATATATGAGTTATAGTGATTGGGTAATTTTAATTTTTTGTTAAAATGAAGAAAATTGGTGTTTGATCTTAGAATTCGAAGTTCAGGTTTCAGCGTTGTCGGCTCTAAAACAGTTCATTTTCAGCGTTGTCGGCTCTGAAACTATCATGAGTTTCTGGGTCTAGAGTTCAGCACGGTCGGCGCTGAAATAGTTCATTTTCAGCGCGGTCGGCGCTGATACTGGCAGATGTGAGAAAATTGTTTATTTTCTAAAGTGGTTTATGTAGAGTCCATCATGGGCTATATTTGTATAAGTCTCTCAAGTTGTAATATATTATGTTATCCTATGCATGTTTAAAAATGTAGACTAATGCATTAAATAAATACTAAGATATTGTGATCGATGGTAACAATTACCCATTATTTATCAAATGACAATTGAGATATTAAAATGATATTGGATGAGAGTGAATCTTGAAGTGACAATAGTATTGTAATAAGCCAAAGATTTACTTATAAACATTATACATCTAATGTAAAGAAAAATTTAAGACTTAACTAAATGTTAAGCGTCGATTAAAGTGGAACGTAATAAAATGAAGGGTTTTATGAGGACTTAATTTCTAAGTTGAGAATTGCATTGAGAATAAAAATGAAGGATTATGAAATGTAAAGTAGAGTTAATACTCTGTGTTGCTATGGGACTAATAAATGTTGCGCATGATTATATATATCGTGTAAGATACATGAAGTGCAGATAAGTATAAGCTGATTATGGTAATTGGTAATCTACGAACCAGAAAAGTCTTTCAGTTCCTTTTTGTTATGTGAACTAAATGATTAACTGTTTTAAACATATGATGTAAAAGCATGATGCATTTTATATATGTTGCAAGTATGAGACGACAAAGTCAAATATGACTACGTTCGTTGAATAAAGACTGTTGATTGAGTTATGGAACTCAATCTCTATTTGTTATGTGTTAATCATTATACATGACATGTTTAGCCAAATGTTTATGATTGAAATAATGAGCATGTTATCTATGTGCTATGTGATGCATGCAAACTGTTAGATTTTGCTGAGTTGTCGAGTTCATTCTTGCAAATAACCACTTTTGCAGGTTAAAGATTCAAAGTAACGTTATGTGCTGCTTGAATGGCATGATTCAGATGTTATGCATGAAGATTAATTGTTTTAGTTTAAATTTATGTTTTTGAACTATGGTTAAGGTTCTGGATGATGTATTTGATGATGAATTAAATGTAACAAATGTTGAGTTGTAAAATTTCATACTGACTTGTAACTTAATTTTATTTGAGGTATAAAAGGTTATTGAATCTAGAAGTAGTTTTTATTTTATTATAACTTTGGTGAAGTGAATCATAAAGTAAATATGATTCTAGAATACGTAGATGATTTAAGGTTATGATTAAAGGAAAGCAAAGAAGTACAACAGCTGCCGTCGCTGCGCGGGGCAAAATAGGAAAAGGAGTAGGACTGGCGCCGCAGCGCCTCTTCTAATACTAAACCAGGCGCCGCTACGTGGCAGAAGGCGGGACATCGGAACGGAGCCGCATTGCCGGTTCTAGTACTAAGATTGGAGCCACAGCGCCAGTGTCGGGTTAGGATCGAGTCGGGCTGGCGCCGCAGTGCCGCTTCTAGTACTACACCGGGCGCCGCAGCGCCGGTGTCGGGTCAGGACCAGGTCGGGTCGGGTCAGGCCCAGTAAAAATTTCCCCATAAGACCAGAATTTAAGTTTTCTTTTAATGATGTTATATACATGTTGTGATTACCTCGTGAGGCCCAAATGCACTGTCCAACTTATAGATTAGACAGGTTAGCTATTCGTATCTTGTGAAGTTATACGACATTTTAGGGATAGTCTAATCGTACTCTACATTTGGCTTCCAATGTGTTCTAATCGTACTTTACGTTTGGCTTCCAATGTGTTTTAAGTTATAAGGCATTTTAGGGACAGTCTAATCGTAAGCGAGACCCCCGACTACCTTGTTGTTATGGCAATCAATGTGTTTTAATGATGCGACATCTGTTTTGAACCTAGTCTTTATGTGACTAATTGTTATATGAATATGTATTTACATGAGTAGGATATTAAGGAGCGTATGTTGTAATATTGTAGCAGACGCACCAGGCAAGTTTCTTAACGCTTGTCTAACCCTTGTGTTAGGCAAGTTCCTTAACCTCATTCTTTCTATATATTGAATGCAAGTTTCTTAAACTTACTCAACTTTTACATTTGGACAAGTTTCCTATTTTATACAAATGTTGTATATTGTTGCAAGTTTCCTATCCTAACTCGATTTACTTATTGAGCAAGTATTTTATATTATTGTAAGTTTCATGACTCAAATAGAGTTATTACTTTCAGATTTTATTAGTGGATTAATTATTGTCAATTACTCGACATCAAAGATAATTATTGATATTCGCACCTCGTGCATTTGAATTCATGATCTGTTGTTGGACTATGAAACATTTAAGTTCTTCATTCATGAACCATTTAAGGAAATAGTCTAAGCCATTTGTTTCGGCTAGACATGTACATATTATTATTTTAAAAGCTATCCAAACTAGTACTTGGTACGCATTCTTGGACTGAGAGAGTAACCCTTATTAGGGGATTATAATGTGTCGGTTATTCGATGCAGTCAGAGTTAAATGTTATGCTTATACATGGTGTACGAGAGGCTGATCCCCTCAAATACAACTGACAAGGCCAAGTTTTTAAAAGGGTCAGTTAAATGATTGATTCTTTGGCCAAACAGTTCATGGTCTATTGGACCACTCAACAGTAAATAAACAATATTCATTATTTCATTTGCACTTTGATTATATTGTTAGTTATTTCTTCAATGTTCTCAAATAAATAATCAATGTTCATTATTTCATTTGAACTTTGATTATATTGTCAGCTATTTCTTCAATGTTCTTAAATTGTTGAATTATGCGATTATTATTCTCATTCATTCATGATATATCTTCTTTATTCATTTTAAACTTGCTGATCAAAGTAGTTGCTCACCTTTGCTATATCATGAACCTATTGCAGTTAAGTCGGAGAGTTCCAAAGCGGGCAAAGGCAAAGGAAAGCTTAAGGAATAGTTATATGTACTATCCCTTTATGTAATCGTGGAATTGTTTTGTATTATTAAGTATTCTGCGATGTATTTATTTAAGGTTATAGACCTTGGTACCGCAGTAAACCTTTTGTAATGAACAACATATGTTTATTTATTCCGCATTAGTTGATTTATGTTGTTTATAGGTGTATGGATGTACTTTATCGTGAGCACCAGATTCGAGGTATTGGTACCTGAATTTGGGGTGTCATAGATTTTGTCCCAAGCTTATCCTTTTGAAACCTTTTCACATAAGCTGGATAACCCCTTATCTTAACATACTTAAAACTAGGAATCCTCCCTATCCATAACTTTTATGGAGTCTTGGGGCCGAATTTTGAGGTTACCTTATTTTGTAGATATGCAGTCGTTTCTAAGGCATAACCCCAGATGGATACTGGAATGTCGGTAAAAATCATCATGGACTGCAGCATGTCCAACAAGGTACAATTTTTCCTTTTAGATACACCAATCAATTATTGTGTATCACGAGGTGTCCATTATGAGAAAATACCATTTTGAGATGATCTAAATACTTATTGCACAAGTATTCCTTCCTCGATCTGATCAAAGAATCTTAATATTTTGTCAATTTGTTTCACTTCTGAATTCTTTGAACGTTTCAAATGATTCAGACCTGTATTTCATCAAATACACATATTCAACTCTTTGAATGATCATCTCTTTTTCATTTACTAGTTTGTTCAATTTGCAAAATTATTTTCATGTAAGTCAAGTATACAAAGTCCATCAAGTAGTATTTCAGTTTCAAACAAACATTATCATTATAAATAGAACAACCATTGTTCTTAAATATAATACCGAAACTTTCCTTGTCCAACAATGGAAAGAAATAATGTTTCTAATGAGAACTGGAACATAATAACAACTTATTAACTTAATAGAATTGCCCGTAGGCAACGCTAAACTATAAGTTCTTACGACTAATGCAGCTCCCTTTGCTTTATTCTCACACGTAAAATTACTTCCTCTTTGTTTAGCCTTCTACTTCTGCTTGTTCTTTGCATTGGATTGCATATGTGAGAACTACAGCCGGTATCCAATACCCAAGTAGAAACTTGACTTACAAAAAGATTTATTTCAATCATGAATAAACTATATCTGTAACCGAAACTTCATTAAGCTTCCTTTGGTTAGCCTCTGCAAGATACTCCTTGCAATTTCTTTCTAGTGTCTAGGCTTATTGCAGTGGAAGCAAACTCCTTTGTTATCCGCATCAGTTTTGTTCTTATTGTCCTTTGTTTTTGCCTTTCCTTATATCTTCTTTGAATTGTTCTTCTTTTCAGAAGATCCTTTGGCCCTCTTCCTCTTCATGGAAGAATCATCTACCTATAAGATTTGGTCTTTCTTGGTTGGAAAGTAACTCTTTGCAGTTTTCAACATGTTAAGCAACTCAGATAGGCTGACATCTAGCTTGTTCATGTGAAAATTCACAACAAATTGTGAGAAAGAGTCCAGAAGTGATTTCAAGATCAAATCTTGGATCAACTTTCCATCCATTACAAAATCTAGTTGTCCCAATTGTTCAATCAGATTGATCATTTTTTTGAACATTTGTTTATAATGTAGTGCCATCGATTATTCTAGATATGAAGAGCTCCATAGATATTTGATATCTAATAGTCTTACTTTCCTCACCGTTCAACTCCTTGAAGGTGCAGGAGTATAGTAGGAGCATCCATAGTTTCATACTAACGCTGAAGCTCGTTACTCATGGATGCGAGCATGATGCATTGAGCCAACTGTGCATCTCACTTTCTAAAAGTAGCAATCTTTTCCTCAGAGACATTGTCTGCAACCATTACAGGGATAGGCATATTAAGGACATAAGATAGCTTTTCAGCCTTGAGAACTAATTCTCAGATTCCTTAACCAGTCTGTGTAATTCGGTCCAGTTAATTAGCATCTAATAGGCTACGCAATGATAGTGAATTAGACATTATAAAATTCTGTAAATGAATTTGTAATTTAACAACATTTTAGGATACATTCATTTTATTAATTACCAAAATAAATTAGGTCTTTATTTAAATTGATATCTCCCACTATTTTTAGCAAACTATATTACCCTTAATATATAGTTCGACAAATCTAATTAAAGATTTGCTAGTGAGAATAAAGATCCCATTTCAAATGTATATAGTCTTATGGTGACACAACAAACGATATATAAAAAAATAGGTAGATAACTATTGTCAATTACATCACTATGTAACTCCCTGTATTTTGCCTCTTAGATTATTTTGATCAAGTGGTGACACATCCGAATCAAAATCATCCAAGTTAAGTCCAACCTAGCACTTCCATATATGTGAATAGAAAAATACCGTCCTTGTGGTGACATAACAAAACAGTAATGTTCAATTCCTTAATAAGCATCAAATGTGATAAGGTAACATCTTAAATATTTAATACTTGCCTTATGGTGACACAACAAACTCATATTAAATATTCAATACTCTATCGTTTTACTATGCTAGAAGGCGACGTTCGATATTCCAAATATCTTTGAACATTTAGGACTTAATATATTTCTTTAAGGGGTTTGTTATTATTTATCTCATCTTGTTTAGCGTGCATGCACATATATATATAACTTATGCGTCATATTATTTAACATGCGAAGCATGTTGGATAATATATAATATATATATATATATATATATATATATATATATAGTTAGCATGCACATATAGAATACTATATTCTACCCAGATTGATTATGGACTTTTATTCTAGTTTGGTTCACTAGAGCCACCAAGTGAACCAAAAGGTCAAACCTAGGGTGCAAGAACTGAATTTAAATATAATTATTACATTTAAATCTCGGGCTCCATTACAAACAGGTCTTCAAGCATTCCTTGCTCCTTTGTCTCCAATTCTTCAAGTAATTCTAACTAAACCTATTACAATTACTATTTATAATAAATAGAAACCTTGATCAGCAGTCAAGAGTAAGTACATAGGAGGGAGATAAAATTACATTAAGAAAAATTAGGGAAGATGAGGTACGCATACCCCATTTATAAAAACTTATTCATTCATGCATCCTCATAAAATAAAATCCAATCACACATTGGTCAATAGTCCATAATCAATCCCATTAGTATCATATATATCACCATATGCATCAATAAATAACATTTATCTTATGACTAATAAAACATTCCATATATGCATCGATATCATTTAATGGGCAATATTAGTTAGTATGAAATCAAAATACCAAATCAAATTAGTTTGCATGAAAATCCAATTTTTAACTCCAATTTGTTTAGTGAAAAATCCAATTTCAACTCCAATTAGTTAGCATGAAATCTAATTCTAACTCTAATTGGTTATCATGAATTCCAAATTTTAAATCAAAATAAACTGTTTAGGTTTAATTTAACATGGAATCCAATTCCAAATAAATTAAACATCTTTATTTTAGTCCAATTCCAAATCAAAAAATAAACTCCTTTATTTTAATTTAGATTTTATCAAAAAATTGCACACAAAACGAACGAACAGAACTTCATGTGCAGCGGCTCACGAAACGAGTGCTGCGGCTCATAGCTCCACGTCGCGGCTCTTTGCTCTGCGTCGCGGTTCACAAGCTCTGTCCGTTCCGTTTTTTGGTTTTTCTAAATCGCGATTTTTTGAGTTTTCTTCTCCCAAAAAACATGATTCTATACTAACAATAATGCCCAATAAATTATTCTAAACACATATCCATACATATACGGAATCAAAACAATTAATAATTCGCATAAAGTTTGGCTCTTGATACCACTGTTAGGTTTGTATATAACGCGAGCATTCTATCAAATTACACAAATATAGCGTAAGTGCGATAAAATTAGATTTTAAAATTTTATACAAACCATCACTATGATCTTTCTTTATGCGCAATTATCAGTTAAACGAAAGAGATATGAAATAAGAATTATACCCTCTTAGAACTGTGTTTCTTCGGGTACAAGTTCAACTCCAAATCTTTTCGCGTTCTCCTTAAATTTCACCGATTAAGTTTCTTCCTTTGAACAACATTAGCCACCCAAGTGTTTGGCTTCTAGAGGTGATCCACCAAGGAATAATATGTATTCAAGAAGATGAGTGTTGGCAAAACCCTAGTTTCTATCTCTATAGAAATCGTAAGTACTCTCCCAACTATTGGAAGTATGTCTAACCCTAATCCATAATAAGACTCCTCTTATTTATAGATATAGCCAACCCTCCTAAACTATTTAGGAATAGGGTTTTATTTTAATTAAAACTCTTTTAATTAATTAAACTCCTAATCTAATTAGGAATTTATAATAATACTTTTATTAATTAATTCCCGAACCTTTTAGGAATTAAATAATAATAATAATAAGACTCCTCTTATTAATTTATATTTAATATTTCTAAAATATTAAATAATAAATATTAAGCTATTTAATTTATTCTATCACCATAGATTAAATTAAATATACTTAACTTATTATTACGATTATGCCATTTACTTCTTAAATAAATATTTTTCTTTTGCGGTGTGACCCTTTAGCTTCTCCATATTATACAGGTTGTGAATAAATAAATTAGAATAATTCTAATCTTATTTAAATAAATTAAAATATTTAATTCATTTAAATAAATACTATTTATTCTATAATAAGGGTAAGCCCCATTAGCAATCACCGACTTTCCAGATAATATAGATTTTAACATTAATCACAAAAGAACATTTCAGTGAATAGTTACTGTACAAATCAATCATTCTACCATACAATGTCCCCAATCAAAAATAAGACATGGAATTCTTGTCAAGTCTTATTTTATTTGATTATATGTATTTTGATTCTCAAATGCACAACTCTAAATAATGCAAATTAGAAAACCTTTCTAATTTCATTCTGCTTTAGTCAAAGACTTCTGAGTTGTCATTTATCGAATCACATAGGGCATTCTCTCCTTTTACTAGAAGTGGTAGATTTTTTTGTTGACCATTCACCTATCTCCATGTACAACTTATTATACCCAATCATACCCTTTGATATACCTTAAAGGTCTTAAGAGACATGTCAAAGTATAACTCATCATACACAAGATACTATGATGATCTCAAGTCTAAGGATTACTTGTACTGCTATCACTTAAGAAATACCTATTGACAAAACAAGTCAAAACTCCATTAGGTATTCCTTTAGTGGGCCACGTTCCGTGAACTTATTCTCTAATAAGTATCCTACATACTTGTTTTAGTGTCTTCACACAAATGATTATGAGATTCAATCATCCTCTTCCTCTTCCTAAGAGCAAGCAAAGTATGTACTAATGTATCCGGATTCACTAATCCTCTTTTAGTAATCCAACGATTAGGAACGATTTTAGTTTGTGAGATATCTAGAATTTAGATATCAGTAGCATGATCATCATCATCATTCTAAAAACATTGTTCAAAACTATGGGTTTATCACATTTAATATAACGGCACCATGTAGATAAAGTAAAATGCCTTGTAGACACCCAAATTTTGCACTTCGGATACTAACCCTGACAGGAGGGCAATCTCGGCAAATGAAGCCGGCCTGCGGAGAACGAAGGATGGACAAGTACGAACACTCGACGCCACCGCGCCGATTTACAAGAGAAACTGACGTAACAACAGGGATTGTCCGAATTTGGGCATTCCCGGAGGATGTGGCGGAAAACCGACGTCACGACACGAGAATCGAGGCGTAGCACGAAAATCGGGAAAAGTCAAGCCAGCCACCCGCGGATTGATCTGCGGCCAATGATGTGCGCCTTTTGAAAACACGAAACTCGAAACACGGAAACCGAAAATCAGCTGAGTGGAGGGTTGGCCGCCAGCCAGCCGCAGACAGCCAGCCGCAGATCCATCTGCGGCTGGCTTTGGCCAGCCCTATTTCAGCTCATTTTCCTCCTCAGCATACAGAAGGTTAGCAGCAGGCGGAGAAGGAGAAGAAACAGCACAGCAGCAAGCACGAAAATTGAGAGAAAAATAGCAAAAATTTTGCAACAAAATAGGAGAGAAAGGAAGAAAAAAAAGAGAGGAATAATATTCTTTTGATTTGATTGTTATTCACATATACTTCTTCTTCTATTCCAAATACACAAGTTTACCTTCACTTTGATCTCATTTGCCAGGTGAAAATCTCCTCATTCTTGCAATTTCTATCATATCCTTTGGTTGAATTAAAATGTAGTTTTCATGTAATTGATGATGGAACAATGAATTAGGGATTATTAGTGGAGGGTTTCCATCGGAACAAAATTCTTTCCTAATAACTCGATGATATTTATTTATTAATTTTTTTGTTTGTGTTACGGTGCTATATTAGGCGCGGTTCCTTTAGATCGCTATTTTAGGATGTCTTGGTATTGTTAGATTATCCGTGTTGGTTACTTCTTGTAATATCTGGTTGTGGGTGTGTGGAAATTTGGGTGTGAGCCTAGGAAAGCGACCCCGTGATCCAAATCCGATGATGGACCTCTTTTAATGTAGATAGTAGGAAGGATGTAGTTTTCATTGTACATATGTAATCGTCGGGCCTTAAAACGACGCCAAGGTGAGAATCGTGTTTAAGGCCCCGTCATAGTGAAAGTATGCGATTGTTGGCGTTCGGGTTTATTTTGATGGCTTACATGCCCATGAATAAAACCCCAACGCATTTTAATGCTTTGATTTGATTTATGACACGAAATTGATTTCAAAGCTAAACGATAAGATTTCCATAAAATCAATCAAATTAGGTTATTAGAACCACGAGGCTAAAAGTGGGGAGTGCTAATGAATGTCCGATTCCTCTTTAACGAAAAGCTAAAGAAAGTCGTTTTTTCTAAGAACATCACAAGACTGGTTTTATACAAAATAAATAACGTTTTATTAAATCTTTGTGCATAGGGTTAAAGAGATCCTAGAAGTTGCCCACCGTGTTATTTACGAAAGCAACGTATAGATATCGATTCCTATTGTGACGAAGGTTTAGAAAACTATTGTTTTGCCAAAACGACACCTAATGAAAATCTCATAAGTTTTGACAATTAAAATCAAACCCTTCTCATAAAGCTTTCTCGTATAAATCGAAGGACATTCTGAAGCATTTCCAAAAGAAAAACACGACTTTTCCAAAAATCCAAATGGTTTCTTCGTGCAAACTCACCACCACATTCACAAAGGCACACACACACACACACATACACATTTCATGAATTAAAGGATAGGAAAGTATCAACATTGCGGTAACCGTGTTTCACGGAAGTCGGGGGGTGCCTAACACCTTCCCCCCACTTAAGCAAGCCCCCGAACTCTATGAATCTCGGTTTGCAGACCAATTAATTCGGAGTCACATATGAGCCAGCGATTTATAAAAAACAAAAACTCGGATGAGTTGGTACATCCATTTCAAATATACTAACTGGCGACTCTGGTTAATTGGCTCATCATAAAAAACGATATTTCAAAACCCCGTCGACATTAATGCCGACCTTTTCCAAAAATCATCTAATAAAAGGGCTAAAATCGGGAAAAGACAAAACCCGGCGTCGACAGCTGGCGACTCTGCTGGGGAGTATTAGAGGGCTTAAGCCGCGTTCAAATCTTGATGTTATCCTATCCTTAAAAAATTCATGAATAATGTGTGTGCATGCGATATTTTGATCTTTTGTACTTTTGTTGTGTGAATGTGTGTTTTTGTCCAATAAATGAATAATTGAATGGAATTGCTTTACTTTAAAGTAATCATTTGCATACGGTGAGGACGATGAATGTGAATGTATGTTGAGAGTGTACCTCCTCTTGAGGCGAACCTGTTGGTTGCTTATTACTGGACTCGAAGGGGCTGCTCCCCGGAGATGGCTCAGGAAATGCACCACCCAAATTCGCTCCAAATCGAAAGGTTTTCAAACGAGTAGATTGCGAAGATTTGGGGACCTTCATGCCGAAAAGCCCGGTGAGAGTAACCTTAGGGTAGGTCAGCCTCTGATAAACCTAACGAAAGGGAAGCTTCTTCATACCCTTTTATCATTTAGTCAAAATAAATAAATGTCATATAAATGGCATACAACTGTTATATACCTTCCCTGTTGTCAAAAGAAAGTACTGACCTCCGTGTTTTGCAGGGAATAGCTGGGAAGGCATAATAAATCATGTCTATCAATTATTATTGCAATAAGGGACTACTAACATGTTGTTTTGTAGACAAAGATTAAAAAACCCAAAAAAAAAAACAAAAAAAAACAAAAGTTACGGCTTTAGCATGCATCCATATCCTTTCATTGCCCGGGACTAAACTCTGAACTATTGTTTCTGTAGGATTGCTCCTCAAACGCGTTCGCAATCTAAAAGGGCTCAGAACTCTACATCTGAAATGACTGATATTCCATCTACTAATCCTGGTTCCATATCTAGGGAGGAATTTGATGATTTCAAGAAACAGATGTTAGAAATGGCCATAATGCTAAAGGAACAATTGCTACCTAGACAGGATCCACCTAAAGAGGATCCACCCCAACCTAAGGGCGAACCCGTCGTCCCAAAGGTCATTCCCATACCTCACAGGACAGTGATTACTATCCCAGAGGAAGGAGACACTGATGACCTGCGAAAGAAAATGAAACAAATGGAGGAAACTATCCAATCTCTGAAGGGCATAGGGTCCCTAGGCAGGGTGAACTATTCAGATCTGTGTGTCTTTCCCGGAACCAGATATCCTGAGAAATTTAAAATCCCCGAATTTGAGAAATACAATGGGAAGGGGGATCCTTACACACATCTGAAAATCTACATTAGGGAGTTGGGGTCTTATGCAGAAGACGAGGGTCTAAGAATGCAATTATTCCAAAAGGGCCTGACGGGAGAGGCAAGAATTTGGTATGCCCGTCTTGATAATGCCCGGATCCACAATTGGGAGGAGTTGGCCCATACCTTCTTAACACAGTATAGCTTCCAGGCACAAATGGCCCCTGATAGATACCAAATGACAAAAATCAAGAAGCAACCAAGGGAATCTTTCAGGGATTATACGCAGCGATGGAGGGGTATGGCCGCACAGATGAATCCCCCCAATGAGCGAGTCGGACATGGTGATGACTTTCGTAGATATTCAAGAGGCTCCTTATTATGAGCGGGTTATATCAGGGATTGGAAGACCCTTTGCTGAGATGATTAAACACAGAGAAATGGTGGACATGGGGTTGAAGTCTGGTAAGATTCGGGATTTCACGGCTTTGGAAACAGCTGCAGAACAAATACATAGTGGAAATTATGGCGGCACTTCCCGTAGGGTGCAAAAGAAAAAGGAGGAGGATGTTTCCCTCATCCTTCAGGGGTCATCTAGAAAGGCAGAAAACAATCTTCCAGTACAGGTGCAGAGAGTGGGGCCATCCCGACAGCCTAACTTCACTGATCAGAGGGCGGAAGGGCGAAGGAGATTCGAGACCTCGCAAAATCGAGTATTCACCCCACTCGGGGGATCCTCTTGAGCGTATTTTAGCGGTGTTGATAGCCCAAAAGAAGATTGTCAATTTGGCACCCCCAAGTGACCCGAAGGGATGAGGTTTGACCCAAGCAAGCGTTGCGCATACCTCTCAGGTTCCCCTGGTCATGATACGTAGGACTGTTGGACGCTGAAGCACAGAATTCAGAAACTTGATTGATAGTGGGGAAAATTATGGTGGAACAGCCAGACTCCCTAAATGTTAAAATCCATCCCCTGCCTAGGCATGATGGAGGGGGGGTCAATGTGGCAGAAGCTAGTGAAGCGAGGGGCCGCCCAGGCTGAATTATGTGAAGAAAATTGATGAAATGATCAACATGATAAGTGATCACAGGAATACACAGGGAGCGCTAATTAGACTGACAGGGGTAAGCAAAAATATCATTGGGGGGCCTGTCAAGCTAACGGCTCCGAAACCCCTCATCCTTGCAGCGAGACCGCAACTCCCTGTCAGCAGTCTACAGTCGGTACCAGGGAATTATGGGGGGATGTCAGAGGAAGCGGCCAGTTGTACTTCTGTGACAACAAGGGGGAATCCTTTGTATCTTCCTAGACGAGTCCTTGAGAACAAAACGAAGAAAAATGAAGAGATCTCCGAGGAGAGAGCCATAGAATTCTTGAAGAGGATGGATCATCCGGAAGCAAGAGGGATCCAGATATTAAGCGAGGAGTCGACCCTGACATCAATCATGGATTTGGTGTTATCGTCCAGTGATCACTGCAAAAGTTTGGCGAAAGTCCTGGAGGAGGCATACGTTTCCAAAGAAATTAGCAAGGAAGGTTTCGGCCATCTGGTGGGCCATCTATTGGAGAGTGATGTAATATCTTTTACAGATGATGATATCCCCAAGGAGGGAAGGGGGCATCGAAAACCGCTGCATATTACGGTAATCTCCTCAGGTTATGTCATGAATGGGGTGCTGATTGATGGGGGATCGGCGTTGAATATCTATCCCCTCAGTACATTGCAGAAGATGAACATCAATCCTAAGCACCTACGGGCCAGTCATGTGCTGGTCCGAGCCTTCGACGGATCCCGGAGGGATACCATTGGGGAGATAGAATTGCCAGTGGAAATAGGACCTTGTACTTTTGATATCTCTTTCCAAGTCCTAGACATTGCGGCAAGTTATAACATGTTATTGGGGAGGCCGTGGATACCCATGGTCGGGGCAGTTCCTTCCACACTACATCAGCAAATCAAACTTATCATCGATGGGAATCTGGTGACAATCTCGGCGGAGTGTGATGACCCTTCTCCTTCCAGGAATGGCCTGCCTGTGATTAATGTGGACGAGTCAGCGGCACCTGCCAGTTTCCAGGCGCTGGAAATCAGCACTCCCCACTACAGATGCCTGGGAGCTCCAGCCATGAAACCTAAGGTCTATCCAGAACTTACCTTCGTTGCAAAGGAAATGATGAAAATAAAATTCCTAGCCTGGACAGGGGTTAGTAAAAAGCAGTCAAGGAATCAACCGAGCCCATTCAACTACCCCATCAGAAAAAAAATAGGCAAATGCAGGGTTGGGATATCATGAAGGCACAGCGACACGGAGGACAACCGGCAGGCGCGTGTGGCCCCGATTCGACTGGGCTGGCAGTCCGGGTGGTTGGGGTGAACCTAAGCGTCAACAATGAACAGGGGTATACTAGCGAGCCTGTTGTTGATTTGAGTCAGGGGAATGATGAATCTAACCCCCGGCCACAAGTGATGAGGTCGGACCAAGAGGGAAAGATTTCCTACAGGAGGTCGCCGCGAAAAGTTTGAAACCAGGGTTGCTATATCCCCAGACCAATTAACAAGCAATGGAGAGAGGGGCAACGGATGTTGTCACCCCTAAAAAGAAGGGGCCCATCGGTGGTCCCAACAAGGTTCGGCGTGTGCTTAGTCATCGATTGGGCAAGGCTAATTATTCCTGAAGGAAGGTAAGAAAGACGGGACTACAGGCAATTGTATAGCCGTGGCGTCATCGGGGAAGTTTCCGATGTGTAAGCCAGCCTTTCATCCAACGGCATTCCGTCTGATCATGACCGTCAACTACACTAAGGGGGGGGGGGGGGGGGGACGATGGTAGCAGTCTTTAGTGATATCCAAACAAGGGTAATATAAACCCCGGACATCAGGGTGGTAGACCCTAAGAGGAATGGGAGGATGAAAGAAGTTTATTTTTGTTGTTTTTGTATTTTGCATAATTAATTGTCGTTTCTTCATGTTATCTGAAAATGTGATCGTTTGTGGAAAATAACTTATATATGACAAGTATTTTGTGTTCATGTCCAGGTGTACCAATTTTTTGGGTAATCCTTGCCTAACAAACGGTCCTTTTCCAAATTTGAAAAATGATGGATTATGATTTTGACATTTGAGCTGGAATTTTCGATTTAAATGGGCATTGAGACAAGGACGAGAACAGATTACGACCGACGCGGCCTGACGAGATCAAAGGATGGGTCCGACGGATAAACCCAAATCCCAACCTAAGAACCAAACCATCACCATTAGATATTGGAAACCCCTAACGCACCCAAAGAGCTCAAGATAGGGACAGGACCTTACCCCCTAGCCAGAAAGCAGGAAATAACTGAGTTTGCTAAGCCACATATCGAGGATGTCTTTTGACATGGTCTCTCTTGAGGACAGGATCGGATTATCCACACGACATGTGTGGTACCCACCAGTTGCCCATCAAGGAGGGTTTCAGGCCTTGTCAAGCAGAAGCTAAGAAAGTTGAAACCGGAAGTGGAGGCTTGAAGGTTGGTGAAGGTGGAGATCATCAAACAAGTCAAGGCTGGGATTTGGAATCATTATGGTGTCCACTTACCCATAATGGCTAATCCAATGTAGTCCCAGGGGCTAAAGCCTGGAGGTGGAAGGTGAGGTGTATGTGTAGATTATAGAGATCTAAACCAAGGCCTTGGAGTTCTTCAAGGATAACTTCCCGGTGCCTTTCATACACATCCTGGTGGATAACACATGCCCAGTACGAGGAATGTACTCTTTTGTGGATTGCTTTGCGGTGGTTTAATCATCAGATAATGGTGGCGGAGGTAGGATCGGGGAGGAAAAGACCGCGTTCATTCACCCCTTGGGGCACTATTCTGTTAATAAGACGGTTGGCTTTCAGGAGTCTAACAAATGCGGGGGCCTACTTATCAGGAGAGCCATGATGGCCCTATTCCATGACATGATGCACAAGGAGATTAGAGGTCATACGTGGATGACATTATCGTGAAGTCAAGGGTTTTAGAATCTGACCATATAACCCCACCCAATCTCAAAAAAGCTATTCGACTGGCTCCAGAAGAAAATATAATTTTGAAGCTCAATCTAGCAAAGTGGAGGCTTTCGGAGTCTTGCAGTAGTGGTAAGCTCTTGGGATTCCTGGGTAGTGATCGGGGCCCATTGAGTGTTGGATCCGGCGAAGATTATGGCCATTGGGGATATGCCGGCACCGTGGGGGGGACAATCAGAGAAGGGAGATAAGAGGATTCCTTGGGGAAGAGAATAAACTTCATCAGCCAGCTTCATATCCCACTTGACAACTACATGCGAGCGCAATTTTCAAACTTGATTAAGGAAGGGTGCTTCCCAAGAGTGGAATGAACAATGTCAGAAGGGCTTTTCCAGGACCATTAAAAAGCAGCTGACAGAGGGCTAGCACCAGTGCTTAAGGTAACCCTCCCCCCGAAGGACGGGATCCCTCTGTTTATGTATATAATCGGTTCAATGCTATCGCGATGGGATGTATGCTGGGACAGAAGAATGAAGGCAGGTAAAGAGGCAGGCAATCTATTACCTCAGCAAGAGATTTAGCCAATTTGAACAGAATTACACTCCCATCGAGAAGACCTGTTGTGCTCTGCTGGCCTGGGCTGCAGGGAACGTATCACAGCACTACCTCCATGGGCATCCACACGTACCTGGATCGAGAATGGATCCCCTGAAATATATTTTTGAAAAGGCCCATGCTGAACTGGTCGCCTATGAAGATGGCAGTTAATCCTTACAGCAGTTCGACATGGGTATAACTAACTCAGAAAGCCATAGAAAGGGCAGGGAATTGAAGATCAGCTTTGGCAGAAACCCCATCAGGAGGTGATGGAGCCCGTTTAGAAACTCCTTTGCTGGGTGAAGATATATTTTGGGTATTACACACAAAATGTGATGACGATGGACAATTCCTGGAAGCCTGTATTTTTGGATGGGTGCCCTCTGAATGCTGAGGGGGCAAAGGAGCCGAAGCAGTACTGGTCTTCTATCCACCCGGAGAGCAATACCCTGTGGCTACTAAAATTGTCAGTTCAGTAATTCAAAACAATACAATCTGAGTACGAAGAGTGTATAATGTGGACTCCCATTTTTGCCCGCCGAATATGGGAGTGAAAGGAGATTAGCGGTGTATGGGGATTCAGAACTGGTAATCAGACAAGCGATATCGGGGTGAACAACACGAAAGAGATCCGGTTACTCCAGTATCATACCCATCGTTGATTTATACAATTGATGCCAGAGTTTATCGAAGATATCGCTTTCCGCCATATTCCCCCCGGGGACGGAAATGAATTTGCGGATAGCGTTGGCAACCCTGGCTTCCCTTAAACCATATAATCCAAAAGAAAAGATGTTTCCAACGATTGAGATAGACTAATACAGAATGCACCGACATACGAGGAACATGTTGAAGTTATTATCAGATGAGGTTGGTTATGCCTGGGGTAGCCTAGGTATCCACCGACTTAAAGGGAGTACTTGAGGGATAGATCCATTTCCCAGACCAGGCAAGCTCGGAACTGAGAGGATGAGAATTTCAAAAGATGGCAATGAAATTTTTACCCTGAGTGGGGAATTCACTCTACAAGAGGGATGCTGGATTGGGGACTGTTGCAATGCGTAGATTGAACACAAGCCCAAAGGATTATGAATGAAAATACATGGTGGAGTGTGTGGGCCACACATGATTGGACCGATGCTGGCCAAAAAGATCTTGAGAACCGGGGGCATTATTGGTTAACACTGAAAGCCGACTGCGAATGATCATGTCAAACGGTGTTATCAATGCCATGGCAACCATGGTAATGTGTATCCCTAACGCCCTCCCAATGAACTACATTGTATGACCTCCCCTTGGCCATTCTTCAATGAGGGGAATGGATTTAATCGGACCGATTATAAGCCCAAAGGCAAGGCAACGGGCACCGAGGTCATTTTCGTCATGATTGATTACTTCACCAAATGGGTAGCAAGCAGCTTCTTTCCCCCAAAGTAACTCAGGAGGTCATCGGTCGGCTTCATCATGAATAATGTCATTTGGTCGATACGGGAAACCTGAGGTTTTGGTGCTCCGACAATGCCAATAATTTTGCACACAACGGCCCACATTTAAGGGGTTATGCGACCAAGTTTAAGCTCAAACACCTCAATTCTGTCATTTACCATCCAAAGATGAATGGGGCTGTGGAGGCCGCAAATAAGAACATCATGAAGATCATGGCGAAAATGTCTGCTATACTCATCGGGTGGGAAGGCCGGATCTACTACCCCTCCACACCCTGCTTGGCATAACCGGAACGTCAACGCGTACTTCTACAGGGGCAACCCCTTACG